>VWZE01015448.1:0-14633 GCA_013396675.1 Eubucco bourcierii | reverse complement strand
CAGAGGGGAGATTTAGACTGGATGGTAGGAGGAAGTTCTTTCCAGTGAGGGTGGTGAGGCACTGGAACAGGTTGCCCAGGGAGGTTGTGGATGCTCCCTCCCTGGAGGTGTTCAAGGCCAGATAGGATGAGGCCTTGAGTAACCTGTGCTAGTGGGAGGTGTCCCTGCCTATGGCAGGGGTTTGGAGTTAGATGATCCTTGAGGTCCCTTCCAACCTTACCATTTTATGATCAGGAGGTTGTGATTTTTGTCAAGTCATGGACTGGTTTGGGTAGGAAAGGGCTTTCAAAGGTCCTCTGGTCTAATCCCTCTGCAGTGAGCAGGGACCTCATGCCATCCTTCATGCTGGCTTCTAGGATCTCCTTCCTCTGAGCTACTTTTCTTAAGCACAGGTCATGAGGATCTGCTGTGCCATTTGCTTGCTTTTAATTGCTTGTTTGGACTTGCTCTGTTTATCCTGCAGCTGGAGCTTCCCAGGTCAAGTGGAACAAGAAGAATGCCAACTGTTTAGCAACAAGCCATGATGGGGATGTCCGAATATGGGACAAAAGGGTGAGTTGAAGGGGTTTTGAGCAGCTTGTGTGTGTTTCCACCTACCCAATGCAGGCACCCTACTGGTCACAGAGCAGCACTGAGGCGAGAAAATTCACTGCTTGATCCCAAATCTCTCTTGGGAGTTGATGTGAACTAGAGGGAATTTGGAGTCCACAAGACTGAGGAGAGAATGTAGATGGCCTCCTTCTGCTCGTAATCTCATAGTGCTTCACTCTTCTATTGGGTTAAAAGTGTGGTTCAGGGCTGGAATTTGCCACACCTCCACAAGACCTTCATCTACTTTTGCTGAGCTGTTTGCCTTTCCCCATCAGGAGGGCATTCTGCTTCTCTTGCCCTTGCTCAGGTGTCCTCAGGAGGGCATTCTGCCTCTCTTGCCCTTGCTCAGGTGTCCTCAGGAGGGCATTCTGCCTCTCTTACCCTCGCTCAGGTGTCCTCAGGAGGGCATTTTACCTCTCTTGCCTTTGCTCAGGTGTCCTCAGGAGGGCATTTTACCTCTCTTGCCCTCGCTCAGGTGTCCTCAGGAGGGCATTTTACCTCTCTTGCCTTTGCTCAGGTGTTGTCTTTTATGCCAAAGAACTAAACCACACATCAGAAGTCCTGTTCTGAGAAGGAAAATGTCTCTCCTTGCAGAAGCCCAGCACTGCAGTGGAGTACTTGGCAGCTCACCTCTCCAAGATCCACGGACTGGATTGGCACCCAGACAATGAGTACACGCTGGCCACTTCCAGCCAGGACAACTCTGTCAGGGTAAGTGTTGCTTCTGGGCCTCCTGCTTGGGAGAGCTCAGGATGGTGGAGCAGATCTTCTGCTGCTGCTGCTGAAGTCTTGAGTGCTTGCCCTTGGCAGGTTCTGGATCCTTGGCTTTGTTGTGTTTGTTGAGCCAAGGGTGTGCATAGAGGAGAGGCAGAGAAGCCTCCCTGGGATGGGTTGGGTGTATGTTTGCCACCTGTCTGTGGTGCTTTGGGCAGCAGTGAAGCTGAAAACAACCACTTCTGCCTGCTGCTTGCCTGAAGAGCCTTCTCCCCAAACTGCAGCATTGCCAGCCTCAAGCTGATTACAGCAACTTGCAGGGTGACACACTTGAGCTTCTGGCGCTCCCAACCTTGTGTCAAATCAGGTTATCAATAAGAGGCTGCCTTGAAGTACTGCCAGGCAGGGCCTTTTCCTTGGGGGAGGCAGCCTGCTTTGTATGTCAGCCAGATGGAGCTCATTCACATTTAGCTGAGCTCTGAGGCAAACGCAATCGATGCTTGTTCCAGCAGAGCGAAAGGTTAGATTCTTCATTACCAAATGAGCAGCAATAGCAGGGTGGGCCTGCCTCCAGCCTGGACTGGCACGTTGGCTGGCAGCCTGCAGGCTACCTTGGAGCTCTGAAAGCCCAAGCAAGGCTGCCCTTGTCTCCCTGCTCTAATTACTCAAGCTAGGATCACTGAATATCACCTCGAGTCACTCATTGTTGATGAGATGCTGCCAGCTGCTGATAGCTTCATATGTGTCCTTTGGGGCCAGCTCTGCTGCTAATGAATGGGATTACTAATCATGCTGTGGGCACCCTGGCATGTCTTTTGCTCTGTTTGATCTGGAAGTACAGCCAGCTGACTCCTGTCTTTGCTTGTCTTTCTGGTTGTTGTTTTTTTAAGTTCTGGGATTACCGTCAGCCTCGGAAATACCTCAGCATCCTTCCCTGCCAGGTTCCTGTCTGGAAGGCAAGATACACGGTGAGTGAGGAGCTCCCACCAGTCCTACTTGTGCTTGTGAGGACAAAGAGGTGGTAAATAAGGTAATGCTGAAGGGCTTCTCACCAGTTCTCCTGCAGGAGATTATGAAATTATGGTTTGGTTTTTTTAACAGCAGTTATTAAATTGATTTTTAAAATCTGCCTTGGTGCTTGAAAGGTCCCAAGCAAAACCACATCTGTGGTGGGGTGTCCTCAGGAGAAGGAATGACTGACAGTGTGTGATCTAACATGGAGCTGTTATAGTGGGTCCAGAGAAGCCCACGAAGATGATCAGAGGGCTGGAGCATCTATCCTGTAGGGTTTGTTCAGCCTGGAGAAGAGAAAGCTCCAGGGAGACCTTTGAACAACCTTCCAGTACCTGAAAAGGGGCTGCAGGAGAGCTGGGGGGGAACTTTTGACAAGGGCTTGGAGTGACAGTGCAGTGAGTGATGGCTTCAGACTGGAAGAAACTGGATTTAGATTAGACATTAGGAAGAAGTTCTTCCCTGTGAGGGTGGTGAGGTACAGTGTTCAGTTTGAACACTGAAAGTGTTCAAAACCAGGTTGAATGGGGCCTTGAGCAACATGGTCTAGTAGGAAGTGTCTCTACCAATGGCAGGGGTTTGGAACTAGTTGGTCTTTTAGAGTTCCTTCCAACCCAAACCATCCTGTGATCTCAGTCTTGGGCATCATCCTCCTGGTGGTGAGAAGCCAGGAGCAGGTGGTTTGCTCTGGAAGTGGGAGGCTCAGAAGGTGGCTGTTGTCCTCCCTGTTCTGTTTTAGCCCTCAGCTCCTGTACTGGTGCCTGTTGCACAGAGCAGTGCCACAGCTGTTGCCTCTCTGAGTGCCTTCTTTACTCCCAAACTTTCCAGCTGTGCAGCATATCAAACCCAAGAGCTGTTACCTTTCATAGAGCAAGTATCCAGCCACGTGAAGCTCTTAATATCAATCACGTCCGTTCTTGGTTCTCTAGACAACTGCACGTGGCCTGAAACCAGGGAATCTTTTGATCCCCTTTCCCCTTCCCCATGATGGAGGGTGGAAGTCTGGATTCCAGTGTTCCTCTGAGCATTGTGACCCTGAGTGACTGCTGGGGCAGCAGTTTTCACAGCTTCAGGCAAAGTGCTATAAAGATCCTATGGGAAAAGCCAAGGGTGAGATCCCTACAGCCTGGCAGCTGAGAAGCATGGAAGCAGCAGAAGGAAGCAGTGAAGATAAGAGAGCTACATTGGCTATCCCCAAGTCATGACATCTTTTCAGCTGTGAGACACTGATTTGACAGTTAGTTGCTTTGTACCCCCCTCAGTTTCTGACCTGCTTCTGTTTTGTGATGAGCTCCTTTAAAGCCCAGATGTTCTTGGTAGGAAAAGGAAGGGCAGGGAGGCTCTGCAGAGGGACTTGGATAGTCTGGATCCATGGCCAGTGTTAATGGGATGAGCTTCAACAAGGCCAAGTGCCAGGTCCTGCACTTGGCTCACAGCAACCCCAAACAATGCTGCAGGCTTGGGGTAGTGTGGCTGGAAAGCTGCTGGCAGAAAGGGACCTGGGAGCTGTAATGAACAAGCAGCTGAATAGGAGCCAGCAGTGTGCCCAGGTGGCACAGAAAGCCAAAGGCATCCTGGCTGGGATCAGGAATGCTGTGTCCAGCAGGGGCAGGGAGGTGATTGTCCGCTTGGACTCTGCTCTGGTGAGGCCACACCTCGAGTGTTGTGTTCAGTTTTGGGCATCCCAATACAAAAGGGATGTGGAGGTGCTGGAGCCTTTGCAAAGGAGCATAAGGAAGCTGTTAAGAGCCTGGAGAATGTCTGATGAGGAGAGACTGAAGGAGCTGGGGATGGTTAATTTGACAAAGAGGAGGCTGAGAGGAGACCTCATCACTGTCTACAGCTACCTGAGACGAAGTTGTGGAGAGGCTGGTGCTGGTCTCTTCTCACAGGTCAATAGTGATAGAACAAGAGGGGATGGCCTTAAACTGCCACTGGGTAGGTTTAGAGTAGACATTAGGAACAATTTTTTTCTCAGCGAGAGTGGTCAGGCACTGGAATGTGCTGCCCAGGGAGGTGGTGGAGTCACCAACCCTGGGTGTGCTTAAAAGTCGTTTGGATGTGGTTCTTGGGGATATGGTTTAGGGTGGCCCTTGCAGAGTAGGGTTCTAGGTTGGGCTTGGTGATCCTGAGGGGCTTTGCCAGCCTGAACATTTCTGTGATTCTGTGAGGGAATGAGAGCATAACAGCAGCAGGGGAGCAGAGCTCCCCCAGGCTAACTGTCAGAGTGTTTCTCTCTCCAGCCTTTCAGCAATGGGCTGGTGACGGTGATGGTGCCCCAGCTGCGTCGGGAGAACAGTCTCCTTCTCTGGAATGTCTTTGACTTGAACACACCTGTCCACACTTTTGTGGGGCATGATGATGTGGTGTTGGAGTTCCAGTGGAGGAAGCAGAAGGAAGGTGAGTCCAGGGCTTGCTGTGCTCTTTACCCTGCACTGTGGCCCTCAGCTAAGCAGGGCTGTGGAAGCCTGGCTCCCTGCTCCACCGCTTTTGCTCTCCCCATCTGACTCTTGCCTTTCCTTGGAGGAGCTCCCACTGCCTTTCCAGCAACCCCTAAAGCTGCAGCTGTTTTATGGCAATGCCCACAGAAGTGTTGCCCTGTTGTTGCCATGCTGAGGAAGCAAATTACCCAATGCTGAGTGGGTCAGTGGTGACTCTTAATTGCTTTTCATTCTCCTGTGAGTCTGTTTTGAAATGGCTCTGTCAAATAAATGGCACAAATGATTAGATGGGTGCAGACTGCAAGTGCCCCTCGCCCCCCTGCTCAGAGCTATGGGCTGGCCACTTAAACCCCTCACATCACTGCCTGGAGCAGCAGCACCCAGCAGACCCCATACCCAGGGAACCCACCTTATCTGGATTTTGGCACAGGCAGGGGAGGAAGAGTGTGCAGTAAGAGAGGCTGCTCTTAGAGTTCAGGCCTGACTGAATTTTCCAGCCTAGGCAGCTAAATATAGAAAATTCCATGTTAGAGGTTAGATAACCACTCAGAGCACAGCTTTGCTTCCATCCCCTCAGCTGCCATCCCCAGAACATTCATGTCTGGCTTCAATGTCACTCATGGCATGGCTTTGCAGTGCCATGTAGAAGCCTTCTGTCACCAGCTCACTTAGGTCGCCTTCTTCTCTCTCCCTTGCTTTCCCTCTTTCAGAAAGAGGAGAGTGATAGAGACCCATGTGAGGATCTGCAGGTGCAGTCTGAGACAGCTTGTGAATGAACATTGGAGCAGGCATGAAGCACACCTGTGCTGTGTTGTCTTTGCTGAGTTAGTGGATATATATCTTAGGCTGGAAGTCATGCTCCTCTCCAGCAGCATAAATCAACCATACAAGCTTACTTGGAGCAAGTGACAGGAGAAGAGGAATCAGCCTTAAAGTTGTGCCAGGGGAGGTTCAGGTTGGGTATTAGGAAAAAAATGTCTTCCTGAAAAGAAACCTCAGGCACTGGAACAGGTTGCCCTGGTAGGTGGTGGAGTCACCACCCCTGGAGGTGTTTAAAAGCTGCATGGCTGTGTTTTAGTGGCAATTGTTTAGCAGCAGTGATGGGATTGTGAGCTCTGGGTGAGTGGCTGGACTGGATAATCTCCAAAGATCTCTTCCAGCTTTGCCAGTTCTATGATTCTGTGAAGCATTTCCAGGCTGCTTCAGTGCAGAGGCCACCAAGACAGCACAAAGTTCC
The DNA here is from genome assembly GCA_013396675.1 of Eubucco bourcierii. Classification (NCBI taxonomy): domain Eukaryota; kingdom Metazoa; phylum Chordata; class Aves; order Piciformes; family Ramphastidae; genus Eubucco; species Eubucco bourcierii. The sequence goes on along the minus strand of VWZE01015448.1, from coordinate 8,639 downwards.
TTGTGGAGTGTCTGCCAGGCTCTATCGATACAACACAGCCCCCATGCCTCAGCAGAGGGCCGGAGGCAGCAGCTGTGCAGCAGTGAATTCCTAAGTGTAGCAGCTGCTGGACAAGGGAAACTATAGCTGCATCCCAAGGCTTAAACATGGACATAAATAGGTCTGTGTCCCTTTATCTGGAGGTAAAGAGTATGTGGCTAGATGGATTTCATTACAGCCTGAACTTGTCTTGGCATCACCCACATCTTTCAGAAACAAAAAGGGGAAGGGTGGAACCATCTTCTCTTAGATTAGAAATGGTTTAGATCCTCTCCATCTTGAAGCAGATAGGATGAGCTAAAAGATATTTTTACTTGACAATTAGCATCCAAACCTATCTGTTTCTCATCTGTGTTACTTCTTCTACTTAGAATATTTGTAAGTATTAGAAATCAGCACAGATCACTAGTAAGTACTTAATGGTAACTGCTAAACAGAATGCATATTTTAAGTAAAATGCTTAATAGAAGTCATAAACAGCATCTAGGTGGAGACCTGTGCCTTGTGGTGTTCCCCGTGGGTCAGTTCTGAGTCCAGTCTTGTTCAGTATCTTCATCAGTGACCTGGATGAAGGGACCAGAGTGGACCCTCAACCAGTTTGTTGGTGGTGCAGAACTCAGAGGAGTGGCTGTCACCCTGCTAGACTGTGCTGCCATTTGGTGAGACCTGGCCAGGCGGGAGAGCCTTCCAGAGGGAACCTCAGGAATTTCAACAAGGGCAAGTGTGGGGTCCTGCAGCTGGAGAGGAGTAACCTGCACCAGGATAGGTGAGAGGTGATCTACTGGGAAGCAGTTCTATGGAGAAGGACCTGACAGTGCTGGTGCACAAGTTGCTCATGAGCCAGCAGTGTGCCCTTGTGGCCAACAAGGCCAATGGTGTCCTGGGGTGCATGAAGAATGGCAAGGAAGGCTCTCTTCTCTCTCTGCTCTGCCCTAGTGAGGACACATCTGGAGTATTGGGTCTACTTCTGGGCTTCCCAGCTCAATGGCTACAGGGAACTACTGGAGAGAGTCCAGCAGAGGCTACAAAGCTGCTGAGGGGCCTGGGGCAGCTCTGTAAGGAACAAAAGCAGGCAGCCCTGGAGCTGAGCCTGGAGAAAAGCAGCCCCAGAGGGGATCTGAGCAATTCTCAGCAAGAGCTAAAGGGTGGGGAGCAAAGAGGATGTGGCCAGACTCTTATCAGTGGTGTCCAGTGACTGGACAAGGGGCAATGGGCACAAACTGGCACCTAGGAGGTTCCACCTTATCATGAGGAGAAACTTGTTTGGTGTGAGGGTGCTGGAGGCCTGGATCAGGCTTCCCAGAGAGGTTGTGGAGTCTCCTTCTCTGCAGAGCTTCCAGTCTCCCATAGGCATTGTGATCCTGGGCAAGCTGCTGTGGGTGCCCTACTTGAGCAGGGGCATTGGAGTGGGTGGTTTGCAGAGGTCCTTTCCCCATGTTGGGATTCTGTGATGTAAATAAGTGTTGTAGCAGTTCCTGTTAATCCTCTCTAGCAGACTTGCATCCCATTCATTCTATTTGGTGCTTTTTTGCTGCAAGCTGCCCCCTGGGTTAGAGCTGTGGTCACCATGGTGCAGGGAGGCATCGAGGCTCAGCATGAAGCCTTTGTCCATTGGATGTCCCTGCTGGGTTGCTTGAAGCTGTTTGCCCTCAATGTGAGGCTGAGGTTGTCTCTGCTTTCAGCAGGGTCTGTAAGTTGTCTCTGTCCCTTTTAGGTTCCAAGGACTACCAGTTGGTGACATGGTCCCGCGACCAGACCCTGCGGATGTGGCGGATTGACTCTCAGCTGCAGAGGGTATGTAAAACCTTCTTCTCTTGGGCTGTCAGTCTTCTGCAAGGCTGCCTTCACTTCCCTTTCCTTCTGCTCCCAGTCCCTCCCTTCTCTGGTATCCTACAGCTGCCAGCTGCCACTGCACTTTCTTCTTCAGTTCTGTCACAGAAACATCTCTCAGGGAGACCTATGATGAGGCCTCTTTGTGTTTGTGCCCCAAAACCTGGGGAAGTGGAAGGTTCCTTTGTTAGAAGTCCTTTAGGGAAGGTGGAGATCAATTATTGCTGGCATTACCACTGAAGATGCCAATTCTTTGATTCCAAGTCTGTATGACCCTTCCCTTGTCATTCCAACTATCAAGTAAATGTAGGAATTGTGCCCTCTGTTCCCTCTCTTGTTCCCTTTTCCTCTTAGCCTGGTGCAGACAGGGTGAATCCTGCTGTGCTGTCTGCCAGCAGTTACAAATTGCTGATGCAGTTACTGGGCTCAATGTGCTGGATCAGAGTTCAGATTCATGTGGCCACAATGGCCCACGTTGACCTGTCTTATCTTCAGCTGTGGATGGCTTGGAGGGGGATAAGAACAAGGCATGCTTGGAGTGCTGTTTCTCTTAAATGCCCTGCCAGCTTCCTGCAGTTTGAAGCTTAGAAGCTTAGTGAGCTTGGCACTCTTTGACAGAGTGAGTTTCACTTCTGTAGGCTTGGTTCTCTCTTTCCTTAGACCTCTAAATTTTTGTCATCTGAAACATCAACAAGGAGTTTGATGCCTTTTTCTGCATGTGTGGAAACACAGCTCCTTCCATGTGTCTATCTTGCAACCTGCTTCGTTATACTGAAGATGAAAGAAGCAGCCACCTTGTCTGTGCTACTGGAGATTCTGGAGACCTCCATCATATCCCTCCTCAACTGCTTCCTTTTCCAAGTCAAAAGGTCTTTGTTTGCTTAGAATGGACTCATGGAATAGTTGTTGTTGGAAGGGACCTTTAAAGGTCATCTAGTCCAACCTCCCTGCAGTCAACAGGGACATCTGCAACTAGAACAGGTTGCTCACAGCCCCACACAACCTTACTGGGAATGGGTCCAGGGATGGGGCATCTCCTACCTCTCTGGGCAACCTGGGACAGGCTCTCCCCACCCTCAGTGTCAAACATTTCTCTCTTCTCTTTCAGTTCAAACCATCGCCTCTTGTCCTGTCCCACCAAGCCCTGTTCAAAACTCTGTCCCCAGCTTTCTTAGATCCCCCTTTAAGCAGTGAAAGGCCACCAGAAGTTGTCCCCGAAGCCTTCTCTTCAAGCTGGACAACCCTAACCCTTTCAACGTGGCAGATGTGCTACTCTACCTCTTGTTCCCCAGGTCAACCTCAACATGCTGTTCTTTCCCTTAGCTGTGTTGCATTACCCAAAGTTCCACTTTCATTTTAATGCATTTCCTCCTGTACAGTCCTTCTGTGCTTCTTTGCAGTCAGACACTCTTGTTACTACCCTGAGAAGGGCTTGATTGGCACCAGCAAACCTGGTCATGTCACTGTTCACCTCCTGTTCAGGTTTGTAATGAGTGTGTTGAGAAGCATGTGTCCCAGCACAGGTCCTGCAGGTCTGTACCATGCTCCTTTGCTCCTTCCTGATGTATTTGTGAACTTTTGATTTCTTTCCTGTCTTTAAATCAATTGTTCAACCACATCAGAGCCTTTCCTCTTTTGTCCTTGTCTTTGCATCAGACTCCAACATGATGGCATCTCGTTGCTGACCAATGCTGAGATTTGCTACCTCATACCCTTATATGCTTTCTCCTCCCTCTGTTTCTTTTCATCTTCTTTATTTTCTTGTACTGAAGCTAAAATTAAAGTCTTTGTGGTCTCTTAGATACAGGAGCTATAACATTAGAGCCTCTAGTATGTACCTGGAAGGTGAATATCAAAAGCAGAAACTGTGCTGCTGTCAGATCTGATTCAGAAACTTAAACCACCTTTGACAAATCAATTCAAGGAATCGAAGCCATAGCAGCTTTCATGCTGGTGAAGGTCAAACCTCTGTTACTTAGACTGGCCCTCTCAGTTCAGTGGTGGTGTAAGGGAGAGGGAGATGTGGTCAGGCTGCCTGAGGTAACAGAGATAAGGGTATTCAGAGAATCATAGAATGGTTTGAGTTGGAAGGGACCTTAAAGATCAACCAGTTCCAACCCCTTTGCCATGGCCAGGGACACCTCCCACTAGAGCAGGTTGTTCAGGGCTTCATCCAACCTGGCCTTGAACACCTCCAAGGAAGTGTTCAACCTATTCCACTTGTCTTGGTCACAGAAGCAATGCCAAGATGTAAGTCATGACTTGTGTGGACAGACCTACCTTCCAATTCCAGCTCCTTGGAGAAAGGAGCTCTTCAACAGTGACTCTTCCCACAGCTCAGTTCCTGTTATGCAGCACAGAATCATAGAATGGTTTTTGGGGTGGAAGGGACCTCCGAAGGTCATCCAGTCCAATCCCCTCTGCAGTCAGCAGGAGCATCCTCAACTAGATCTAGCTGCCCAGGGCCCTGTTGAGCCTGACTTTGAATGGCAGGGACTTGGGTGTGCCCCACCACAGGATCATAGAATCAGCTAGGTTGGAAAAGACCTCCAAGATCATCCAGTCCAACCTATCACCCATCCCTATCCAATCAACTAGACCATGGCACTAAGTGCCTCATCCAGTCTGTTCTTGAATGCCTCCAGGGACAAGGACTCCACCACCTCCCTGGGCAGCACATTCCAATGCCAATCACTCTCTCTGGCAAGATATCCAGTCTAGACCTCCCCTGGCACTTGAGATTGTGTCCTCTTGTTTTGTTGCTGGGTGCCTGGGAGAAGAGACTGACCCCCCACTGGCTACAACCTCCTTTCAGGTAGTTGTAGACAGCAATGAGGTCACCTCTTAGCTTCCTCTTTTCCAGGCTGCACACCCCCAGCTCCCTCAGCCTCTCCTCACAGGGCTGTGCTCCAGGCCCCTCACCAGCTTTGTCACCCTTCTCTGGACACATTCCAGCACCTCAACATCTCTCTTGAATTGAAAGGCCCAGAACTGGCCACAGGACTCAAGGTGTGGCCTGACCAGTGCTGAGTACAGGGGCAGAATAACCTGCCTTGTCCTATGGGCCACACTGCTCCTGATCCAGGCCAGGATGCCATTGGCTCTCCTGGCTGCCTGGGCACACTGCTGGCTCGTGTTCAGCTACTCTCTACCAACCCCCCCAGATCCCTTTCTGCCTGGCTGCTCTCCAGCCGCTCTGTCCCCAGCCTGTAGCACTGCTTGGGGTTATTGTGGCCGAAGAATAGAACCCTGCACATAGCCTTGTTAAATTTCAATCCATTGGCTTCTCTCCACCCATTCAGCTTGTCCAGGTCCCCCTGCAAAGTCCTGCTACCTTCCAACAGTTCAACATCTGCTCCTAACTTGGTGTCATCTGCAAACTTACTGATGATGGACTCGGTCCCCTCATCCAGATCCTCAGTAAGGGTATTTAGCAGGACTGGGCCCAGCATTGATCCCTGGGGGACACCACTGGTGACAGCTGCCAACTAAATGTGGCACCATTCACCACCACTCTTTGGGCCTGGCCCTCCAGCCATTTCTTAACTCTTTTCAGAGTGAATCTGTCCAAACCACGAGCTGCCAGCTTTGCCAGGAGCTTGTTGTGGCAGATGGTGTCAAAGGCTTTGCTGAAGTCCAGGCAGACTACATAATCAGCCTTCCCTGCATTCACCAGGAAGGTAATGTCATTGCAAAAGGAGATTAGGTTGGTCAGGGAGAACCTGCCCTTCCTAAACCCATACTGGCTGGGCCTGAGCCCTTGGCCATCCTGTAGGTGCTGTGTGATGGCACTCAGGATGAACTGTCCATAACCTTGCCTGGCACTGAGGTCAGGCTGACAGGTCTGGAATTTCCCAGGTCCTCCTTCTGGCCCTTCTTGCATCACATTGGCAGTTTCCTGTCTTTGGGGACCTCTCCAGTGAGCCAGGACAGTTGATAAATGATGGAGAGCAGCTTGGCCAGCTCATGTGAGCTCTCTCAGCACCCTAGGTTGGATCCCATCTGGCCCCATGAACTTTTGGGGATCTAAGTGGCTCAGCAGGTCCCTTATTGCTTCCTCTTGGATTACAGGAGGACTATACTGGTCCCTGGCTCCATCTGCCAGTTCAGGAAGCCACTTGTCCTGGGGACAACCTGGCCTACTATTGAAGATTGAGGCAAAAAAGGTGTTAAGTACCTCTGCCTTTTCCTCATCTTTTGTTACTCTATTCCCCTCTGCATCCAATAAGCAGTGGTGGTTGTCCTTTCCCCTTCTTTTGCCATTGATATATTTATAGAAACATTTTTTATTCTCCTTACCAGCAGTGCTCAGCCTAAGTTCTAAATGGGCTTTGGCCTCTCTAATTTTTTTCCTACAAGACCTAGCAATGTCCTTAACCTCTTCCTGGGACATCTCCCCTGTTTCCCAAAGGTGATGCACCCTCTTTTTTCCCCTTAATTCCTTTAGAAGCTCCTTGCCCACCCAGCCTGGCTGTCTGCCTCGCCGGCTCACCTCCCGGCACATCGGCACAGCCTGTTCCTGCACCTTCCAGAGTTGTTGCTTGAAGCAGGCCCAGCCTGCCTGGACTCCTTTGTTCCTGAGGGCTGTTTCCCAAGGAACTTTCCAAGTTAGTTCCTTAAATAAGCTGAAGTCTGCCCTTTGGAAGCCCAGTGTGGAGGTTCTGTTGCTGCCCCTCCTGGTGTCACTGTATATCCAAACTCTATGATTTCGTGGTCACTGGGCCCCAGGCAGCCTCTGACCACCACATCTCCCACCAGCCCTTCTCTGTTTGTGAACAGCAGGTCGAGCAGGGCTGCACCCCTGGCAGGCTGACCTAACAGCTGAGATGAGAAGCTGTCCTCCATACACTCTAGGAGCCTTCTAGACTGCCTCTTCTCTGCAGTGTTAGAGTCCCAGCAGATGTCTGACAGGTTAAAGTCACCCACAAAGACAAGGGCAAATGATCTTGAGGCAGCCTCCAGCTGCTTAAAGAATAATAAATCAGCCTCTTCTTCCTGGTTGGGTGGTCTGTAACAGGCTCCAACCAGGATGTCAGCCTTCCTGGCCTTCCCCCTAATTCTTACCCACAGGGACTCAACCTGATCATCCTTAATCTCTACTTCCAAGACATCCAGATCATCTCTAACATACAGGGCCACTCCTCCACCCCTTCTCCCTCACCTGTCTCTGCTGAAGAGTCTGTAGCCATTGATTACAGTGCTCCAGTTGTGGGAGTCATCCCACCACGTTTCTGTGATGGTGACAGCATCACAGTTTTCCTCTTGTCCCAGGGCTTCCAGCTCCTCTTGTTTATTACCCATACTGCATGCATTAGTGTACACACACTTCAGCTGGGCTGCAGGTTTTACCTCTCTCTCTGGCATACCACCCTCAGCCTCCTTTGGTTCATCCCTAGTACTGCTGTGTTTGACCCCCTCCTTCTTTATGCCTAGTTTAAAACCCTTTCAACAAGCCCTGCCAGCTCATGTGCCAGGATCTTTCTCCCCCTCTGAGACAGATATATCCCATCTGTAACTAGCTGACCTAAGGCCATATAAAGTTCCCAAGATCAAAGAACCCAACATTTTGTTGGTGGCACAAAATTTTTATGGTGGATGTGTTTGTTCTTTCCAGCTCTGTGCTAATGATATCCTGGATGGAGTTGAGGACCTCATCGATGGCATCTCTCACCTGCCAGAGCCAGACAAGACCCTTCACCCCCAGGACTCAGAGCCCCAGCATAACTCTGGGCATGGGGATGAGGAAGGTGAGACAACTGATGGATTGTGAATCTCAGACACCAGCTCAATTTGTGCTGGGGAGAGGATGCACCTTGGTATAAGGGGATAATCACAGCATCACAGAATGGTAGGGGTTGGAAGGGTCCTCAGGAGATCATTGAGTCCAAACTCCCTGCCAAGGTAGGTTCACCTAAAGAAGGTCACACAGGACCAAGTCCAGGCAGATATGGAATATATCCAGAGATGGAGACACCACCAACTCTCTCAGCAGCCTGCTCCAGTGCTCCATTACCCTTAAATTAAAGAAGTTCCTCCTCATACTTAGATGCAACTTAAGATGTTCAGATTAGCGGCCAGATAATCACAGAATCACAGGTTTGGATTGGAAGGGACCTCAAAGGTCATCCAGTTCCAACCCCCCTGCCATGGGCAGGGACACCTCACACTAGACTGGGTTGCTCAGAGCCACATCCAACCTGGCATTGAACATCTCCAGGGATGAGGCATCCGCAGACTCCATGGGCAACCTGTTCCTCATGCTGAAGAACTTCTTCCTAACATCCAATCCAAATCTTCCCTCCTCTAGCTTGGGTATATTTTCCCCAGTCCTATCGCTACCTGACATCCTGGAAAGTCCCTCCACAGATTTCTTTTAGCCACCTTCAGACACTAGAGGGCCGCAATAAGGTCTCAGAGCCTTCTCTTCTCCAGACTGCACAGCCCCAACTCTCTCAGCCTGTCCCCATAGCAGAGCAGCTCCAACCCTCTGACCATTCTCATGGCCCTTCTCTGGACACCTTCCAGCCCCTNCCTTCTCTGGACCCCTTCCAGCCCCTCCAGATCTTTTCTGTCACAGTGGCTCCAGAACTGGACACAATGCTCCAGATGAGGTCTCACCAGAGCAGTGCAGAGGGGCAGAATCCCCTCCCTTGCTCTGCTGCCCACACTGCTCTTGCTGCAGCCCAGGCTCTGCTTGGCTCTCTGGGATGCCAGTGCACACTGGTGGCTCCTGTTGAGCTCCTTATCCACCAGCACCCCCAAGTCCCTCT
>VWZE01015447.1:48997-70279 GCA_013396675.1 Eubucco bourcierii | reverse complement strand
AGGCCTTGAGTGAGCTGTACTAGTGGGAGGTGTCCCTGCCTATGGTAGGTGGTTGGAACTAGATGATCCTTGAGGTCCCTTCCAACCTTACCATTCTATGATTCTGTGATTCTATGATTCTATGATTCTCAGGGTAGGTTGAACTCTCATATCTCTGAATGACATGGATGGTATTGGGGAGAATGAGTTCCCGTGCAACAATATAGGCAGCACAGATGCTTCATTCAAATTCATAGTAGCTCAGTATGGCATGGGTAGCTTAGCCATATGAAAAGTTATGCTGTGTATTATCACCACCAGTCAGCTAATTACATTCAATAAAGCCTGAAGTACCACAGACCTAAAAATTGGGGCACTTCCGAAATTGGAATCTTGAGTGTGCCCCTCCTATGCTGTCTTCTTGCACTTTGTATTGGTCTTTTAAGCTGCTTGTTCAAAAGATAAAAAGAGAAATCCAAAATGGGGCACAGAGGAGCAAAAGCTCTCCATAGTAATTCAGTTGCATAAGATACAAATTGTGTTGCAAACAGATATTCTGCTCCTTTTTGCCTTCTTAGCCCTTCTAGTGGAATGACAGAAATAATGACTTCATGTTTGGCTTTTATGAGTCACGGCCTTGGTTGCATAAGTGCCATAATTATCTCATTGCTACTATCACAGCACTGTAAATATTAAATGCAAAAAACAATGTTTCAATAGCTTTGAGGTTTTGACACTAACTGAGAAAAGTCAGGGAGTTCATAGTTAATGTTTCCTCTCTTTAAGTCAATTTCTTCACTGTTTTTAGTACACTACTGCTTTGTAATCCACATATTCTCATTATTAGTAGAATAAGCTTCCAGAAATCCATCTCTGCAGTGCTGATTTCAGTCGTGCTACAGGTTCACCTAACAGAAAAGATTCTCTGATTAACTTTCACTCCATACCACCTATGTAATCAGACCTCTAAAAAACCACAAGTCTTCACATGTGCTTATCTAATAATATAAGATGTGTACACACCTGAGCTTCAGAAGCAATAGAAAGAGAGATGAGATTATTGTTGAGCCCCTATCATTTGCTTCTTGGAAAGTGGCTTGTCCATAGCTGTATTAATATAAGTGGAAAACACAACGAGAAGTGGAGATGAGAACTTTGCAGGTTTATTGGCATGCTTTCTAACAGTGTTTGTAAAACAAAACAAAACAAAACAAAACAAAACACACAAAAATAAAACAAAAAAAAAACCAAAAAACTGTTTTCTAAATCACCTTAGAAGAGTTTGTGCAACTATTACTGCTATTTGGGGGTTGGCCATTGTTCTGTACTTAGGGGACCATGTTTCTGGCCCACTCTGAAAAAGAAACTAATCCATAACACTTTTCCCCTCAATTTCAGTGGCATCTGTGTTATTGTTACACACTACCTGTTTCTTTTAAATGTGATAAATTCCATTCAAAAATATTCATTATGATGCCTCCAGCCAGGTGTGGAGACACCTGTGGAGACATCTGTGGTAGCCCAAGAAGCAGTATATTAGGAACCACTTTTGACAAGGCATAATTTTGTGCCTACCCTACTGTTTTTATGCTGAAGCACAGGACCTGCTCCTCAATTTGCTTTTCTAATGAAGAGTTAGAAATTAGATTCATCTTGCAGTTTAAGCAAGCACCTTAAAAGAAAAACTTGAAAGTAATAGCGTTGGGCAAGAAAAAGGAGCTAAGGAAAAGATACTACTTTTCTTCAGTGCATACTTGTATTTAATCAAAGGTTAATTTTGAAGGATTATGTTGCCTTTGTGTGTTTATTTAGAATATTAGAACAAATGTTTAGTTTATTATTAAAATGTTCTAAACAGAGTTTTTCTAAGTGAACTTCATACTTGACCTACTAAATATTTGTAAACAAATTGCTGCTTCTGACTGAGGTAAAATGGCTAAAATTAACTACAGCACAAGGTCCAAAATGTTTTAATCTTTGGTATTTTGATATTTGCAGTTAGTCTCAGTCCTAAACTGCATTTTTCCATTCAAAACTAACCAGATGATGATTCATACTTCTTGCAGTTCAGCATAGTTGAAATAATGCACCTGGGTAGGCACAATCCCAAGCACAAATACAGGCTGGGTGGTGAATGGCTGGAGAGCAGCCCTGAGGAAAGGGACCTTGGAGTCTGGGTTCATGAAAAGCTCAACCTAAGCCTGCAGTGTGTACATGCAACCCAGACAGCAACCGAGTGCTGGGCTGCATCAAGGGAAGCATGGCCAGTAGGGCAAGGGAGGTGATTCTGCCCCTTTACTCTGCTCTTGTCAGACCCCACCTGGAGTCCTGTGTGCAGTTCTGGAACCCTCAGCTCAGGAAGGACATGGAAGTGTTGGAGTGGGTCCAGAGGAGGCCACAATGATGCTCAGAGGGCTGCAACAGCTCTGCTGTGAGGACAGGCTGAGAGAGTTGGGGCTCTTCAGCCTGGAGAAGAGAAGGTTTTGAGGAGACCTTAGGGTAGTCTTCCAGTATCTGAAGGGGACCTACAGGAAGGCTGAGGAGGGACTATTGACAAGGTCTTGCAATGACAGGACAAGGGGCAGGCAGAGGGTTTAAACTGGCAGAGGGGAGATTGAAACTGGATGTTAGGAGGAAGTTCTTTCCAGTGAGGGTGGTGAGGCACTGGCACAAGTTGCCCAGGGAGGTTGTGGCTGCTCCCTCTCTGGAGGGGTTCAAGGCCAGATTGGATGAGGTCTTGAGTAACCTGTCCTAGTGGGAGGTGTCCCTGCCTATGGCAGGGGGTTGGAACTAGATGATCCTTGAGGTCCCTTCCAACCTTACCATTCTATGATTCTCTAAGTTCTCTTGTGAATGTTTTGTCTTCCCTTTGTAGTGTCCACATTTATTTACTTTTACTATTACTTCTGGTCTTTAAAATCTAGTCAGCACCTACCCAGACATGTCTTTTTATACCAGTTGTAGTGGTTTAAGACTGATTGGAATATTCTAATAAAAGGAATCAGATAATTGGTTGTAAAAGAACAATAATGATAAAGTCTGCGTCATTCGTTGGTTTGCTAAGAGGTATAAAGAACCAAAGTATAAACTGTTCTCTCTTCTTTGCTCTGGGGTACTTCTATCTTTGCTTCTCTCTCTAACCTTGGCTGACCAGATAACGTGTCAGCCTTGCTAGTTGTTTTCTGCTTGGGAGAGAGAGGATGGCATTGGTCCTTTCTTGACCTTCTTTGTCCAGGGAAAAAGTTTGGATTTCTGTATTATTTCTAAGTTGTATATAGTTGTAAGTATATGTAAATGTATTGTATATATATATATGCTTGTCAATTTAGCTTTGCTGTAAATATAGCTTTATCTTACTTTCAAACCATCTGAGCTGGTCTGGTAAATTTCAGTTGGTGCTGGGGGTAAAGTTCCCAACTCACTACACCAATCTTGACAGCATGCACAGAAAAAGCAATTTGATTGAAGAACCTAGCTGAGAAAATGACAGTGACAAACTTTCATGTAACCCACTTATTTTTGTAGGACATATTTCAAAACATTAGACGGATTAAAAAGGAGACATGTACTTGCCTATGATTTTTATAAAAGAACTCCTCAAAATATTTACTAACGATTTCATGCAATCTAAAACATTCTCAGATCTCAGAACAAAACAATTTTTATCCCTTTTTTGGGGGGTGTTGGTTCTCTTTTCCGTGCCAGAGATTTTATTCTTTGTACTTTCTCTGTGTTTTCTTAATTATAATATATGAGAACAGATTTCACTACATGGCCTGAGCTGCCTAAGAGAATAATAAATATCAATAGTACATAGGCAGAAGTGGAGGGAAACACCAAGCCAAACAAATACAACACTTATTTAGCCCTGGAATAGGCTGTCCAGAGAGGTTGTGGAATCTTCTCCTCTGGAGACTTCTGAGACCCATCTGGATATGTTCCTGTGTGACCCGCACTAGATTATGGTCCTGCTCTGGCAGGGGGTTTGGATTTGATCATCTTCAGAAGTCCCTTCCAACCCCTAACATCCTGTGATCCTGTCATGACAGAGTTGTGGTTTAGGCTAAAAATTTTTAAAAAGGGGCACAGACTATTGATTGTCTTAAAGCAGAGGGCTGGTAAGACCACCAAAGGAAACTAACAACCTCTCTATTCCAAATACATGAAACTCCTGTTTACAGCTAAACTAAGGAGAGTTGTTCATGGAAAAAACCCAAGTGTAAATCCATAAATCATGTTGTAGAATCATGAGGCAGCATAATCTGAAGATCAGTCTTCACAAACTTAGACTGATTAATCAGAGGATTTCCTTTAGTTCTTTCAGGATATCTCTGCAGAACAAGACAATACTTTTTAACTAAGCATAAAGCAGAGAACAAGTCTCTAAACCATTTCAGATTACCAAGTTTAAGAATCCCTAATCTGAGCTGAGTTTTCCATATATCTTGAAATGGAAGAGAGTAACATGCTATTTCTGTTAAATTTGAATTTGTGTGATTGGACTATTTCTTGAAAAGAAATCAAAAGAGAACTTGGAAATACTCTCTGATATTTATTTAATAAAATAAAAAAAAAAAAAGAAAAAACACTAAAACCCCCCAAAAAACCCCCGAAACTCCCACACCACAAAAAACAAACACAAAAGTCTAACCAAACCTGCTAAAGTGTATCAGGACTGTTTAAGACACTGTGGGAAATAATGAATCCGTATTTGCCTTCCATTGCATTTAGTGAGGCAGTAGCAGCTAGTAGAAGAAAATTGCCTGTGGGTGTAAGATGACAATCACATGGATATGCCTGAAGTCTAGGGCTCTATGAGCTGCCAGAGTTGCATCTCCTTGATGATGGTTATGCAAGAACTTATCAAACTGTACAAGGAGGTGTGGAATGAGCTGTTAATATGATGAGATTTTTGAAATTAAGCCTTTAGGAATCTGTAACACCTTAGCAGCTGAAAGACCTCATCTAAATTTCTCCACCCTACTGGCTTCCTCCTCCCCCATTCACTAACAGCTTCTTCAAAGTAGTTTGCCATGGTTGTCATTGTGAGAACTTCCATTTTGGTGATTTTTTTTTTTTTTCCCTGCGATAACTGAAGACTTGCCCAAAGCGTTTGAGTTATATAGAATCACAAAATCATAGAATGGTTTATGTTGGAAGGGACTTCAAAGATGATCTAGTTCCACCCCCCTGCCATAGACAGGCACACATCCCACTAGTACAGGTCACTCAAAGCTTCATCCATCCTGCTCTTGAACACCTCCAAGGAGGGAGCAGCCACAACCTCCCTGGGCAGTCTGTGCCAGTGTCTCACCACCCTCACTGCAAAGAACTTCCTCCTGACACCTCCCCTCTGCCAGTTTAAACCATTACTCCTCATCCTGTCATTGTAAATAGTCCCTCCACAACCTTCCTGTAGAACCCCTTCAGATATTGGAAAGCTACTATAAGGTCTCCTCAAAGCCTTCTCTTCTCCAGGCTGAAGAGCCCCAACTCTCATAGCCTGTCCTCTTAGGAGAGATGCACCAGCCCTCTGATCATCTCCAAGACCACCTCTGCACTTGCTCCAACACTTCCATGTCCTTCCTGTGCTGAGGGCTCCAGAACTGCACACAGGACTCCAGGTGGGGTCTCATGACAGCGGAGTAAAGGGGAAGTATCCCCTCCCTTGCCCTGCTGTCCATGCTGCTCTTGATGGACCAGGACACAGCTGGCTACATGCACACATTGCTGGCTCATGTTTGAAGTGGAGACAACAGAGTAATCAGAAGAGAGTCCAGAGAAGAAGGGTTCTTACTACATTTTACTCTCAACAAGTTATTAATGCAAGAAACATTTGTGTCTAACCTGCATTTTCAGGTTAGCTTGTCTAAAAATGTAATCTTTTTTTCTCCTTTTACTATGTTTAGCCTGTTGCTTCTGCTTTCTTTGAGAAACCAATGCATCTAAGTCCATTTCAAGTTGACTTCCATTTTCTTCCCTTGTATATATACTATAAATATAACATGTGCAAATCATCCTTCCTGAAGGTTTCTGTAGTTTTATTAACCCATGAATATCTACTTCAAATGGGCCTCCATTGCCAGAACTGTTATACTACTGGTTTATAAAGACTTGTAAGAACCTGTGTGCATGCATTTTAGGAGGAAATTCTTTACAGTGAGAGTGGTGAGACACTGGCACAGGTTGCCCAGGGAGGTTGTGGTTGCTTGCTCCCTGGAGGTGTTCAAGGCCAGGTTGGAGGAGGCCTTGAGTGACCTGTACTAGTGGGAGGTGTCCCTACCTATGGCAGGGGATTGGAACTAGGTGATCCTTGAGGTCCCTTCCAACCTTACCATTCTATGATTCTATGATTTTATAGTATTCATAGCTAGTTTGATACCTAGTTCACTCTACAGAATGCATTCCTAGTTCACTTTCTACTAACACTAGATAACACACTACAAAGGCACATAGAATTATAGAATTGTTTCAGTCAGAAAAGACCTGTCAAATCATGAACTCCAACCATCAGCTTGACACCACCATGGCCACTAAATCATGTCCTGAAGTCCATTTGCTCTCATTCACTTGATACTAGGTAGAAGAGACTGACTCTGGCCCCACTAAAACCTCCTCTTAGACAGAGAGCCATGAGGTCTCTCCAGTCTAAATAATCCCAGTTCCCTCAGCCACTCTTTGTGTTAGATATAATGGGATTCTGCAAGGAAGAAAGATCATTTTGATAAAGTGCTCATAGTTCTTAGGCTTACACAGCTGTAATTCCTGGTCACCTGTATTTAAATTCATAAACAATACTCCTTTCTTTGCGGCATCAGATACTCTCAATCTGGTAATTTCACTGGAATAAAGATCCTACATCTAAAACTGAACTCTACATAATTTTATTTATTTAAGTTGTCAATCAGTCAAAAGAGTCCCAGAAGAATATGTCATATGAAAACTTTATTAAAATTCTCTGGAACTGAATGTTAGAGTATTTTTATACAATATCCTCATAGTTTGTGGAGTTCCTACTTTAATTTTAGTGTTCTAAAATACGTTTTAACAACCCATTTGATTAAAAATAATTTTTATTTACTCTTCCTTATCTTTATCTACTCTGATGAGCCTTGGTACTTAGCTCATTTTCAAGAGAATGAAAGCAGAGCATTTTAGGGTTAGGAAGTTTTTTTATCTCTGTTGCCCTAAAGCAGACATTTTTGTGCAGGGTAACAATATTCTGTCCTGTATCCTCTTTCATCTCATTCAGACTTACTGCATGTAGCAAAGGGGAAATTAAAAGATGTTTAAGTCACTCACCAGGAGTCTAGAGAAGCATGAACATACACTTAGAAAGTCAGAATTTTGTTATGCTGGAACTGAAAGCCATTTACAGAATTAGAGCAAATAGGTCACAGAACATTTCCAATTTCCACAGTGATATCCTCAGAGTAATTCTACAAGCACATTTACTTTATAGAACTAGTTTTATTTTTTTCATTCACAAGCTAGATTTTTTTTGTTTGGTTGGTTTAGCTCTGTTGTGTTTACAACCTCCTTAAAAGTTGAATCCACATAACCGAACTGTAAAACCACAAGATACTTGACTGAGAACCTGGAACAGGTTACCCAGGGAGGTTGTGGCTGCTCCCTCCCTGGAGGTGTTCAAGGCCAGGTTGGACGAGGCCTTGAGTGACCTGTACTAGTGGGAGGTGTCCCTGCCTATGGCAGAGGGTTGGAACTGCATGATCTTTGAGGTCCTTTCCAATCTTAACCATTCTATGATTCTATGACAATCTGTGGATCCCTGTGTGTCACCCAGAAGAAATGCCAAATTTAGCTTTGGTAACTTGTTCCCCTCAGGTCGCTCTATGCTGCTTCTGCCTCTTTGTTGATGCCATCTTTTCATCTCGCATGTGCAACCGAAATAGGGCATCTGTGCAGTTCTCCTAATGTATTCCTCTGGTGACATTGTCCATCAACTAGAAAGCCACCTGGTTTGGTGGAGCTTTTATAATCAGTTGCATTAGATCAAGTCTGTCTGGCCTGTGGAAGATAAATTTGTCTCTGAAACTCACTCCTCTTCCTCCTTGCTCTGGGGCTGGACCAATCATGCTTAACTGTTTTTAACATGCCTTAGTCTACTTCTTGTGAGAGACAATGGTTATTTTCTATTCCTGAAAGAAATCTCCTGCACATAAACCTCCTGCACCACTTGTCTTGCATAAGGAGCAAGGTTTTTTGCCTTGTCTTCTGACAAATCAGAAGCATGTTTCAGTATAAAAGATCACCCACTGAGCTTAGAGGCATTGGTCTTTAAGGTAAGCACCCTACATGCAGTATCAAAAGTGTACATGGCCCTAAGTGCAGACAGTTCATTACTGACTGTCTGGTGAAACCAGATGCCACAATAATTAAGCACTTTTGGAGCTGACTAATACCTTGTGGCTTTTTCCCAGCCAGAGAGTGAAAAATATCCTTGAACTAAAAATTATTTTTCAATTCTAGAAGAAAAATAGTTTGTTTGTTTTTTTTTAAATCTTGGATGCCTCTTTTTTCCCTTCCCTCATCTGCAGTAACAAGAAAAAGGTCAGTTAGCCATATTGAGAGTAGGAGTGCTTCACTAAAGGTGCCTTTTTTCCCCACTTTCTGTAAAGTTGGGATATCTGGACCTCAGGCTCAGCTCCTTCCCTCACAAGAGCTGTTGTGAGCAGAGCTAGCAGCTGAGGACTCCCTCTCTACCTGGGGCTCTCCTTCAACCCCTGCCTGCACCCAGGGCCTGCTGAGCTGGGTCCAGGCTCATTCCTGCTGAAGGACTGCCCTCATGGCTGGGCTGAGGCCTGCAGTGGCACCTGGGAGTAGCTGGGCAACGGCTGAGCCTGCTCCCTGTCCCTGCCAGGGCTAGGGCTGCAGATATGGCTGCTGTGGGAGGAACTGTGCCTTGGCCTCCTTTGCAGGGACCATGCACTGCCCTAGGTGATGACTTTCTGATCCCTCTCTGAAAAGGTGCTGAATGGCAAGACTCAAAAAAGGTAAGAATGTAAGTTTTTATCTGCTGCTTTTCTTCAATGGATATTTACACCTTCAAGTAAAAGAAGTTGTGAAAGTGTTGGCATAGGCTTGCTAGGGATTGCTCTCTTGTGTGGGCTGCAGAGAGTGCCCCAAAGCATGAGCTTCATGTCCCTGCCATGAACTGGGCATACCATAGAAGCACTGATATGTTGAGAGGAATCTCCTTCTGTCTGGTCAGTGGTTGGTTTCTGTGACTAAGACATTGGCATGCTTTTGCTTATGCTTGGAGTATTTCAGTGTGATGGTGCTGTGTTATTCCATCTTATTGCCCAGCTTTCTCACTTGAACCATGGCTCCAAGACCTGCACTTTCAGCAGACCAAGCAAATGAAAGGGAAGCTACTGATGCAATGGTCTCTGCTAAGGAAAGAAAACTCCTTTTTCACTTGTGATTTTACTGAGAAACATAGATACTTCACAGGCTCAGTAAAGAAATGTCTGTTAACCAAGCATCTAGTCCTGAGAAGACTTTACAGCTTATCCCAAGGAAGTAGTGGAAGCCCCAGCCCTGCAGGTCTTTAAGGCCAGGAGCAAACTGATCTAGTGTGAGGTGTCCTTGCTCATGGCAGGGGAGTTGGAACTAGATGATCCTTGATGACCCTTCCAGCCCTGACAATTCTGTGATTCTATGAATCTGTCATGCAGCAGGTAGCTCACTTAAAGGAGTTGCTGGCATGCCCTGTCTCACACCTCTTCATGTTCACTTTGACAAAACAGAGCCAGGACCTACAACAGGATGAGGGCTGGTAAGGGAGGCATTTACCAACTCAGTCAGAGTTAATCAGACTGTCATTTTCTGCAGTAAAAGGTCAATTATAGGTGAATTGGATGCCTCTGTGTGTGCCTCAAGTAAAATGTGGTATGTCTCCAGTAAATTGAGGCTTGTAGTTAGATGTACATAACTTCTGGCCTTGGTATTTGATTCCTGGTGGGTTTACTGTGTTTATTGGTTTGGGGAAATTTCTCACTGAGTTGTATTTTCTACCTTTTACTCAGCACTGTTTTATTCCTCTTTGTTGCAGAAGGCTTCTTGCAATTCTTCTTGCAAGGAAAGGAAACAAAAGAGCCTCTGCAGAAATGTACCATATTGGTTTCTGTTCTCTGGGGTTTTTTTTCTGCTTTTAATACACAATAAAACTCAAAACTGAAGAGTGTGCTTGTAAGTTGAAGATGATTAACCTTCATGTTTAAAACAAAACTAAACCAAAAAAATCTCCTTGGTAGGAGATCAAGAAAATAAGCAGAGAAGCAAGAATTATCTGATCAAAGCACATGGGACAATTTTGATCCCTTTCAAGCAAAAGCAGATGACAAAGATGTAGGCAGAACATACAGAAGTAAAATAAGGCTCTGATCACTCACCTTTTCAGTATTAAAAAATTGCAGGTAATCATCTAAAGAGTTTATATTGGACCCAAACCACTAAAAAAATCTCCACTCATTGACTAACAATAAGACAGCCTTGACATTTAGATTAATTTGAAAATTACAGCTCAGGACTTATCTTGTGGATGCTTAAAACACTAGCAGACCAAATTTATCCAGATGTGGTAAAGAAATTGGGAAACTGGGAGAAATATTTCTACCTTTTATTAACTGTGCATCTGACAGTAAATTGAACAAAATTAACTATAAATGAGTAGCCACTTTCTGACACTTAGAAAACCAGATTTGGCGTAATCATTGCTAATATTAGCAAAATGTCCTTTAATATGTTAGTATTCAGAGAATAACTTTCACCTTTTACATTAAATACAGCAAAAAATCATCCCCTTGTCCATAGCTCTTTTTAATCTATTTTTTTTCCCCCTCTATCTTACCTACAAAAGCATCTTTATTAATAGTGCTATAGAAGTTTAGCCAGCGGGATTTCTTAGATCTTTTAATAACCTTCTGAATTCAAGCATTCCTCCTTTCCTTTTATGATCTACCAAGTCTAAAAACTTTAAGGTTGGTCTAACTTTTCTAAAAGCTCTCCTTTTTAACTTTGACCACCGTATATGAACGACCATTTCATAAGTGAAAAAGGTGTTTCTTTCCTATCTGATTATGCCGTGACTAAAATCTATATTTGTCACTATCAATAGCATCAAAGTGAGATACTCTTGCTGACTAGTGGACTTGCAACTCTGTTCTCCTCAGAAGTTTGCTGGAAAGCAAAATTCTTTTAATTCACAAAATCCAACACTTGCTCCAATGTCTATTTCTCTAGAAGTAGATCTAAAAGGAAAAAAAGATGGAAAAATCATCAACAAATCAGATGGAAATAAATATATTTCCAAATAAATATATTTCCAAATAGGAAACTTACCTTAATCCCAGAAACTTATAAACAAACATTCAAATACTAAAGTTTTTGTCCTGGGTTAGGGTGGATCCCTCCCCTGGTAGAATAAACTCACCACATTTCAGAATTTTTTTGTGAAGTCAGGAAAAAGAAAAGAATGAGAAAATGTATTTCTTATAGTTCAAACTAAATATAACAGTATAGGGAGAATATAACCACTACAGGAATAGAATAACCTGAAGGAAGATGGGGAAGGGGTCAAGTGTTGGCGATGTAGTAAAAGCAGTAGCAACCAAAACAGCGGCAGGGGAAGATAGCAGCAGATGCAGGCGAAGAAATNCCTCAGAGCTTCTACTTCTAAGTTTCTCTGTTACAAATTTTATTTTTTTTATGTCTGAGGTAGGAATCTAACTCAAATGGCCACAGTTTTGAATTCGGTCTGACAACCAGAGCTAGATTGTACAGCTTGGACCTTAATGATTCATTTTAAAGACTACTGCATAGTCAGTGAAAACTTTGGAGGAGAATAGTTTTTGAATGAGATTTGGTCTACTCTACTACAGATTATCTGCCTCACTCCTTTCCTCACAGAATAACCCATACTGCTTTGCCTCTGTAATCAGCATCTCCAAGGTGTTTTGGGCAAGGTGTTTTGGGCTGATTCCTTCTGATTCTGTTCTTTTCAGATAAGGTTAACTGGTTAGAGAGAAAAGCATAGGTGCTGATCTGCTTACCAATCTTTCCTCCAATGTAAGCAGATTAACAACTTGAATCCTTCCTTTGTTTCTGGAGATGACAGCATCTGTAGCAGTACCCTGGATGTGAATTCCTGCTGTGCCTTTCCTGTCCTGATCTCAGGAGGTAGCTCTAGGACATTGCTTCCTCTGCTGTGTTTGCAGGTGGCTCCACAAGTCTGTTGCTTCGAACTCTGAAAGAGTAAGAAACATATGTGCCCCTATAAAGTAATGGCATAGTTTGGGTCCTAGAGTTATGTCTGACCTTTTCCCTACTCTAAAGGAGGCATGTTTTCACGTGGAGATGTGATTGCCGTTTCTGGTCTTTTTGTTTTTCACTCAGCCTTTTGCATATGATAAGGGACTGTTGTGGAAAGTGTAGGTTCATGGTGCCAGTCACATCACTTGGTGAGGTCAAAAGGATTTGTCTATGGTCATATTAAAATAAATGGCTATGTAAGAGATTATTCCACAGCTGAACTGAGTATAGTGTTTATCAAGTTATATAGTATATAACTTGATATATAGTTATATAGTATATACTATATACTTGATAAACTTGATAAATAGTGTGTATATATATACATATATATACTCAGTATAGAATCATAGAATCATAGAATGGTAAGGTTGGAAGGGACCTCAAGGATCAACTAGTTCCAACCCCCTGCCATAGGCAGGGACACCTCCCACTAGTACAGGTCACTCAAGGCCTCATCCAATCTGGCCTTGAACACATCCAGGGAGGGAGCATCCACAACCTCCCTGGGCAACCTGTTCCAGTGCCTCACCACCCTCACTGTAAAGAACTTCCTCCTAACATCCAGTCTAAATCTCCCCTCTGCCAGTTTAAACCCATTGCCCCTTGTCCTGTCATTGCAGGACCTTGTAAATAATCCTTCCCCAGCCTTCCTGTAGGCCCCCTTCAGATACTGGAAGGCTACTATCAGGTCCCCTCGAAGCCTTCTCTTCTCCAGGCTGAAGAGCCCCAACTCTCTCAGCCTGTCCTCATAGGAGAGCTGCTCCAGCCCTCTGATCATCTTTGTGGCCCTCCTCTGGACCCGCTCCAACACTTCCATGTCCTTCCTGTGCTGAGGGTTCCAGAACTGCACACAGGACTCCACGCAGAGTCTAATGAGAGTAGAGCAACGGGGCAGAATCACCTCCCTTGCCCTGCTGGCCACGCTTCTCTTGATGCAGCCTAGGACTCGGTTGCTGTCTGGGCTGCATGTGCACACTGCAGGCTCATGTTGAGCTTTTCATCAACCCAGACCCCAAGGTCCTTTTCCTCAGGGTTGCTCTCCAGCCATTCACCACCCAGCCTGTATCTGTGTTTGGCATTGTGCCTACCCAAGTACAGAACCTTACACTTGACCCTGTTTAATATCCTAAGGTTGCCCTGGACCCACCTCTGCAGCCTGTCCAGGTCCCTCTGGATGGATCCCTGCCCTCTAGCAAGTCAACTGTGCCACACAGCTTGGTGCCATCTGCAAACTTGCTGAGGGTGCACTGATTCCTCTGTCCATGGCACTGACAAAGATGTTAAACAGCACTGGTCCCAGCACTGACCCCTGTGGGACACCACTTGTCACTGGTCTCCAGGTGGACATTGTGCCCTTGATCACCACTCTCTGGGTTCGACCATCCAGTCAATTCCTTATCCAGCAGTGCTCCACCCATCCAGTCCATGTTTTTCCAGTTTGGTGACCAGGATGTCATGTGGGACAGAGTCGAATGCCTTAACTGAGTATAGTATTTATCAAGTTATCTCTTTAGTGAATTTGGGGATCTGGAAAGAAGTGGTCATTAAGAATCTGTGCAGAAACATTGGGATAGTAATCCTCTGCACAGATTGTATTTTAATTTAAATCATGTTGTGCTAAATATACTGTAGTAGATCAGCAACACTGTTTTCCAGACTCCACACTGAGTATATTACTCTCTTCAATCTTTACTTGTTATTGGGAAAGAGGATTTGGACTCCTCTTTCAATGTTTGTAGTTATCCAACATGCTGGACTGATTTCTTTAAATCAAGAGTTATAAAGTGTTCATTTTTAAAAATAATATTATTTAATTTCTTATATTGTTTTTTGCTCCTAAAATGTATGATACTGATATTTATTTTAAAGTTTTTTACTTTTAACTACTTGCCTAGCTAAATCTTCAGCAAACTGCTGTAAGTCCATAGGAATATGTGCATGTTTTTATACATTCTATTATCTCACTAAAAAGTACAGTTTTTCCTTTTGATCCTTCTAATCCCTAGAACTTTTGCAAATATACCTGCAAATGAAATTATTTTAGTGGCATGCCTGTGATAAAACAACTGTGGATAAGGGTTTCTAAAAGATGCAGGCAGCTGAACGTTGGACAGGCTTTCTGTTTGCTATTTTATAGTTTGTTTTTATTTATCATTCTTGTCTGTAAGTCATATACCATATATGCCTTGTCTGCTCTACACAATTTAGTAAGCATAATTAAGGTTTTATTTCAAACTAGAAAGAGTTGAGATGTTGCAATTGTTAGCAACTACAGGATAAACGAGCAGAATACCAAGCAGTCTTTTTCTTGCAGTTGTAAAAAGTTTATACTGTGGCTATGTACACATGCTTCACCCAGCTCTTCATTCACCTCACTATATTAGCAGAACACAAAGGTAAATATAGATTTAAGTGTGGCTGAAAGAAGAGATTTTCTGTGATTGTATTTGAATGACAACAAC
This sequence comes from Eubucco bourcierii, assembly GCA_013396675.1. NCBI lineage: Eukaryota > Metazoa > Chordata > Aves > Piciformes > Ramphastidae > Eubucco > Eubucco bourcierii. The sequence goes on along the minus strand of VWZE01015447.1, from coordinate 55,502 downwards.
TTGAGACACTTTTTCTTGTTAGAAAATGAAAGATACTTAGAGACTTGGAAAACCAGAAATAGAAATGATCAAGTTTACTTGGAGTTTGCTGTGCTTGTGCATGAGTGTCAGGCATTCTTAGATGGAAGAGGACAAAGTGGCTATAGGGAAATTAAGTTGGCATAGCGGTTTGGTGACCCAAGTTGACCCTAGGCCAAGGGAGAAAGCTGTTTGCTTTTGTGTTTAATTGCTTATCCTGTCTTTTCCCCACAGTCTGATTAGAAGCATTCATTAATTGGGAGTATATAACATAAAATTTCCCCAAGCTGAGATAGTTTTACTCACAATATATGTTAAAAAAACTCCAACCAACCAACCAAAACCCAACAAATCAAAAACCAAACCAGACCAAACCAAAAACCCTGAAAAGGTTGTATTTTTGCACTTTCTTCTTGATTCATTTATGTATGTACTTAACAGAATTAGAAACTTGGGCAGTGCATTATATTTTTGTCTTTCAGTTTGGCTCTTTCTCAAGTCATATCACTTAAGAAACCAAAATGTCTTATAGTTACAGCAGGTGGCAGAAGAGTGGATGTTAGATTGATCCACTGCAATTTTCTCTTTTAGTTCAAAAACGGATGGACTACTTTCAGCTATTATCTACTACCACTGAATTTTTTTTGTGAGTGAGTACTGGTGGAGAAACTTCACTTTCCATGAGCAGATAAAATCTTCTCACTCATGAGTTCTGTCAGATTTTTCTCTGGTTTTATAATTTTTATTCTAAGCTACAGAGAGAACAAAATGAAGTTTACTGAAAATGTTTGCTTTTCAAAACATTTAAAACAGGACTGATTCTTCATAAATATTGGTGTAAAATTCTTTGTGGGCATTTTCAAATGATCAAAATGTTTTTTTTCAAAAGCTTTCAAAAAAGGAAAAGAAATATGTGTGTGCATTATAGTACTATAAAACATGAATTGTGCTTAGGTTAGCTATTTGAGCTTAGAAGACTTCTTGTAACTTGAGCTTAGCCTTTCTCAGCAGACAATTAGGCATAGTTCAGTCTAATTCCACCACCAGTTTTTGCTTTCTTGCCTCTCCTTGGATATGCTCAACCTTCACCCACCACCAATGTCCATCATGTCTTCTTTAAACCTGGGAGTAAAGGTTGAAGCAGTGTGATAAGTTGTTGTTGGGCAATGCTGAGCTGCCTTCAGTTTACAGGTCTCATGATGTGACATCACCTGACCTGTCATGAACTAAAAAACCCAGCTCAAAATCCTAGAATACGGCCTCAAAAGTGACTAGGGCAGTGATTTGTAGGGATGGAAAGCCCGTATGTTTGCTGTGCTCAAATGCTGTTTACTCTGATATGCTATTTTTCCTGAAATAGTATTTTTTACTTGGAGATAATTGCCTAACTGTTAGACTCTGCAGAACAAAACAACCACAACAAACAAATTCTTAAGTTTATTTGAGCTGTGTTGCATTTCACTCCTATCAGAAATAGCCTACAGAAATAGTATTTCCTCACGTAGTTTACTAAGAAAAAAAGGTGGAGTAAATGAGACAATAACTTTGGGTTACCTTTTCTAAGTGACAAATCTGGTACAATTTCTGATCCAGCTTATTTCATAGAGAACTACTTTATTTGCCTATCTGAATTGGTTCCAACTGTACCAAGTGCTTACCTAAATCTACATTTTTATAAGTGAATAGGAGCCTTGGAAAGCTTAGCCTTACTACTTAAGTGAATTTTAGTTTAATCATGAAACAAAATATTTCTATATTGTCTGCCTGCCCTCATGGTTTTATCTTCTAAAACGAGTCAGTGGGGAAATGTTTGTGTGATACATTTACAGTCAAAGGTAAATAATTTCACTTTCTGAAATGCTGAGGTCAAGCAGAGTACCATTGCATTTTCCATCTTTCTACTGCCTTTAGGAGAATACACTTTCTTAGTAGTACGAATGTGTTTTCCTTATGCAAATTTATGGATACTTTCAGTTTACTTTCTAGATCTTTAGTCTGTTTTGGAGCTTGAGTCTGTTATGGAATACCTACAGAGATAATTCAGTGAAGCAAACATGCAATAAGAAATTATTATCGTAGAATCATAGAATGGTAAGGTTGGAAGGGACCTCAAGGATCATCTAGTTCCAAACCCCTGCCCTAGGCAGGGACATCTCCCACTAGTACAGGTTACTCAAGGCCTCGTCCAACCTGGCCTTGAACACCTCCAGGCAGGAAGCAGCCACAACCTCCCTGGGCAACCTGTTCCAGTGTCTCACCACCCTCACTGGATAGAACTTCCTCCTAACATCCAGCCTAAATCTCCATAAAACTCTCTACTAAAAATTTCTGACCCAGAAATGGATTTTTGAAGTTGTCTTTGAAGGCCCAAAACCAGTACCAAGATATTGCTGAAAAGATCCTACTGATAAAGAGAAAAAAAGAAATAGAGAATGTTTTAGAATCTGGCTTTAGAAAAGTGAGACAACAATTGGAAGTAGAAAGCTCAAATATTAAAATGCCAGTGATGGTTTCTGAGAAGTAAGTCTTTAGTATGGTGGATGATCTTAAAAAACGTACAGTGAGAAATAGCAGCATTGTTTCCATCTATTATGTGATACTGAGCAAAATCTGAGCTCATCTATTTTATGTTACTGAGATTGCTACAAGGTTTTTTCCCCCTCTCTTCTTCACCTGTGTTTATAATTACCATATTTTAGTGTTACCAAAGTACATTTCACATACTGTGTTCTAATGAAATATTTATATGAGCTCATGGGGCAAGTAAACCATCAGAGAGAGCTTAAATATGCACTTGGGTGAAGAAAGATAGAAACTAATTTTTATTGTAGCCTGAGTACAACCCACAACACCTACAAAGTAAATATACATGACACAGACAATATGATATGCTATCATCAATCATCTGCATTTTTTTTTTAATGGATGGTAAAGATATTTATGGTAGCTATAGATAATTTAGGTATTGCAGAGAAGTTTCAGTAGGAAAAACCAGCTTTGACATGAATTCACTTTGCAGTATCACAAGATGCTCTGACAAAGCTCGTTATGCTTTCTGGCTATTTACACTACAAGGAAAGAAAATGCCAGCAAACAAAACTCCATGAAAATAGAATAACATAATTATGCTCTGACACAAGTTGTGCTCTCAAAAAACCCTGCCCTGATTTTTGTTCATAATATTTTAAAAGAAGATGAAATGGTAATTTTGGGAAGTATTATGGTGTATCTGTTTGGGGGGTGTGTGTGTGTGTGTGAGCATTAGGGCTACATTATCTGCATCTTGCTTTCTCTGATCACAACTGGAGTTCTAATGCTGGACAGCAATCAAACTCCAATATGTAATGCTTCTCTTATTATTACAAGTTGCACACTACTGCTTTAAGTAAACCTTTAGAATCAGTGAAATCTTGGCTTCATTTTCATGTGAGGAACAAGGATGTTTTGTAAAATATAGCAGTTAAATAAAATGGTTTTCTCAGAAAAGAAACTACTGAACATGTGATCATCCTTCATACTGGTAACTAGGGTTTACCTGGACTTTAGTAAAGCATTTGATGGCATCCCTCACCGTGTCCTCCTGAACAAACTAGCTGCCCATTGATTGGAAGGGTAGACACTTTGCTGGGCACAAAAAAAAAAATATGGCTGGATGACTGGGCTCAAAGGGTGGTAGTGAAAGGTCTTAAATCCACTTGGCAGCTGGTGCCAAGTGGTGTTCCCCAGGGCTCAAGACTGGGTCCAATCCTCTTTAATATCTTCATTGATGATCTGGATGTGAGGATTGGCTGCACCCTCAGTAAGTTTGCAGATGACACTAACCTGGGAGGTGGTGGTGATCTGCTTGAGGGTAGGAAGACTCTACAGAGAAAACTGGACAGGCTGAATCAATGAGACAGCTGTATGTGATTCAACAAGACCAAGCACCAGGTCCTGAACTTGGGTCACAACAACCCCATTCAATGTCACAGCCTTAAGGAAGAGTGACTGGAAAGCTACCCAGAAGAAAAGGACCTGGGGATGTTGATGGACAACTGGCTGAATATGAGCCAGCATTGTGCTCAGGTGGCCAAGAAGGCCAACAAGATCATGGTTTGCTTCAAATATAGCATAAGCAGGAAAGTGATTGTCTCCTTGTACTCAACACTTGTGAAACTGCATATTGAATATTGTGTTCTGTTTTGGAGCTTTCACTATAAGACACTGAGGTGCTGAGGTGGGTCTGAAGAAGGGCAACAAAGCTCGGGAAGGGTCTGGGGAATGCATCTTTCGAGGAGCAGCAGAGTGAACTGGCATTTCTTACTCTGGAAACGAGGCCGAGGGAAGACCTTCTTGCTCTCTACAACTGTTTGAAAAAAGATAGTGGTGAGGTGACTGTTGGTCTCTTCACCCTAGTAAAAGTGTTATAGAATGAGAGGAAATGGCTTCAAGTTGCACCAGGTGAGATTTGGACATTAGACAATTTTTCTTTTCACAGAAAGAGTTATATCAAATACCGGCATAGACTCCTAAGATGGGTGGTTGAATCACTGGTCCTGGAGGGCTTTAGAAAACGCAGAGAAGTGGTGCAAAGAGGCATGGTTTAAAATCAGACTTGGTAGAGTTAGAATAATGGCTATACTTGCTGATCTTAAAGGTCTTTTCCAAGCAAAGTAACGCTGTGATTCTGTGACTGGCATATGGAAATATGACTGTTACTATCTGTGTTTAAATTCCATGACAGCAGAGGGGTTAGTAGGGAATGAGGAGAGAAATAAAAGCAGAGGATAGCAATTTTTGTGTTTCTTTGATTTAAGACAAAACAAGTAATTTAAAGCCTAAGTAACCAACAAATAAGATACTGGTATAAAGGAAGTGACTTGTGATAGCTGCTGAAAAGTCTTATACTCTCAGTTTAACAATCCTATTTAGGATAAGGCTTATGATGCTGCAATGTAGTTTGATTGCTTTTATGTGAGAGTGTGTTTCCAAAATAGGCATTTATTTTCCTTTGAATTTGTAGCATGTCAGAGATGTACGCTGCTCAGAGATTATTCCCCAAAGAACTGTTTACTTACATTTACCTCTACTCAGCTTTTAACTCTACTAAAAGTGACAGTATGACCTGCTGCCAAAGAAGGTATTTATCTGCACAACTTCTAAAAGATTTGAGTAACCAAGAGACACAGTTAGCACCTTCAACAATTTCCTTCTTTGATTCCTGCCCTGGACCCTATATGAGTGGGAATTGCAGATCCTACAGGCTTCTTCTGACCGCTGTTGAAAGAACCTGAAGATATTAGTTTCCCTTTGCTCATAATATTTTTTTTTATGGCTTTGTTGAGTGTAGTGCTAAGAACAAGACGTAGAAACCTAACCTCTGAACTCAGCAACACAGACACGTGCCATTGTTGTCATATTGTTTAATCCATATAGCAGTAGAGAAAAATAGAATCCATACTGCTTTCCTCCTTCATAAATATTGTATTTTTTCTGAAAATTGTTTCAGTGTTAGTTTGAAATAGTGAGATGAATTATCATGACTTTATGACTGTGAAGGTTTGGGAGTTCCCCACCCCCCCACACTTTGTAAAATGACCCAGACTAGCACTCAGCCGGCTGGAAGTTAAATGATGAAGCTATATTTAAAGCTTTGCACAATGTACAGCAGATATTTGCACTATATACAGAATATTTACAGAAATATACAAGTAAAAGGTAATACAGCAACACAACTTACACACTTGNCCAGAAGCTGCTAGATCGCCTCAGCAGCTCCTGTCCCAGCAAGCGACAGAGAGAGAGTGACTTATCTATTGTTTTGGTTAGTGTTCCCAAACAATTTCTTAGCAAGTGTATGAGTGAAGTAGACATCATGATGTTTTCCTTTCACAGCCTATAGTATAATTTTCTCTATTAAAATATTCTAATTAGCCTCAAACCAGCACAATGACTCAAGGTTGAGCTACACTGCAAATGTATGCTGACAGGTCAATAGCAGGCATCAACACTTTTTAACATAATTGCTCTCGGTGTCCTATCACTAAAGGAGAACAGAAGGATTCCCTTGCTGATCCACCTTCATCTAGCAAAGTCAGCAATACTACCTGGGTTATTCACCTAACTGACCAAACAACACAGCTGTCTAAAGCCTTTTGTATTCAGAACAATAAAACAGTGTGCTGGTTTGAGGCTGATTAGAATATTTTAATAGAGAAAATTACACTATAGGCTCTGAAAAGAAAACATGGTGATGTCTACTTCACTCATTGACTTGCTGAAAAATTGTTTGTGAGCAATAACCAAAACATAGATAAGTCAGTCTCTGTCTGTCTCTTGTGCGGAGAACAGCAGCTGGGGTGGTCTAGCAGCTTCTGGCTCTGGCTCCTCTGCCGATTAATCCTCACTAACCACTTTTCTTCTAACCCTCCTGGCCGATCCTCCTAATTTACCTTGCATGTAAGGTAAACCTTGGGGTAAGGTACAGGGGTGGGGAGAAGGTGGAAGG
>VWZE01015447.1:18335-35830 GCA_013396675.1 Eubucco bourcierii | reverse complement strand
CCACCCTTTTCCATTTCAAAAAGAAAGGACAGAGTAGAAATGACCTTGTAATGTAACAAGTGGCTAGTAGCCCTGAACTAGCACTTTGTACTTTGCCTGGTTTTGCTGTATGCTTTGCAGTATTTGCTCTGAATCTTGTATACAAAAAAACCGTAGCAGCTGTCTTCTGCTTCTGCTTTGTTCACAGTGAATAGGCTCCCTTGATAGCCTTCAGTACATCACATGCTATTGAACTTGTTGAGGCCTACTGTTCTTCAGAAGACTATGTACAAAATCTGCAGCGTCTACACTGCTTAGATGGTAGCATCGGGGTGTAGAAAATCTTTCAGGAAAGCTAAGTGTATTCCCAACCTCTCTAGGAAATTTCCAGAATCATGAATGATTAATACATTTACACTGTTCTGCAATATAAATCTAAAATAGAATTAGAATTTGATGAAATATGTTTTGAATCTAATAGGGTAGCATTTTCCTTTGTGCTGGTTTGAGGCTAATTGGAATATTTTAATGGAGAAAATTATATTACAGGCTGTGAAAAGCAAATAATGGTGATGTCTGCTTCACTCATAGGCTTGCTGAGAGGTATAAGACAAGAACACAAAACACAGATAAGGCACTCTCCTGGAGAGTCTCGGGCTGTCTAGCTTCTTGCTTTCTCCTCTCTGCTGTGTAACCTCACTAACCACTTTCCTTCTAACTCCCCTGGCTGGTCCTCCAAACTTGTCTTGTGCATAAAGCAAACCTTGGGGTAAGGTATAGGGGTGGGAAGAAGGTGGAAGGGTGGTTGGAAGCCCCTCCTGGGGACTCTGATTTCTGGGAGGGGAGTTGTGTTTCTGTATTACCTTTAACTTGTCTATTTCTGTAACTATTCTGTCTATAGTGTACATCTCTGCTTGTACATTGTGCTGAGCTGTAAATAGAGCTCCAGTCCTTAACTTCCAGCTGGCTGAGTCTAGTCTCGGTGATTTTACAAAGTGGGGGTGGTGGAGGGGGGTGGGTCAGGGAACTCCCAAACCATCACTGAAGTTCATCCACTGAAGCTGGTAATGTGATTAATCAATTAAGTTAAAGATGAAGTAAACACATCTGTTCTGTGCTGCCTACTACCACCATGCTGGAAAAAGTGTTGGCCTTCACCTTTCCCCATGAGAGGCTTCTCTCTTTTTGTTACGGTCAGTAGACTGAATTTGTTTCTACAAAGCAAGGGAGAAAAGGTTGTAAGTCCAGTTAAACAGAGGGAAAAAGACTTCTATCAATATTTATTCCTTTTACTATTAGCAATACTTTTAGGTATAGTATGAAAGGCAGTGGTATCTCTTATTACCATTTACTGAAGGAAATGATGTGGATTTCAAAGATGATGGTCAACATACCTTATGCAATTCAAGGAAATGCAGAAGAAATTCAAAGGGTTCTTCAGAAACACATCACAGATGTTGTGCCCTCCCCAGAAGCTAAACTTCAATCTGAATAAGCCAGCTGGAACAAATAACAAATGTATTTATGAATACATTTGAAATGAAAAACAAAAAAATTATCTGTTTCCTACCAAGTCTTCTGTTATATATCAATGAATATCTAGTTACCAACTGTTTACAGGAGCTGGGTTCACATGCTAGGCTCTTACCTATGTCACTTGCAAATTTCAAGGACTTTCAGCCTAAGGTTTATGAGGACTGACCATAGCTTGAATGGGGAATGCTTGCCTTCCCAAAGCAAACTGAATCATTTGCCTGTAAACTTCACTGTTTAGCTGTTACATGGTTTTAGATAAACTGAATACATCAATAACAAAAGGAAGATCAAGAAAAAGCTAGGTCTGCTACAGAATGATATGGGAGATATGATAACTGAAGATGCAGAGATGGCAGAGTTGCTGAATGCCCTCTTTGCTTTAGTCTTTAATCCTAAGAGCACTCCTCAGAAATCTCAGTCTCTGGAAGCAAGGGAGAAGAACTGGAGAAAACTGAAGATGCACAAATCCATGGACCCTGATGGGGTGCATCCATGAGTGCTGAGAGAACTGGATGATAATGCAGCTGCACCTCTCTCCATTATTTTTGAAAAGTCATGGAGAACAGGAGAGGTGCCTGATGACTGAAAGAAAGTGAATGTCACTTCAGTCTTCAAAAAAGGCAAGAAGGGAGACCCAGGCAACTACAGACCAGTCAGCCTCACCTCCTACCCTGGAAAGGTGATGGAGCAACTCGTTTTGGAGGTCATATCTAACCACATGGAAGAAAAGAGAGTTATCAGGAATAACCATCATGGGTTTACCAAGGGGAGATCTTTTCACTAATCTGATAGCCTTCTATGAAACCATGACCAAATGAGTAGACTAAGGAAGAGCTGTGGATGTTGCATACCTTGATTTCAGTAAGACTTTTAATAGTGTCTCCCATAACATCCTCATAGAAAAGCTCAGGAGATGTGGCATAGATGGTTGGTTCGTGAGGTGGATTGAAAGCTGTCTCAACAGCAGGCTTCAGAGGGCTGTCATCAGTGACACAGTCAAGTTGGAAGCCTGTAGTCAGTGGTGTTCCCCAGGGAACTGTACTGGGTCCAGTTTTGTTCAATATCTTTATCAACAACCTGGATGATGGCATTGAGTGTACCCTCAGCAAGTTTGCCGGTGATACAAAACTAGGTGGGGTGGCAGACACTCTGTCAGGCTGTGCAACCAGCCGATGAGTTATGGACAGGCTGGAGTGCTGAGTGAAGGCAAACCTTATGAAGTCCAATAAGGACAAGTGCAGGGTCCTCCATCTGGGGAGAAATAACAACAGGCACCAGTACAGGTTGGGGGCTGCCCTGCTGGCATGCAGTTCCATGGAGAAAGACCTTGGAGTTCTGGTGGACAGCAAGTTCTGCATGGGCCAGCAATGTGCCCTTGTGGCCAAGAGGGTCAATGGTATCCTGGGGTGGATCATGAAAAGTGTGGCCAGAAGGTCTAGGGAGGTTCTTCTCTCCTTCTTCTCTGCCCTGCTGAGACCACACCTGGAATACTGTGTCCAGTTTTGGGCTCCCCAATTCAGGAGAAACAGGGACCTGCTGGAAAGAGTCCAGCAGAGAGCCATGAGGATGACTGAGGGACTTGAGCATCTCCCCTGTGGAGAGAGACTGAGAGCCCTGAGGTTGTTTAGTTTGGAGGAGAAAAGACTGAGAGGAAATCTTATCAATGTGTACAAATATCTGAGGGGTAACTGCCAAGTGGATGGGGCCAATCTCTTTTCAGTGGTCAGCAGTAATAGGACAAGGATCAATGGCTGCAAACTGGAACACAGAAGGTTTCACCTCAACATGAAGAGAAACTTCTTCACAGTCACGGTGATGGAGCACTGGAACAGGTTGCCCAGAGATGTTGTGGAGTCTCCTTCTCTGCAGACTTTCAAAACCTACCCAGATGCATTCCTGTGTGGACTATCCTAGGTGATCCTGGTTTGGCAGGGAGGTTGGACTTGATGATCTCTGGAGGTCCCTTCCAACCTCTAATGTTCTTTGACTCTGTGAACAGTAATGCACATTAAAAGGAAGCATCTAGAGTAATAAACTTTTTTTTTCATTTTTGAGGTTTTAGGTTTGGGTCAAGCAATGTTGAACCTTTTAATCACATTATTCATATCAGAATAAGATTTCTGGCTTTCACCTCTCCTACTGTCTGATTATACAGTCTAGTAGTATTGCATAGAGAAGGACAACTACAACTTGAGGAGAGAATTTTTTCCAACCACAAATTTAAAGATGACTGTGCTTGCAGATGTGGACAAGCCTCATCAGTTTTATCACGAGATCAAATGTAAGGCTAATATATTTGGTTTTGACATGTTAGAATAATGTATCATTAACATAAAGTAACAGAACATTTCTAAGGTTCTACTTGCAATCCTCCATAATTGCTTTAGCATTGTGGGTAGCATATGTTGCTGGTTTGAACTTAATTCCTTTTACCACTCAAACAAGATATCTCTGTTGGAGAACACAGCAGGCACCTTGAACATCCTTTTTTGCATCATGGTGCTGGCTTGCAGAAAGGAGAGCACCCAGACAATTTTTTCATCATCCTAAGATGGATTGTCTGATCATGGCCTTATGCTACTGCAAAACTCACTTGGTTTTTTTTGCTGATAATGTGTTTTACTAACTACCATGAGTTTCCTTTGAGTTCCTTGGTTAGCATTCCCTGTAGTTTTGGATCCACATGCCTGTCTTTAAGCTTATTTCATTTTTCTCCACTGCCAAGAGCCCTCCTCTTACAGTTCTCTGAAAACCGGTTGCCTGCAATAGGTAACTATCAAAGGCAGAATAATGAAGATTCTAAAAAAACTAACATTTTTTTCCCCTTGCTATGGGAATCATCTGAAAATCAGCTGTGATACTGTATGCAAGGAAATTTTGGAATTGTACTAATAAACTGCTGCCATTCTGCCATATATGGTTTCATAGTGTAACAATAATAGAATCCTATTTTGATCTCCATTTGAAACACACTTCCTGTGTTGAGTCAGGATTGAGATGTATGTTTTTTTTTAATAGATACTTTATAATTCACATTTGAATCTTCCATTTCTAATTTCATTATGCCATACCATGTTAAACAGTCATGAGTATAATGTTTGTTCCTCTGAGACTTTTTTAATCATCCTTAGTGTACTCTAAAATCACATTTGCCTTCAAAATCCTGTTTTTGAAATGTTAAATTATTAGCTAGAACACAATGTAAGTATTCCCCGAACGGAGATGGTAGTCTTTTGAAAATGAACTGTTCCTCCGTGGGATTGATAGCTATTAATTCTAATGCTAAAGCTTTGAATCTTGAGACTAATACTGAATTTAATATTAGCCTAGATTTCTAAAGAAGAACATTGCTTCTACCTCTGTGTGTGGAGGAGAAAGGGGAGAAAAAGAGGGAATTGTTAGTTTAAAATGCTAATCCCGATCTGCTGGTTTTAGAGTTATTGGTTGCTTTTGCTTTCTTAACACAGCAGAAACAGCAAATTCTTTTCTTTTTGCATGCTTTCTATTACATGTTATCTTCTTCCTTTGTGGTGGTGTAAGTGGCTATACTTATACCACAAGCAAATAAATTTTTAGACTGCAAGAGTGCTGGTGCCTGAGAATCTGAAACTCTGCCATTGCCTGACTGGATAGTAAGTTACAAGTTGCAAAACACGTGTTTATCCCAGTTGGAATCTGGCAGCACAATTGTCAAAACGAGAGAGAACATTATGAGCAAATCTACTAAAGTACATATCTGCATATTCACACATAGCAAATTATTTTTTTTAAATAAAAATTGGTTAGGAACATGGGAAGTTGTAAACAGCTGAAAAGGGTTAATCCTATTTCACATTTGTTATGCATAAATCGAAAAGCTCAGCGTTATTCAAAAGCCTTACTCAGTTAAATCTTCATGAAATTAAAATTCTTATTGGTCCCTAATTAAATCAGGGAAATTACTGGCAAACTGTGTTGAGACTGGTCTGTATTTAGGGACCTCTTGAAGAAGGTCCCTCATCGATATAGTATCTTACATATTACTGCCTTAAATCTACCCCTGCGATGCTTCCATCTCAGTTGATCTTTTTCATGGTTTTAATTTCGTTTCCTTTGGGTGAATCTTGTATCCGTGCATTCCAAAGGAGGAATGATTAATTGTTAGTTGCAGAAGTAAAGCAAATCTCTCATTTTCATGACAGTGTTAGGGTCTTTCTGTATTACCATCACTGCTCCTTGGCTGTTGAGTGAAAATGTAGTGTTTTCTAAGGTAGGCAACCCCCTGGAAAACGTAAATAAGCAGTTCAAGAGAAATCCTGACAAGACAAAGGTGATTAAATAGAAACTGGCTACTATAACTATTGGTGGAATGGCAGTGGTGTTTTTAAAATATAATTTTCTCCTAAGTTCTGAATATGCACATATTGAAAACTTTTCAATTGCTACAAAAAAATATGTTAAATGTCTATTGCAGCCTTTAGGTCAGCCTGTAGAATAAAAATTTGGAGGTCTTCTAAAAAAACTAATTTGTAGTTTAGCTGTGTGCTAGATTTAATAGGTTTTGATGCTTTTCTATGTAGCTTTCTACATATATTTTTTTCCTTCTTTCACGAGAAAGCAGTTAACATGGAGTTATATTACAGAATCAAATTACATGAACTAAATAGTTGTAAGTTAAAATATGAGGGGATTTAGTTTAAATGTTAATGAGATTCATAAGCAGTTTTGATTGTTGCCACTGGGTGCGTGTTAGAAATGGGAAAACAGACTCCAGAAAGATCATTTCATTCCTACACCCACAAGCTGCTCTTTTTACATACCTGCTGCTATAGTATAATAGGCATATGTTTGGATTTGAAATGCTGACAAATGGCTCTCTTCCAAAACTTCCTGCCAATATAAATTATTACTTACCATAACTTAACACACTTAGAAGGTATGAAAGCATTGTCCTTTGAGAGATCCTTGAAGAACAACTTCAGTAGTTCTGGCTACTGATCACAAGTTTTAAGGGTATACATTAGTGAATTATAAAGCATTCCATTATTGTTTCATGCCTGACCTAGTATTTTTTATGTCCACATCAGTAGCATTGTATTTGTTAAAGAGAGAATATCTGTCTCACAGGAAGTGGTATCTACTAGTAATCAATGTGACATCTACAGCTAATCAACCTACTAGGTAATTAAAATAATGACAATTAATGTTTTGTCATATATTCTATTTGTGCAGCTAAATGGTGTCACCATTCCCATTTTATTCCTGAGAGTTTTCACATCATAAAAGACATAGAATGGTTTAGGTTGGAAGGGACCTCAAAGATCATCTAGTTCCAACCCCCTGTCATAGGCAGGGACACCTCCCACTAATACAGGTTACTCAAGGCCTCATCCAGCCTGGCCTTGAACACCTCCAGGCAGCTACAACCTCCCTGGGCAACCTGTGTCAGTGTCTCACCACCCTCACTGCAAATAACTCCTAGCATCCAGTTTAAATCTCCCCTCTGCCGGTTTAACCCCATTGCCTCTTGTCCTGTCATTGCAAAACCTTGTAAATAGTCCCTCTGCAGTCTTCCTGCAAACCCCCTTCAGATACTGGAAGGCTACTCTAAGGTCTCCTTGAAGCCTTCTCTTCTCCATTCTGCAGAGCCCCAACTCTCAGCCTGTCCTTATAGCAGAGTTGCTACATAATAGCATTGATTTCTAGTTGTTGGTTGTGGGTTGGGGTTTGGGTTTTTTTGTTTGTTTGAGGGTTTTTTGTGTGCTTTTTGTTTGCTCGATTTTTTTTAATATTCTCTTTATCTTTTCTGACTAGGGAAAGATTAGGGTTCATTGGTTAAAAACTATAGTTTCTACAATACTTAGCTGGGTTTCACTTTATCTCTTAATGACTTAATAGATAATTTTTATCTATTTGATGCCAAACCAAATGCTGAATTGATTCCAAAACTCAGTCTTCATCAAGGTTATTCATAAATTACATGAACATGTTAAGTAGAGGGCCACTTATGATTAGTAACTAGATGTCAGAACCTGATACCTGGTATTTGGTGCTGTTGTGTTTATGATATAGTTTTCTTGAGAAAATATCTTCCCTAAACATAGGAAAGAAGGACTTGTGGTGCTGTCAGATGAAGAAATGAAAAAACAAACCTTTCCTAGCAGGAGGTGCCAAGACTTCAATGAAACAATGAAGCAGAGAAGATTCTGTAGGTTGGTAAGATGAAAAACATGGAAATGTAATTGCAGTCTGTAGTCAGGTACTCGTGGCAATGAAAAGACCTTAGATTTTACTTTGACTAAAAACCAGAAAATCCTGGGTTGTTTGAAGTGTAAGATTAAATTTGACAGTGGAATTCTTGCACATGTGAGACTGTATTCTCTCAGTCAGTAGTGTGATATTGATGTGAAATTGACTCAGCTTCTGACTCCTATTTAAACTTTGATGTAACATCAACTTCTTTGTGTTAGGGTTTTCATTGGTTTTGTCTCTGAGTTCAAACTAGAGATGATGGTGAAGGGAGAGAGTTCCAACAAGCCTCTGTGAGTGTGATGGACAGGGTTGACAAAGTGCCTGAAGTGATAGGACAGAGTGGGATTGCAAATTCCAGCAAATGGTGCTTTTGACATTTGCATGTAAACAATAAAGTGTCTACTAAACATGATTTTGAGAGATTTCTTCTGTGATGGTTTGGGAGTTACCCTCCACCCCCACCCCCCCATATGAAAATCATCCAGACTAGGCTCAGCTGGGTGGAAGTTAAGGACTGAAGCCTCTTCATAGCTTAGCACAATGTACAAGCAGATATATACACAATAGACAGGAATAGTTACAGAAATAGACAAGTTAAAAGTAACACAGAAACACAATCCCCCTCCTATAAATCCGAGTTCCCAGGAGGGGCTCCCAACCACCCTTCCACCTTCTTTCCACCCCTATACCTTCCCCCAGGGTCTGCCTTATGTGCAAGGTGAGTTTGGAGGATGGGCAAGACAGGTTAGAAGCAGAGTGACTAGTTGGGTTACACAACAGAAGACCAGAAGACACAGAGCTCCCAGACAGAGAGAGACTCTCTATTTTATCTATGTTTTTGTCCTTGTTTTTATGCATCTCATCAAGCCTATGAGTGAAGTAGACCTCACCATTGTTTGCTTTTCACTGCCTATAGTCTAATTTTCTTTCATTAAAATACTCAAATTAGTCTCAAACCATCACAACCAATGTCTTCCTTGTGGTAATGACAATGGCTCTCCAGAGGATACCATCAAGTATTTTTCACTGCCTCAGGACTGATTCCCTTTTGTGTACTGCAGGACAGGAGTTTGTGTATGTGAATGTCTCAGAGTATTCTTAGATAAGTACACTGGTACTAGGGGGAGAAGTACCATCAAGAGCTGGAATGAAACTGATTCCTGGGTAATTCTGTTATCAACTTTGCCTGACTTTTCCAGCTAAATTGCTCAGATCACTGCATTGGCGAATTGCCAGCATGGGCATGGCTTTGCTGTGGGTTATCTGCTGGGAAACCAGAATGTGAAACCATTCAAATTAAATTGCACGTATCTTTTGAGTAATAGGTTAGTAGACACACACCACCTCATTAAAACTATGAAACGCTTTTAAAAAATACAGATTCTTTTTTTTTTTCTTTAGTATGAAAAACTATGTTGGGCATGCTTTTCTGTTAATAAAAAGTATGTATTTAGTCAACGACCTCACTTTTGCAATAACTTCTATAGAAACCCATCAATTTTATATATCTATCTCTATCTATCTATCTATATCCTATAATTCTAGCAACCAAGTATTAATCTACTCTTTTGCTCAAACCTTTCCTCTCACCATCCTTGCCATGAGAGTGCACTGCCTTTGAATTCAGTGCAGATGGGCATTACGGTGTCTACTTGATTTGATTTCAGGATGAGGAATGAAAATGGGAATTAATTTGAAAATTCATAGTGTATTTCTATGGAACAAGCTCATAAGCTTTTTTTTTTTTCTTTTTTTTTCACTGCCTCAGGACTGATTCCCTTTTGTGCACTGCATGACAGGAGTTTGTGTATGTGAATGTCTCAGAGTATTCTTAGATAAGTACATTGGTACTAGGGGGAGAAGTAGTGGGTAATCTTGGAGTCTTTCGTCACAGAATCCCTAGAGGAGCCTCGTGATACAGAGCTTCTTGTATCTAGCATAAAAGATAAAGTAAATTAAATGTTCCTTCAGGTAAAATTGTGACCATTTGGGAAACTTGCCTCACTCTGTTGCTTTGCTCCTACTTTACTGAAGGGGAAGGAACTGGAGGGGGTGTTGGTGTGATTAGCACATTAGCTTGAAATCTCGAACAGCAAAAAATCCTCATTTTCTGTCTTGTCTTTTCTTGTCTTACTTGACAAGTCTGTATGAGTGTCTTTACAACCTTTTAAATAGTATTAATCTTCCTTAGTTCTGAATATTTGCTTCAGCTGCAGAATGTACAAATAGGCTCTGCCTTAATGTGCTCGAATAGACTGCAGGGATTCAGTTCCACAGATTTCAAGATATTCTTCTTCCTACTTCTGTCCCTGAAAACATCAGCGTCTCTTTGAGTATCTCCATTTCCTCCTCGGGCAATTTGTCATGAAGCATTTTCCCTGGTCTGTGAATTCTGTTTAAGCTGACTATCTTTTTTTTTTTACCTTTCTTTAAGTTTGGTTGGTGGTTGGGTTGGATTTTTTTTTTTTTTTTTCATTTTATTTTATGCTTGGTTTCACATCAGCTCCCTTGGTAGAGTCTTGACACTTTCATGATGCTTTTTGAAAGGATGAAATTAACTTTTTTTTCAATGTTTCTAGCAATTGTCATCTCTTTAGCAACTGGGAAATTGAGTTTGTGTTAAGGAAGAAATGTTTTAGAGGCTAAGATGCTGATATTGCAGATATCTCCTTCCCGTTGTACAATTTAAAGCATGATAGTAGTCTTACTGGTTGTGATATCACTGCCTGGCTAATTCTGGGTGTATGTACAGCACTTGCCTAATCAGGACCTTAATTTTTTTCCTGAAAGAACTTATCAGGCTTTTTATAATTGTTACAGTAATAAAAAGCAAACAAACAAACAAGCAAGCAAACAGATACAGAATAAATTGCATAAATGGAGGCCTTTTTCCTAGAAAATGGTTAGGTTTATGCAAGTTGTACTGGTTTCAGTATCATTTTACATGACCTTTGGGTTATAGAGACAGTTTGGTCAGAATTTTTTTTTTTTTTTAACCTATACATTAATAACTCCAAATAAAGACAACTTGTCTAGAATTCTTAGTGATCATTTGTTTCAGGGGGAAAAAAAAAAGAGGATAAAACTACCTTTTCCTTCCTTCTACTACCTTCTTCTAATGAGACAGGGTGAAGAGTGATAGTGAATAGATTATTTTAAACTTTGTTTTAGAATACCTGCTTTTCTTTGCTCTTCCAGATCAGCATTTTCTGGCATTCTAGATGGAGTCTTTATATTAGTTCATTTGTCTTATACTAGCACAGTAAAATATTGCAAGGGTTTGGACTTTTTTTCTTTCTTCTAGCTTCAGAATGGGACTTTTCCAGGAATATTTCTGTGCTCAGTGCTATTCCTCTCCATCAGTAAACATAACAAGATGTTGTAGTAATACTGAAATGAGTAGCATATATTTGCAGTGTCTTATTTACACTTCTTTTGCCATGCAGGTTAGGCTTCTCTGCCTGAAAATGAAGATACCGAATGTTGTTCTCCAAAGAAGTTAGTGAGGAAGTATTTTAGAACAATTTTTAGGCACTGAATATTTAACTGACAGATTTGAGGCAGTGTTGAGGAGTGGCAAACTCTTCATGTTCTTTACTTAAAAGATGACTGTTTACTTTTACTCTGAAGGCACCTGCTTGCTAAGTTTCAGTGTTATAAAATATGTATTCAGTGTTAGAAAATAGTAAGTCCAGATATAACCAGATCAAAGTGATTTTGACTGTCACAAGTAACATCTTGGAAAGAGTTGGATATCATAATGCCACTTTAATATTAAATCCCAAAGTACTGTTTTCTTTCACTGATGGTAGTAAGAATCATAGAATGGTAAGGTTGGAAGGGACCTCAAAGATCATCTAGTTCCAAACCCCTGCCATAGGCAGGGACACCTCCCACTAGTACAGGTCACTCAAGGCCTCAACCAACCTGGCCTTCAACACCTCCAGGGAGGAAGCAGCCACAACCTCCCTGGGCAACCTGTGCCAGTGTCTCACCACCCTCACTGTAAACAACTTCCTCCTAACATCCAGTCTAAATCTCCCCTCTGCCACTTTAAACCCATTGCCCTTTGTCCTGGCATTGCAAGACCTTGTCAATAGTCCCTCCCCAGCCTCCCTGTAGGCCCCTTTCAGACACTGGAAAGCTACTCTAAGGTCTCCTGGAAACCTTCTCTTCTCCAGGCTACAGAGCCCCAACTCTCTCAGCCTGTCCTCATAGCAGAGCTGCTGCAGCCCCCTGATCATCTTTGTGGCCTCCTCTGGACCCGCTCCAACAGTTCCACGTCCTTCCTGTGCAATGCATGAGACTATGTATCATTCATTCACCATTTAGTTTTCTACTTGTTCAAAGTTATTCTATCTGCTTAGTTTGCTAAACTATTATCTCTGTTCATTTTTTTCTTGTATTTCAGTGTCTAGTTTCTCACTTCTGCCTATGCAGAATACTCTCTTCCTAAAATACAAACCTAAGCATCATTTTGGAATGTCTTTGGGCTAAGATATATACATGGAAATACAAAAACATGAGGAGAATGAAAGTGATGTGTGAGACACTGGCACAGATTGCCCAGGGAGGTTGTGGCTGCTCCGTCCCTGGAGGTATTCAAGGTCAGGTTGGATGAGACCTTGAGTGACCTGTACTAGTGGAAGGTGTCCCTGTCTATGACAGGGGGCTGGAACTGGGTGATCTTTGAGGTCCCTTCCAACCTTACCATTCTATGATTCTGTGATTCTATGCTTAGCTGAACAAGAGAAGGGGACTCTTCATAGAATCACAGAACGGTTTAGGTTGGAAGGGACCTCAAAGATTATCCAGTTCCAACGTCCTGCTGTAGAAGTTGTGTGTCCTAAGCTCCCTCCCCAGCATTTTAGTAAGCTGTAGTCTGAGACAGACAGCCTGCACAGTCTTCTCCTGTTGCCTAGTGAAAGGGCAGGCTTCAGCTCATTCCTGCATTTTCACTGGCAACAGGAGAACCATAGAAGGTTTAGTTTCCTTATGCTAATGCAGTCTGAACATTCACCGTGGCACTTCCCCCAGATTGCTTACAATTTAATTTGAAGCAGTGCGTAACAATTGACTGTAACAAACAAATAAGAGGAAGGATGAGAAATGGAAGAATAGAGGTAACCGTAATAAAAACATTACATGGTTCCAAGTGACTTCCATCACTGCACTTGTGAGCAGAACGAAGTGCTGGAAACAAAACGATCTGAAATGCAACAGTCCAGCATATTTGAAAATACTGTGGGAACACAGACTTTCATTCATATGTTGACTTTGTGAAAGCTGGTTATTTCTGTACTCTCACAAAACAAAATGTTTTCAGCATTTTGCCTGGTTTAGTTTGGTTATATTGCAAGGTCGATGTTTTTGTGATAGGATCTAAAATGTTAAGAAAACACCTTTCTGGCTCTGAATACTCTTTTTTAACTACAATACTCTGTTCTGCTTCTATCTTTTCTGCAGTGCCAAAACACAAACATAAAAAAAAAACCAAACAACTGACCAACCAAAAACCCACAAAACCAAACAAAAAAGTCCCATGCAAAAAGAAGGCTGCAAAAAGAAGGCCCTAAAATAAACTAATTCTCTCACACATTGTCAGATTGAATTACTGTAGAACACCTGAAACCAAACCTACTAGTTTTATAGAGGAGAGTTGCCCTTCTATGTGTTTTTTCCCTGTGTGTGCATATAAACATACATAAAAATCCCCAGAATGGTAGGAATGGGAACTTATGTTTGTGCTGCCCTGTCTTTCCAATATGAAAATGAGAATAATCATCGAATCACAGAATAATAGAATCATAAAATGGTAAGGTTGGAAGGGACCTCAAAGATCATCTAGTTCCAACCCCCTGCCATAGGCAGGGGCAACTCCCACTAGTACAGCTCACTCAAGGCCTCATCCAATCTGGCCTTGAACACATCCAGGAAGGGAGCATCCACAACCTCCCTGGGCAACCTGTTCCAGTGCCTCACCACCCTTACTGTAAAGAACTTCCTCCTAACATCTAGTCTAAATCTCCCCTCTGCCAGTTTAAGCCCATTGCCCCTTGTCCTGTCATTGCAGGACCTTGTAAATAATCCTTCCCCAGCCTTCCTGTAGGCCCCCTTCAGATACTGGAAGGCTACTATCAGGTCCCCTCGAAGCCTTCTCTTCTCCAGGCTGAAGAGCCCCAACTCTCTCAGCCTGTCCTCATAGGAGAGCTGCTCCAGCCCTCTGATCATCTTTGTGGCCCTCCTCTGGACCCGCTCCAACACTTCCATGTCCTTCCTGTGCTGGGGGCTCCAGAACTGCACACAGGACTCCAGATGGGGTCTGAGGAGAGCAGAGCAAATGGGCAGAATCCCCTCCCTTGCCCTGCTGCCCACACTGCTCTTGCTGCAGCCCAGCACTCAGTTGCTCTCTGTGCTGCACTCACACTGCAGACTCATGATGAATTTTTCATCACCATGGACCCCCAGGTCCTTTTCCTCAGGCCTGCTCTCCAGCCATTCACCACCCAGCCTGGAGTTGTGCTTGGGATTGTGCCTACCCAGGTGCAGGATCTTACACTTGGCCTTGTTGAATGTCATGAGGTTGGCCTGGGCACTCCTCTGCAGCCTGTCCAGGTCCCTCTAGATGGATTCCTGCCCTCTAGCAAGTCGACTGTGCCACACAGCTTGGTGTCATCTGCAGACTTGCTGAGGGTGCACTGATTCCTCTGTTCATGTCACTGACAAAGATGTTAAACAGCACTGGTGCCAGCACTGTCCCCTAAGGGATGCCACTTGGCACTGGTCTCCAAGTGGACATCTTTCATTATAGCCTCAATGTGAAAGTAATTGCTTCCAAATCTTCAAACTGCACCTAGTTATAGACTCTTGATTACCACTTCACTAAATGTAACTACACTAAACACTCCTTTTTACAGTCCTCATAGATGTTTGAGTGCTGTGTAGCTTTCTTCACTGGCAGATCTGTGGCTCTTCACTCTCCTCTTGGGTTGAGGTTGTATAGAGAAAATTCAGGAAATATAAACTTAAAATGTTTTAGAGGGGGAAAAAAAAGAAATGGGAAAAAAAAAAAAGTGAAAGCAAATCTTAATACCCAATCACAGACAGACAAATAATTTATATGCAGAACTGTATGTTTGCAGTTACACATGTAGATGATTGTAGAAGAAATCTAGAGTGGATTTCATGGAAGATCTTAAGAACAAGAGGAAACAGATGAGGCTTTATTGCTGCAGTTCAGCTTTGCTGATCATTACAAATATGGGATGTAGCCTTCTTCACTGGCAGTTCTGTGGCTCTTCACTCTCCACTTGGGTTGAGATTGTATAGAGAAACCTCAGGAAATGTAAGCTTAAAATATTTTAGAGGGGGAAAAAAAAGAAATGGGGGGAAAAAAAAAGTGAAAGCAAGTCTTAATACCCAATCATAGACAGACAAAATAATTTATATGCAGAACTGTATGTTTGCAGTTACACATGTAGATGATTATAGAAGAAATTTAGAGTGGATTTCACAGAAGATCATAAGAACAAGAGGAAACAGATGAGACTTTATTGCTGCAGTTCAGCTTTGCTGATCATTGCAAATAAGGGATGTTGAAAGAAGAACTAATAAGAGGATAGCTGTTGGCATAAGAGACACATCTCTCAGCATTTTCAATTAGTACTAGATACTGCACATACAAAAGCTATAGCAAATGTGAGGATCAAAGAAGTGACTTGATTCACAATAACTTGTGTGGCTCTCATATGTTTATCAAACAATTCCGATACAGTACCAAGCAAAAATTCTAATGTGAAAGGAGCAGTCAGATCAAATCTACCTCCCAAGTGAAGTGTGCAAATATTAAGTGAGAGAGAGAAGAATTAATAAGGGGGAAGAAAGGAAAATTTGTGAAGATTACACCAAGTGCCACTCATTCATGAGTGAGTGTTAAGATTCACAATGCAGGAGATGATAAGAAGAGTGTTATTGTTAGGTACCATTAGGTCTTCCCTTCTAGAAGCTAATCATAAGTAGATCTCTGTTCTCAAGCAGCAGTCTAAGTGGAGGGAAAAAACCTGATTGTACTAACAAGACATATTGGAACAGCAGGCAGTGGGATTCCAACAGCTAATTCTATGAGATCAGAGAATGTTCCACGAGGAATAACTTAGTGTTTGTGGTCATTTTGTTCAGAAAATGACAGATCTATATGGCATCTCTATTGCAAATGTTATTAGTGTGAGGTAAACAGAAGAGAAATCTGAAATAAAACATGAGAAAGCCAGTGAAATAAAGCATAGAGAAAATTTTTTTGTGGTGAAGCCTGAAGGTTTCCTCTGTAAGACTTCTTCTTACATCTCCCTTTATCTTTGGAGAAAGAGGAGGCAAGATAAAAATTCATAATAGGAGATACTGGATTATTTGAAAAACAATAAGTGAATGTGAACTTTATAGAATCATAGAATGGTAAGGTTGGAAGGGACCTCAAGGATCATCTGGTTCCAACCCCCTGCCATAGGCAGGGACACCTCCCACTAGTACAGGTTACTCAAGGCCTCGTCCAACCTGGCCTTCAACACCTCCAGGGAGGGAGCATCCACAACCTCCCTGGGCAACCTGTTCCAGTGCCTCACCACCCTCACTGTAAAGAGCTTCCTCCTAACATCCAGTCTAAATCTCCCCTCTGCCAGTTTAAACCCATTGCCCCTTATACTATTGATATTTGCTGAGAAAAAAAATACTCTCTTCTGTGGAGCTTTCTGTGCCATCTGTGTGTATTTTTGGAGACAAGGTTTGTCAGGAGAGGCTGATCTGCAACTCCAGTGTCAGAGGAAGCTTTTTGGCAACTCCCCTTTGCTACAGGATGTGTGTTGTTATCTGTGTTTATTACCTTGTTTGGATGACACTTTCAACTGGCTTCCCTTCAGTGTATCTTTAGTGCCAAAATACCTCCAAAAGAGACTTTGAGTTTGTGACAGGCTTGCCTGGTGTTCTTGGCCATATATATGATATGATGGTTTCCAACACAGATAAAAATGAATGGAGTAACTACATCCTGTTTGGAGATGTATACACAAGTCGGGCTGGCTGCTAGAGAGGAATAGTGGATTTGGAACGAAGCAGATAAACCTTCTAGGATGCCTAATTAGCAAATGCCATTCTGCTGAACCTGAGCAGGTCCTAAGGCATGCTTTCTGGTTTGGGGGAAAAAAAAATTGTCTGGGGTAATCTAGAACTTTCTGAGATTGAAAGCTATTCAAGTAACTGCAAAATTTGGAATGTACTACCAGATTAGATACTCCAGGGTAACTGGCATGATCCTGAGCTGCTTACCACAAAAGGGAGCAGGTGTGCCTGTATCCTCAATACAGAACATATCTTAAATGACCTTAATTGCAACCAGTAACAGCAGAACTTAACAGTAAACACAGAACCAGCAACACAACAGAACTTATTAACAAGCCCTCAGGTTCCTACCATATCTATGTTGCTTTTTTTACTTTTTTTTTTTTCTTCTTTTGTGCAACATTTAATATACAATTTGGCAACATTTTTTTGGCATAGATTTTGTATGCTTTTTGTGTAAGCTGCTAGAAATTAGGAGAAAAGGTCTGTAGATCTCCTAGGTTGCATCAAGAGAAATGTGGCCAGTAGGGCAAGGGAGGTGATTCTGCCGCTTTACTCTGCTCTCCTCAGACCCCACCTGGAGTACTGTGAGCAGTTCTAGAACACTCAGCACAGGAAGGACATGGAAGTGTTGGAGC
>VWZE01015447.1:0-12845 GCA_013396675.1 Eubucco bourcierii | reverse complement strand
TGTCATCTGCAGACTTGGCATCATGCATTTGGTGGGGCTTGTTTTTTTAAGAACTGGTGATACTGTTTAACAATTTCATTCATGAGAGATACATACAATGTCACTCTTTTTCATAGCTATTTTCTACTTAATTTCAATGCAAATAATTTTTAAAAAAAATTAGAGTTTCTTCTAACTGACTTCCATATGGACAGAAAGAAAATTGGAAATAGACATTCCTATGAGAAACAGGGCCAAAATTATTGGAGAGTTTATGGTGGTAGATGAAAATGTCTAAGTAGATATTGTCATGGTTGCCCTTGTTTCTCTGCCTGTGATAAAGTGTGAGGGGAAGTTTAGGCTGGAGGTGAGGAGAAAGTTCTTGACTGAGAGAGTCATTGGCTGCTGGAATGGGCTGCCCAGGGAGGTGGTGGAATCACCGTCCCTGGAGGTGTTCAAGGCAGGTTTGGACGTGGCACTTGGTGCCGTGGTCTGCTCTTGAGGTCTGTGGTATTGGGTTGTGAGGAGAAGGAACTAAAATGGACACCAGAGATCCAATATGGATCATAAAAAGGTGACAGCTTTATTGCAAAACGTGTGCTCTTTTATACATTTCTTGGTAATGTATTCCTCAAGCTGCATTCTGATAAGCTGAAACCCTAAAGGTTACGTTTTCATGGCACACCTACTTGCGGTTTCAGCTCTCAAGTATAGGTCACTACTACATATAATTAGTTATGCTGATGGACTGATTCAGTGTTCATATTATTTATGTAAGCTTTCTGTTANAGTAGACTGATATGCTGGCCTTGTGTTACATCTGCACAGAAACAGGGTAGATTTAGAACAAAGAACTAACAGTAGCCTGCATCAAAACAGCCAACTTTGCCATCATCCAGGCCCCAACAGGTGTGGCCTGTCAATTATTGCAGTTCCACATACTCATCCTGCCACTGCTGCTTGCCCACCATCAGGCTAAATTAAGAGCCATGCCCTTGCTCCTGCAACCATTCTGCAACAGGGTTGGACTTGATGATCTTTGAGGTCTCTTCCAACCTTGGTGATACTGTGATAGTCCCTTGTTTATATAAGTCAAAGAAAGTCTAGTTGCTGGATTCCTGTATTTTTACAAGCTTGTTAATGCTACATTTCAAAATGCTGACTTCCAAGTGAAAGAAATAAAAGTGAAGAGGAACTGTTATTCCTCTGAGTTTGGTTGAAAGTATCCTAATTTCCCTTTGCATGTGGAAATCACAAGGCTGAATACTTGTTCTTAACTGCTGAATATCTTATCAATGGCATTCAACGAATTTGTGGTTCTTTGGCAGTGTCTATTGTCCTCCGTCTTAGAAAATGCATGAAGAATGGGCTGCCCGGGGAGGTGGTGGAGTCACCGTCCCTGGAGGCGTTCAAGGCACGTTTGGACATGGCACTTGGTGCCATGGTCTAATCTTGAGGACTGTGGTGATGGGTTGGACTTGATGATCTCTGAGGTCTCTTCCAACCCTTGCGATACTGTGATACTGTGATACTGTGATATTTTAGCATTTGTGATTGATTTGTCGATAAGTTAAAAAATGTGGCAAATTAAACTGCAATCCAGAAATAAAAAAGTCATAGTTAAAATTTCATTATTTGCTGCAATTGAGTACACAGAGTTGGCTGGTAGTAACTTTTGTGAACTTTTGTAGCTGAATTTCTGTTAGGTAGCTATCTAGGAAAACACGTGTCTAATCTTTCACAGCATTGCCACTTTCTATAAGTTATTTCTAGCTCTTGCCTATTTCCTAATGGTGGCTTCAAAGAGAGCCAACAAAAATCCAACTTGACAGACAAGTACACATACAGGGGGAAAACCAGCACTGAGTTCTGAGTACAAGACTTTCTTTGGATGCTCAAATATGTGCTATTTCATTGCTTAGGAAAGCAAACTAATCCCTCCTAGAAATTCTATTATGTGGAACTGTATTGCTACCGATACAAGTCAACAGCAATTTTGTAACTGTGGAAACCCATTATATTTATTTCTATCACTTAGAGTTGGTTCCAACTGACTGATGACAGTAGTAGTCAGCCCTTTGTGTGGACTAGTCACTATAATAAGGGTGAAAGATAAACCCTTGAAAAGTATTCACAAAATATTTCCAACAGAAGAACATGAAACTCAAGAATGTGGGTTTCCTTCCAGCTGGCTCACTCCAGAAATACACTCTAATGCACCTTTTTCTTCCTTCTGACTCTAACCCTACCTCTTTATTCCTCATTTCTTTCTTCTTAGAAATGATAACTGAGTCTTCCTTTCTCATCTCAGTAGAATCAGAGGGAAAAGATGTGTTAAAATACTGGAGATGGCTTACTTGTTTTAAGTTCCAGATACAAAGTTGACAGCACTTTTTTTCTTGCTAAGCTGAGAAAAAACAATCTCCTTAGTGTGTTAGAACTGAGTTTTTTTCCCAAGGCTTCATTTGAACAACTATGTGCTGTGCTTTGAGGTTTATCCAATGTTAATATTGAAGAAAAAACCAAAAAAATCTGTGGTAAAGATTTCATAGACTTACTGCAACTAGAAAATCAGAGTTTTCCTCTTGTACCAAGGCTTCCAGCTCCTCTTGTTTATTACCCATACTGCATGTGTTAGTGTACAGACACTTCATCTAGGCTTCTGGTTTTACCCCTATCTCTGGCCTACTACCCTTAGCCTCCTTTGTTTTGTCTCTATTGCTGTGTTTGACTCCCTCCCCCTTCCAGCCTAGTTTAAAACCCTTTCAACAAACCCTGCCAGCTCATGTGCCAGGATCTTTCTCCCCATCTGAGACAGCTGTATCTCATCTGTCGCTAGCAGACTCGGGGCCATATAATGTTTCCAAGATCAAAGAACCCAAAGCGTTGTTGGTGGCACCAGCCACCAAACCAAATCAAACCAAAGAAGAACAAAAACCAAACCAACCCCACCAAAACTCTGTCTTGAGATAGGAAGTTTAATGGAAATAACACAATAGAGGGGCTATTTACAAGGTCTTGTAATGGCAGGATGAGGGGCAATGGGTTTAAAGTGGCAGAGGGAAGATTTAAACTGGATGTTAGGAAGAAGTTGCTTGCAGTGAGGGTGGTGAGTCACTGGAACAGGTTGCCCAGGGAGGTTGTGGCTGCTCCCTCCCTGGATGTGTTCAAGGCCAGGTTGGAGGAGGCCTTGAGTGAGCTGTACTAGTGGGAGGTGTCCCTGCCTATGGCAGGGGTTGGAACTAGATGATCCTTGAGGTCCCTTCCAACCTTACTGTTCCATGATTCTATGAATGTACCTTAGCCTATTCCTCACAAAAGCACAGCAACATTACTTCCTTTTTCCACCAAGCCCACAGGAAGACCAGCAGAAAAGACCAACACCCCAAAACCCCCAAACTTCCAGTTTGGAAGGAGCAACTAGAAACAGGAAGCCTTTTGTGTTACAATATGAACTACAAGCCCCATGGTACTTTGCTCCAGCCAGTACCTTTCATTTTAAAGCTGTCATGATGTCAGCATGGTATTGACTACTCATCCACAGATTCAACTCAAGCAATAACAGAGACAATCATGAAATTAAATGTAAAGAATGTCCTCTAAGAGTGGGCAAACTTCTGCTCATATTTTACTGTTGAGAATATCACTTTGGGCAGTCTCTTTGTTCATCTCCTCCTCGAGGTTTTATTACATGTAAATTTATGCAGGCTTTCCTTATACAGGAAACAGAAGGAAACAGGTAGGAAGGATGTATGTAGTAGGACTTGCTATCTGAATGAGAGGAAGTTTTATTACATTAAAATTGTGACTACTTTCTTTGGCTACACCAATTATTATCTGAGAATAGATAAAAGCTTGGTATTGCCAAGGTATTCTACCACTTTGGGATTAAGGCTTTCAATTCTTTCACTCAGTTATTTGGGAAAAGGGTTATTACCTATGGCTGCCCTCTAAGGAAAGTAAAGCTTATCAGCAGTGTAGGGAAAATTCTGAAATGTTTGTGAACTACTGAAAAGACTCCCTAATAATACTTCATGGATATCTAAACATTAGCAAAACAGTAATTCAGAAACCAGCATGATCTGTAAGCAGATCTGGTATATGAACTCCAACAAGAAATTGTAAAGAACTAGAGCTTATGCATGCCTGACAGTGTGGCTCATTAGATGTTGACTTTTACAGCTTGAACAGTGGTGTTACTTTGCACAATCAGAAGCCTCACCTCACTAAGTATGATAAGGAAACAGGCAGAGCAAGTTGCAAGTATGTCTTATATGCTTCTTGCAGCCTGACAGATCCCATTGATTTGGCATCAGGAGTAGGAGAGGAACGAGGATTATTCCCTTCCATGATTTTGATTCAACTGACTGTTGCCCATAGCAGATTATGGTACTTCATATTCAGCAGAGCCCTCTCCTAAAAGTAACTGGAGAGATTTCTACAGCCCTATTTTTACCCCCCCAGCTGTGCTGGAGATGCTTTGAAGGGGTGATATTAAAGACAAAGACCATGAGGAGGACACCAGGTCCAGGTATCTGTTTTGTCACATGTATCTGAGAGGCTGGCTTCCTTCAGGTACTGAAAGCTCCAGGCTTATCATTCAATAGACTTCATTAGAAGGCTGAAGAAGGGAGGAGTGTTTTATTGGCTTTTATTCAGTTAGGAATAGCTTTGTGGCAATATTAAGTAACTGAAAGGCTTTTTTTTTTTTTAACTTTTTTTTACTTCTTTTTCTAACTTTATTTAATCTCAGCTAGCAGTGTATGCTTTTCAATTTCATCAGTAAAGCTTTTAAATACTTATGTACACTATTCTCAGACTGATGGATTAGGAGTGAGATTCAAGCAAGTCTTCATATTAATGATTTGTTGCACTGAAACAGCTGCTGCCATCCATGGAAGGTCTGTGGAATATTCCATTTAGTTTTCATATGAAGCCTCCTGAACTCTTGCACAAGAGATAAAACGTAAAGGGAGAGATGACCCCTGATATTTTAAGGCCTACCTCATACTGGTAACTAACTAAAAACCCCTACCTGTAGAATGTGACTCACAAAATAAACCTCCAGATTGGAAGAAGGTTTCAGTGGAGAGGAACAGTATTTCTGTTATAGTTCTGTATAACTGTATTTGGACATTTAAACTATACTGTCATTATTTAAAAAAAAATAAAAATTGTTCTTGTTTGTATTTTCTGTACTTGGACATTTAAACTATACCATTTTTATTTTTAAAAATAATTGTTCTTGTTTGTGTTTTCTGTATTTGGGCATTGTGCTGGTTTGAGGCTAATTGGAATATTTTAATAGAGAAAATTATATTATAGGCTGTGAAAAGGAAACAATGGTGATAACTACTTCACTCATAGGCTTGCTGAGATGTTTAAGAGAAGTCAAAACATAGATAAGTCAGTATCTGGTGCACAGCATCTCCATCAAGCAGCTTCTGGCTTTTCCAACTCTCTGCTGAGTAATCTCACTAACCACTTTTCTTCTGACTCCCCTGGCCAATCCTCCAAGCTCACCTTGCACATAAGGCAAACCTTGGGTAAGGTATAGGGATGGGGAGAAGGTGGAAGGGTGGTTGGGAGCCCCTTCTGGGGACTCTGATTTCTGGGAGGGCTGTTGTGTTTCTGTATTACCTTTAACTTGTCTATTTCTGTAACTATTCCTGTCTATAGTGTATATCTCTGCTTGTACATTGTGCTGAGCTGTAAATAGAGCTTCAGTCCTTAACTTCGAGCTGGCTGAGTCTAGTCTGAATGATTTTACAAGGTGTGAGGGGTGGGTAACTCCCAAACCATCACAGTTGATATGCCCATGAAGTGGTGGGGATATGGCAAAGAAGCTGACCATCTCAACACAAAGCAGACCAGCGAGTGGTTAGATGAACAGCTGTCAGCAGTTCAATGGATAGTCTGGCTCCCTGAGTCAGCCAGACCAGCTGGAGGCTTAAGTGCCTAAGTAGACCAGAACGTTGATTTGACAGAGGGTTTATCAGCTGGTTTATAGATGTCTGGTCTCCTTATGCTGTCCTCTGTGTCATGTGGGATTGCAAAGTGCCTCAGCAAGTTTACAGACTTATGGACAGAGTTTTCCTGATTTGTAAGTGACTATAAATACCTGGGTTACCACCTGGGCACATGAGTTGCTGTAGTGGCAATTCTACAGTATATTGTGGTGAAAGGAAGGCAGGATTCTGGTCATACTTTTAGCTTAAGCATTGTAAAGTGTGTGTGCCAACACAGAGAAGTTATTTATCTGGGCTACAAAAAAAAGTAAACTTGGTTGAAGGGGCCCTGAGAATCCACATCAGAGGCTTCTTGGCCTGGCTGGCCTTCTATGGATAATCATCTCCACTGAAGGGAAAAAAAAAAAGAAAAAAAAAGATGAAAGGAAGAAAATATACTGAAGAGCTGGGAGACTGAGGATGGCATTTTTTCTTTTTCCTTGTGAAATCAGGATCTTTTCAAATAAATAGTTCTTATTAACTTTAACCTACAAAATCCTTCATTTCAGACAGAAGTGCCAGGGCCAATGGCATCCTGGCTTGCATCAGGAATAGTGTGGCCAGCAGGAGCAGAGAGGTCATTCTCCCCCTGTCCACTCTGCACTGGTTAGACCACACCTTGAGTCCTGTGTCCAGTTCTGTGCCCCTCAATTTAAGAAGGACATTGAGGTGCTTGAGTGTGTCCAGAGAAGGGCAACGAGGCTGGGGAGAGGCCTCGAGCACAGCCCTATGAAGTGAGGCTGAGGGAGCTGGGATTGTTTAGCCTGGAGAAGATGAGGCTCAGGGGAGACCTTCTTGCTGTCTACAACTACCTGAAGGGTGCTTGTAGCCAGGAGGAGGTTACCTTCTTCTCTCAGGCAAGCAGCACCAGAACAAGAGAACACAGTCTCAAGCGCTGCCAGGGGAAGTTTAGGCTGGAGGTGAGGAGAAAGTTCTTGCCTGAGAGAGTCATTGAGTGCTGGAATGGGCTGCCCAGGGAGGTGGTGGAGTCAGCGTCCCTGGAGGTGTTCAAGGTGGGTTTGGACGTAGCACTTGGTGCCATGGTCTAGTCTTGAGGTCTGTGGTGAAGGGTTGGACTTGATGATCTTTGAGGTCTCTTCCAACCTTTGTGATAGTGTGATAATGTGATGCCGAGTTATCTATGTTTTTCGCTAGGACTTGTATAGCAGATGGGAGCAGTAAGATTGCTCTTTTATATGATATTCCTGAGGAATAGAATAAATTCAATCATTAATGAAGAATATTTAGCAGTTAAATGCTTAGGTATCGGTTCCTAGACGATTCTCTGCTGTTGGAACACTTATTTGTGGTAACTCAGATGTTGCAGGCAAGCGATATATGAATCTTGTCTCTGAATTAGGATGTTGAAAAATATGTTGGATATTGTGTTCTCAGCTTATTTTGTTAGCTAGCCAAAGCTAATTCCTAGCACACCAAAAGATTATTTTGTTAGCTAGTCAAGCTAATTCCTTGCACACCAAAGCTGATCTGTTGAATTCTCTTCTGATCCTTGCTTGCTTGATTAGCTTGCAATTCTGCCCAGGAGTAGGAGATATTCTTATATGTAGTGATTTAGTTACTATATTGCAAATTAAGGGTTTTTTTTCAGTCTTTTTAAAGAATATTCATATAGGAGACCGGACTAAACAGTTGTTGCTTTAACCATTTTATAACTAAAAGTGACCATTTATAACTAAGACTTTCTACAACTGTTGTATCAGATATTTTGTTCACCTCTCTCCCCTTTATTATATTTACTTGATAGCAATGGAAGGTTTTCTCCTTGGAATATTGGGTAGTGATGCATCTTTCACCTGAAATAAAGTATTTAAATGTGAACAGCAAAAAAATCATTGTGTAAACAAACCATTTAAGATCCTTTTGCTGCGTGATGCAACTGAAATCAATATGCCAGGCCACAGATATTGAAATTAAGTGCAAACTTGAGTATCATATTAGTTCCCAGAATAACACTCTGTAGCTATTTAGCCAGTGAATTACTTTTAACTACAAGCTTTCCATTGATGTTGTCATAATAGGCTTTCCATGTATTTTCCTTACATTTATATATTACCTTGATTCAGCTAGAGGAAAATTCACATTTTGAAACTGTCTAGCAAGGTTAAACTGAAATACTGCAAACACTTAGCTCTGTTAAGGGCAACAATTAAAACACCATAAACTGAGTACACCACAAGAACTAAACATGTTACATGAGCTAGTGCAATGACTCATATGTCTAGTTCACTTGCACATGATAATTGCCAGGCAGGCATTGTACTAGGGTTTGAGTTCTAAGCTTTTATGTGGAGAAGTCATCTTTAAGTTGATCTAATCCATTACTTGTCACATCTTTGCAAAACACAATTGCAAAGAGAGATTTTTCACTTCTGTCTTTGGTAGGTACCAACATTTATTCTGTGTCTTTCGCAATGGTACTCTTGCATTATGGAAAAGCAACAAAATTAGTTTAAGCATAATCATGACACACAACAAACATATTACCATCATATTCTGAGATTTGATTCTGCTCAGTGAAGTCATATACTACTTTTGTCCCCTTATCAACATGTAAAGAAGTGTTTCTATAAATAACGACAAAAAAGGGGAGCAAGGATAACCTCCACTCTTTATTAGACAAGGAAGGGAATGTAGTGACTAGAGATAAGGAAAAGGCAGAGGAGCTTAACACCTCCTTTCCCTCAATTTTCAATAGCAAGCAGGTTGTCCTCAGGACAGCTACCTCCTGAGCTGGTAGGTAGGGTCAGGAAGCAGAGCAGCCTCCCTGTACTCCAGGAAGAACTAGTTTGGGACTTGTTGAGCCTCTTGGATCCTCACAAGTCTATGGGACCAGATGGGATCCATCCTGGGGTGCTGAGAGAGCTGACAGATGAGCTGGCCAAGATGCTCTCCATCATTTATCAACAGTCCTGGCTCATGGAGAGGTCCATGAAGACTGAAAACTGCCTATGTGATGCCCATCCACAAGAAGGGTCGAAGGAGAACCCAGGAAATAACAGACCTGTCAACCTGACGTCAGTGCCAGGCAAGATAATGGAGCAGATCATCCTGAGTGCCATCACAGAGCACCTATGGGATGACCAAGACATTAGACCCAGCCAGCACAGATTTAGGAGAGGTAGGTCCTGTTTGACCAACCTGATCTCTTTTTATGACCAGGTGACCCACCTGGTGGACGTGGGGAAGGCTGTGGATGCAGTCTACCTGGACTTCAGCAAGGCCTTTGACATCGTCTACCATAGCAAACCCTTGGCCAAGATGGCAGCTCATGGCTTGGACAGGGACACTCTGTTCTGGTTTAAGAACTGGCTGGGTGGCTGGGCCCAGGGAGTGGTGGTGAATGGTGCCATATCCAGTTGGCAGCCAGGCACTTAGATATGATGCTCAAGACGATGTTGTAGTAGTGGTCCTGGTAGAGTTAGACAATGATTGGACTTCATGACCCTGAAGTGATCTGTGTGAACCATAGTGATTCTGTGTGAACTTGCTACTGTCAGTATTTACAAGCAGGAACTTTTAGCCAGTTCATTTTAGTATTATCATAAGCATGCACTCCATGATTTGTGCAAAGCAGCTATAGATCCTAGATGCATGTGACTTTTGCATTCTTCTTTATCCATGCATATACTAATTTATTATTTCCTTCTTGAGTCTCATCTTGCTAGGTAACTTCACCCATTAGCTTTGTTCTGATAGCTCTTTGTGCACACAATGTTTTGTATGCCTCACCTTCATCTTCCTGACTTTTGAACAGAACTGTTTTATTGAAGTCCTTTCATGCTGTACTCTTTCACTGTTGCTTTACAGAATCACAGAATCACAGAATTAACCAGGTTGGAAAAGGCCTCTAGGATCATTGAGTCCAACCTGTCGCTTAACCCTTCTAATTAACTAACCCATGACACTAAGTGCCTCACCCAGTATCCTTTTAAACACCTCCAGGGATGATGACTCCACCACCTCCCTGGGCAGCCCATTCCAATACCAATCACTTTTTCCATGAAGAATTTCTATCTAATGTCCAGCCTAAACCTGCCGTGGCACAGTTTGAAACTTTGTCTTCTTGTTCTGTCGCTGGGTGCCTGGGAGAAGAGGCTGAGGGAGCTGAGGGTGTGCAGCCTGGAGAAGAGGCTCAGGGGAGACCTCTTTGCTGTCTGCAGCTACCTGCAAGGAGGTTGTAGCCAGGTGGGGGTCAGTCTCTTCTCCCAGGCAACCAGTGACAATAAGAGGACACAGTCTCAAGCTCTGCCAGAGGAAGGTTAGGCTGGATGCTAGGAACAACTTCTTCACAGAGTGACTGGGCATTGAAATGGACTGCCTCGAGAGGTGGTGGAGTCACTGTCCCTGGAAGTGTTTAAAAATAAGAGTGGGTGTGGCACTTAGTGCCATGGTTTAGTTGATTAGTGTTGAGTAATGGGTTGGACTTGATCTTTAAGGTCTTTTCCAACCTGGTTAATTCTGTGATTCTGTGGTTACCTGTCCTGCTCTTTCTTTCTCTATTCCCTCTCTCCCTTTTCTTTCTTTCTTTGCTTTGTTTGCTCCGTTCTCTCTTTAATAAATGGTCTCATTTGATATATGACCTCATTTACATCTCAATTTCATTCACAGGAGTGCTGAAAAGAACTACATCTCCTTCCCAGCTTCTGGACTGATACAGTAGTCTTGCTGGTCACACTGTCCCTGAAAGCCATTTGCCTTCTTGACCACATGGACTCAGTGCTGGCTCATGCTCTGTTGACCAACAGCCACATCTGCCAAGCAGCTTTCCAGTCACTCAGCCCCAAGCCTGGAATGTTGCATGGGGTGGTTGTGACCCAAGTGCAGGCACATGACCTTGTTGAATCCCATATGATTGGCCTCAACCCATTGATCCAACCTGTCCAGATCCCTTTGCAGAGCCTTACTACCCTCCAACAGATCAACACTGTCACCTAAGTTGATGTCATCTGCATACTTACTGAGGGTGCTCTCAATCTCAGTGTCAAGATCATCAATAAAGATATTAAACAAGAGTGACCGCTGCACTGAACCCTGGGAATGGGAACTATGACTGGCTGCCAACTGGATTTAACTCCTGCCACTGCCACTTTCTGACCCCAGCCACCCGGTCACTGTATGCTCACCCAGGCCTAGGACAGTTGTCATTTTTCTCCTGAGGATGCTCTGGGGAACAGTTGT
Source organism: Eubucco bourcierii (assembly GCA_013396675.1). Classification (NCBI taxonomy): domain Eukaryota; kingdom Metazoa; phylum Chordata; class Aves; order Piciformes; family Ramphastidae; genus Eubucco; species Eubucco bourcierii. The sequence goes on along the minus strand of VWZE01015447.1, from coordinate 1,659 downwards.
CACAACAGTATCTAAGGCTGTTCAAGTAAACCACATCCACAACCTTTCCCTCATCCCCAGCCTTTCCCTCATCCACCAAGACTTCATTTTTTTCTTCATTTGGTAAAAGTTTGGGAATAAAAAATTCATTAGTGTCCAAAAAATTCTTATTTCCTACTTTAGGAATGATTTCCTTCCTTCTGTGCTAGATGTGAGCACAAAACACTTCAACTAAGTAGTGAGAAATGCAATTCGTTTTGTAGCAACTGACAACAATGTGTATGATTAGTAACAGATATTCCACCAAAGTTTCAACACTGATCCTCCAAACTGATTTTATAAAATCATATTTTGAAACCAAAGAGGAGCTTCATCCCATACCCACTGCTCCCTCATTCTCCAAGTAAAACAGTATTCAGATAACTTAGTTGGTAGAGCAAGAATTATACCAAATCGAAGCTCATGTGAAGATCTAAAGCCACTATACCTCTGAAATGGGAGCAAATTGTGCATCATAGAAACTGTTCCGAACTATCAGGCAGATTTCATGGAAAACTGTATGCTCTCATTTACAAGTCATTCCGTCTGTAGCCCTGCTAAAGTAAGATTCTTGATTGAAAAACTGTATTAAGCAGAAGGTTACTGACAGGTTTTAATCAGGGTTACAAGGTAGAATCTTGTAAAACTATGATAGGAAAGGACTGTATTTTTGGAAGATCTAAAACAGCTCATTTTTGAAAGTCTGTCTTCCTATCTAACCAATACAGAGAATCACTTATAGAATCATAGAATGGTAAGGTTGGAAGGGACCTCAAGGATCATCTAGTTCCAGTCCCCTGCTATAGGCAGGGACACCTCCCACTAGCACAGGTTACTCAAGGCCTTGTCCAACCTGGCCTTGAACACCTCCAGGGTTGGAGCAACCACAACCTCCCTGGGCAACCTGTTCCAGTGTCTCACCACCCTTACTGGAAAGAACTTCCTCCTAACATCCAGTTTAAATCTTCCCTCTGCCAGAGCTTTCACTTCTGTTGCTCTTGCTTTATCTGAAATGTCCTAGAAACATCTTGAACTACACGTTGTGTATTCTTCCTCTGCAGTGTACTTGTACAGCAGGGAAAATATTTATTTTTGTCATGTAGAAGAAAAGTTTAATAAAGATTTTGCCTGAGAATGTTTTCAATCATTATATTGGATAGCATAGAAAATTATGATGCTGTCTGGAGTTGCTCAACAGTTCTATAATAGCAATAAAATAGCATACTGTTTTCTGAAAGCTTCTTCTGAAAGTCACATACTTGGGTATTTTTTGGTGTCTTATGAACAAAAACCACTTTAATAATATACATGTTTGTTCTCTGGGAAGATCAAAACAATTTTTTTTAATATTGTCTAAAGAAAAATTCAAACTCAAATGGAAATGTTTCAATGCACAGCATTTGGTGTTTTGACTGTCATGTCTTATCTGCTGATTTGAAGTGGAAACTTTTTGTTAAAGTTCTCATAGACTTAGGACATTGCTCACTGCCTAACTTAAGTTTCAGTACATTAATTTGAGATTTAATTCTAAGAAACAAGCAACACATCTAAATTAAAAATCATCCATGCATCTACAATTGAGGGTAGTAGTCTTTTGGTCATCATTGCTCAAAAGCAAGAAGAAGGCTTATAGAGAATGGA
>VWZE01015445.1:62726-72828 GCA_013396675.1 Eubucco bourcierii | reverse complement strand
CAGAGCTGCTGCAGCCCTCTCAGCATCTTTGTGTCCTCCTCTGGACTGGCTCCAACACTTCCATGTCCTTCTTGTGCTGGGGGCTCCAGAACTGCACACAGGACTGCAGCTGTGGTCTGAGGAGAGCAGAGCAAAGGGCACAATCCCCTCCCTTGACGTGCTGGCTGTTGTGAACTGCTGCACTGGCTGAGCTTTGGAGGCATGCTAATATGAACTGCTACATGCTAATATGAAATGTGTTTGTTCTGGTGGAAGGTGAAGTACAAAGAGCAGTTCAGCAAGGAAATGAAGAGGCACCAGTACAATCCTCTCGACAGCGCTTCCTTCAAGCAGGCACAGCTTGCTGCCACCTTGGCAAGTGATGTAAGTGAGTTTGCTTTGTCATTTGCATGCTTTTATACCCTGAGAAACCTCAGTGTTTGTTCTCAAGCAGATCTGCTTCTGGCAGTGATGTCCAGTGACAGGAGCAGGGGCACTGGTGGAAGCTGAGGCAAAGGAAGATCCATGGAAACATGAGGAGGAACATTTTCCCTATGAGGGTGGCAAAACCCTGGCACAGGCTGCCCAGTGGGGTTGTGGAGTCTCCCTCTCTAGAGATATTCAAGATCTACCTGAATTGCTAGAGGGCAGGGATCCATCCAGAGGGACCTGCACAGGCTGCAGAGCTGTGCCCAGGCCAACCTCAGGACATTCGACAAGGCCAAGTGTAAGGTCCTGCACCTGGGTAGGCACAATGCCAAGCACAGCTCCAGGCTGGGTGGGGAATGGCTGAGAGCAGCCCTGAGGAACAGTCCCTGGGGGTCTGGGGTGATGCAAAGCTCCAGATGAGGCTGCAGTGTGAGTGCAGCCCAGACAGCAACTGTGTGCTGGGCTGCAGCAAGAGCAGTGTGGGCAGCAGGGCAAGGGAGGGGATTGTGCCCCTTTGCTCTGCTCTCCTCACACCCCACCTGCAGTCCTGGGTGCAGNNNCTTGGAGTGACCTTCCAGGATCTAAAGGGGGCTCCAGGAAGGCTGGGGAGGGACTATTGACAAGGTCTGGGAATGGCAGGACAAGGGGAATGGGTTTGAAGTGTCAGAGGGGAGATTGAAAGTGGATGTTAGGAGGAAGTTGTTTGCAGTGAGGGTGGTGAGACACTGGCACAGGTTGCCCAGGGAGGTTGTGGCTGCTCCCTCCCTGGAGGTGTTCAAGGCCAGGTTGGAGGAGGCCTTGAGTGAGCTGTGCTAGTGGGAGGTGTCCCTGCCTGTGGCAGGGGGTTGGAACTGGCTGATCCTTGAGGTCCCTTCCAACCTTACTGTTCTGTGATTCTTTGTGTTCCTGTGTGATCTGCTCTGGGTGATGCTACTCTGGCAGGGGAGTTGGATTGAATGAGCTTTCAAGGTTACTTTCAGCCCCTGACACTTTTTGATCTTACTCTGAGGCAGTGGTCCCTGGTGTGCAGTGTGTCTGTACAGCAGGCACAGAATGTTACCCATTTCTTCCTCTGCTTCTGGCAAAACCTTTTTGCAAGAGCCTCTGTGTTTCCCTGCCCCTTTTTAGTTGAGATTACATCTTGTCGAACTTAGTGTGTTGAAAGCTGTAACTGCTTATCCTGAGCTAATTGCCTTGTCCATAGAATCACAGAATCATACAATGTCAGGGCCTGGGTGGGACCTTGAAAGCTTATCTGGCCAAACCTCCCTGCCAGAGCAGCATCACCTACACCAGATCACACAGGAACACATCAGACAGTTCTTGAATATCTTCAGAGAGGGAGACTCCACAACCTCCATGGGCAAGCTGTTCCAGTGCTCTGTCACCCTGATAGGGAAAAAAAAAAATCTTCCTCAGGTTCTCATGGAACCTTTGTTTCTTTGTACTGGAGGAAGAAATAAACAGAAGGCAATTCCTTTGACCTGTTGTAGGTGGTTCTCTTTCGAGGTGTGGAGTGATAGAATGAGAGGAGATGGCCTCAAGTTGCACAGGGAAGGTTTAGGTTAGACATTAGAAGATAGTTTTTGACTGGAAGGGCTCTCAGCCACTGGAATAGGCTCCCTGGGATGATGATTGAATCCCCATCCCTGGAGGTGTTTCCAAGAGGCAGAGATGTGCTGAGGGACATGGTTTAGCCCCAGCCTTGGCTGAGTTAGAGAATGGTTGGACGCAATGATCTCGAAGGTCTTTTCCAACCAAAATGTTTCTGTGATTTTCTGAAGTGCTGACATCTCTGCAGTGATACGAGAAAGAGTTTGCCTGAGCAGCTCAGATTTGAATGTCTTTTAGCCTTCATTCTGCCAGCTGCTCTTTGAGTGGTAGTAGAGCAGTCAGTGGCTCCAGCAGTCCCTGCTGTTGGAGCCAGATGGGAGAAAGCATCTTTATCAAGTGGTAATCCTGTTGGTATGTTTGACAGCCTGTCTAGCACTGAAAATATGAGCTCTTTTTTGGAAGCCAAGAGGCAAGCCTTGATTCTGTAATCTGGTGTTTCCAACGTGTTGGACTCCAACCAAGGGCAATAGGAGAGGCTGACTGTGAGAAGGATCCAACAGAAGAAATAATTATTTCAAAAATGTAAATGTTTAGTTAAAACAATCCTGGAAGTCATTTATTGTTGTAAGAAAGATACAGACTGAAGGCTGCATCAGTGGAGAACATGATGATCACTGGGTAAGGAACTGGCTGGATGGTTGAACCCAGAGAGTGGTGATCAAGGGCACAATGTCCACCTGGAGACCAGTGCCAAGTGGTGTCCCTCAGGGGTCAGTGCTGGCACCAGTGCTGTTTGACATCTTTGTCAGTGACATGAGACCTTAAAGCTCAGCCAGTTCCAAACCCCCTGCCATAGGCAGGGACACCTCCTACTAGAACAGGTCACTCAAGGTCTCATGCAACCAGGACCTGAACACCTCCAGGGAGGTTGTGGAGCACAGAAGCACAGAATGGGATCTTTGATCCCATTCTGTGCTTCTGTGCTCCACAACTTCCCTGGGCAACCTGTGCCAGTGTCTCACCACCCTCACTGCAAACTTCTTCCTCCAGTTTCAATCTCCCCTTTGCCAGTTCAAACCCATTCCTCCTCCTCCTGTCATTCCAAGCCCTTGTCAATAGTCCCTCCCCAAACTTCCTGGAGCCCCCTTCAGATCCTGGAAGGCCACTCCAAGGTCTCCTGGAAACCTTCTCTTCTCCAGGCTGCAGAGCCCCAACTCTCTCAGCCTGTCCTTACAGCAGAGCTGCTGCAGCCCTCTGATCTTAGAGGCCTTTTCCAACCTTAATGATTCTGTATTCCTTTTCTTTGCTGAAAGCAATGTGTATTAAACACAATATCCAGGAACACTTCTCTGTTTTATATACACTGGTGTTTCGATTTTACTTTTTAAAGTTTTTTTGAACAGTGTCATTCCTTTATCAAGAGTAAAAGAAAAACAAACCCAAACCCCAAATGTTTAAAATGAATAAACTCAAAATTTTGATTGAAGTTTTGGGGGCTGGGGTAGGTAGAAGAGAAAACCCCCCAGAATAATTCTTTCCTGGTCTGTAAAGTCATACAAAGTTTGGTTTTGTTTTAGGTGTCCTTGTTGAGGAAACGTTTCAGTAGTTCCCATTATAGTTTCTCAATAGAATGAATCCTTTAGGGACTGTTGCTGCTCATCCATACAGTAGTAAATGACTCCCATCTAGTGGCTGGTAGAGATTCTTCAGGCAAGCATTTCCTATCTCTTTCTGGACATCCACACTGTGATAGTAATCACAGAATGTTAGGGGTTGGAAGGGACCTCGAAAGCTCATCCAGTCCAAGCCTCCTGCCAGAGCAGGTTCTCCAGTGAGGTGATTGAATCCCTGTCCTTGGAAGCGTTTCAATGAGCAGGAAACTGTGAGTTATTTTGCTCATCTTTATTTGGTCAGAGGACAGATTGAGAGAGTTGGGACTCTGCAGCCTGGAGAAGAGAAGGCTGCCAGAAGACCTTAAAGTAGCCTTCCAGGATCTGAAGGGGGCTCCAGGAAGGCTGGGGNTGCCTATGGCAGGGGGTTGGAACTAGATGATCCTTGAGGTCCCTTCCAACCTTACCATTCTATGATTCTATGATTTTACATGATCTAAATTCTTTTTTCCAGGTGAACTACAAGAAAGATTTGGAAAGCCTACATGATCCAGCTTCAGATCTGCCAAACCTATTGTATTTAAACCATGCTTTAAATATCAGCAAAACACAGAGTGATGTAAGTAACCCTTAGAAGACTGTTCTGAAATACAGAGGTAGTGAGGAATGTTGTGTGTCACTGTAGAAAAGACAAATTGTGATTCTTGCTTCTTGGTCTCATTTATACAACCCTGTAGTGCTATAACCAGAGCAGCTGGGGGGATGTGGTGAATCAAAAAGAGCCTTTAAGGAGAGGGATGTCAGTTATTAGAACAATCAGAGTTAGATAATAGTTGAACTCAATGATCTTAGAGTCATAGAATCATAGAATGTCAGGGGCTGGAAGGGAAGCAGATTGACAGGTTTTTATCAGCAGAGGGTATGGTGCATTTTGTTATGAGTAGTTCTCTTTGCTGCTCTCCACCTCAGTTCTTCCTTCAGGTTTGTTTTTGTCTCTGTAGGCCACTGGTGCTAACAGTGGGCAAAGATTCCATCATTTAATGGAGAAGGAGCTCAGCAGGTCAGCTGGATCATAGAGTCATAGACTGTCACGAGCTGGAAGGGACTTTGAAAGATCAGCTGGTTCAACCCTCCTGCCAGAGCAGCAGCACTCAGAGCAGATCACACAGGAACACATCCAGACAGTTCATGATTATCTGCAGAGAGGCAGACTCCCCAACCACCCTGGGCAGCCTGTGCCAGTGCTCTGTCACCCCCACGTGGAAAAATTCTTCCTCATGTTCACATGGAACTTCCTCTGCCTCAGCTTCCACCACTGCCCCTTGTCCTGTCACTGGGCATTGCCCAGCAGAGCTGGCTCCTGGCACTCATCCCTTACATATTTATAACCATTGCTGAGTTCACCTCTCATTTATAGAATCACAGAATGGGAAGGTTGGAAGGGACCTCAAGGATCAGCCAGTTCCAACCCCCTGCCATAGGCAGGGACACCTCCCACTAGCACAGCTCACTCAAGGCCTCCTCCAACCTGGCCTTGAACACCTCCAGGGAGGGAGCAGCCACAACCTCCCTGGGCAACCTGTGCCAGTGTCTCACCACCCTCACTGCAAACAACTTCCTCCTAACATCCACTTTCAATCTCCCCTCTGCCAGTTCTGCCTACATCTCATTCTACCCAAGATCTTTGTTGATCCACAGCCAGCTGAAGATGAGGCAGTGTGTGCCCAGGTGGCCAACAAAGGCATCCTGACCTGGGTCAGCAATAGTGTGACCAGCAGGACTGAGGAAGTGATTGTCCCCCTGTACTGGGTACTGGTGAGGTCACACCTTGAGTACTGTGCCCAGAGAAGGACAGCAAAGCTGATGAAGGATCTGGATAAGAGGACTGGTGAGGAGCAGCTGAGGGAACTGAGAGTGTTTAGTCCAGAGAAAAGCAGATTGAGGGGAGACCTTCAGGCTACCCTAAAGCAGGCTGAAATCATAGAATGGTCTGGGTTGGAAGGGACCTCTAAAGGTCATCTACTCCAAACTCCTCTGTGGTCAGCAGGGGCATCCTCAACTAGATGAGGTTGCTCAGAGACCTGTTGAGGCTCTCCTTGAATATCTCCAGAGATGGGACCCCAACCACCTCCCTGGGAAACCCATTTCAGTGCTCAGCCACTCACACAGCAAAGAACTTGTTCCTAACATCCAATCTAAATCTGCTCTTCTCAATCTTGAATCAGTTTTGGGTTGGTCTCTTCTCCATCTTTCCAAGTGATAGGACAAGAGGAAATGGCCACAAGTTGCCTCAGGGGAGTTTTGGGTTGGAAATAAGAAACTTCTTAACTAAAAGTGTTCTCAACCCTAGCACAGGCTCCCTAGTGAGGTGGTTGAATGCCCATCCCTGGAGGTGTTTGAAAGAGGCAGAGCTGTGGTGCTGAGGGCCATGGTTTAGCCCCAGCCTTGGCAGAGTTAGACAATGGGTGGACTGGATGGTCTTAAAGATCTTTTCCAGCTGAAATGGCTCTGTGATTCTGTTCAGCCACATAACAAGACCTATGTCTTGATGGGGCTGGTGGTCTGGGTTGTGGTGGGGGTCAAAATGGGATGGAAGAGGCAGGAAACTGCTGACTTCTGTCAATTCTGAAGCTTCCCTCCCACTCCAGTAGCTCTCATGCTACATCTGCAGTGCTTCTAGGCTGGCTAGGTGTTTGTCCTCTCCAGAAACCACAGAAGGGCTGCAGAAACAAGATGTGAGTGGCTGGTTTGGGGAAGGAAGATTGCTCACAGTCAACAGCACAAGGAGTTAGCTCTAATCATAGAATCATAAAATGCTTGGAGTTTGAAATGACCTTAAAGATCACCTAGTTCCAACCCCTCTGCCATGGGCAGGGACACTTTCCACTAGACCAGGTTACTCAAGTCCCTGTCTAACACCCCCTGGAGGAGGCATCCACAGCATCCCTGGGCAACCTGTGCCAGTGTCTCACTACCCTCCCTGCCAAGAATTTCTTCCTAATCTGCAGTTTCAGTCTCCCCACTTTCAGCTTCAATCCATTCCCCCTCCTCCTATCACTAGAAACCTTTATAAAAAGTCCCTCCCCAGCTCTCCTGTAGCCTTCTCCAGGTACTGGAAGGCTACTGTAAGGTCTCCCCAGAGCCTTTTCTTCTCCAGGCTGAACAACCTGAGCTCCTTCAACCTTTCTCCTTACTCTCTTTACTCTCTCTGCAACTCATACCAAGTCTTTCTTGAAGTCTTCTTCCACTGTATGAAGCAGTGTTCCTGTCTGTGCCCTTCACTGGTTTCCAAATCCTGATCTATGATCTGGGTTGTTTTTCCCTCTGAAGCTGAGATTCTTGCTTATTGTCCAATTTTTTGCTCTTTCTCTGTGGTGTATCCTTCAAGTATCCCTTGACTTCATGCTTCTTTCCATCTTTGCATAGCACAGAATCATGGAATGGTTTCAATTGGAAGCAATTTCTAGGACCACCAAGTCCAACCATTGACCTGACACCACCATGGCCATTAAACCATGTCCGCAGGTGCCCTGTCCACACCTTTTTTGAACACCTCAAGGGGCAGTGACTCCATCACCTCCCTGGACAGCCTGTTCCAATTCCTGACCACTCTTGCAAGAAATACATTTTTCCTAATCTCTAACCTGAACCTCCCTTGGCATAGTTTCAGGCCATTCCCTCTTGTTCTATCGCTTGATGCTAGAGAGGTCAACCTCCACCCCACTGCAACTTCCTTTCAGGGAGCTGCAGAGAGCAATGAGGTCTGCCCTCAGCCTCCTCTTCTGCAATTCTCCTCACCAGCCCTTTTCTCCAGACCCTTCACCATCTTTGTTGCCATTCTCTGGATGCTCTCCAGCACCTCAATGTTTTTATTGGGGCAAAGGGCCCAATACAGAACCAAATATTCCAGGTGTGGCCTCCCCAGTGCTGGGTACAGGGGACTGTCACTTCTCTACTCCTGCTGGCCACACTCTTCCTGATCCAGGCTGGATGCTGTTTGCCTTCTTGGCCACCTGAGCACACTGCTGGCTCATAGCTACACCTGTCCCAGTGTGACCCATTGGAACCTCTGTGGTTCCAGCTAACATGGTTGGTTGAACTGGTTTGCTGCTTGACCCAGAGTGCAGATGTTTGTGCAACTCTGTGAACCATAAGCCCTGTGGTACTAATGCAAAGCAGTTCTGCAGGTCAGCTTCCATGGGAATAAATTCCAGCAGTTAAGAAGAAGGCTTGATGGGCATGTTTGGACACAAATAGACTGATTTTGACAGGTCTAACTTGTCCTGTTTTCATTATTTGGATGAGGAAGAGAGTTCCCACTGTGGCACCTTCCCCTTTTGTGGTGTGTTTAATTCTCTGTGGCATGAATGCTGAAGGCAAAAAGATACAACTTGGATGTATGAGCAGGAGGTTTGCACATTTGAAATCTGTTCCTAGAGGCTTTGAGACTCTGAACTACAGGTTAGAAGAAAAAGGAACTTGGATGTGTTTCACATTATGGAACAGGGTGAGTAAATCACAGAATCACAGAATGCTGGGGGTTGGAAGGGACCCCTCGTTGAGTCCAACTCCCTTGTCAAGCAGGGTCACCTAGGGCACCTCACACAGGAATGCACCCAGGTGGGTCTTGAAAGTCTCTAGAGAAGGAGACTCCACAACCTGCTGCAGGGCTCCAGAGCCCTCACAGTAAAGCAGTTCCTCCTCACATGGAGAAGGAATTTCCTGTGATTGAGTTTCCATCCACTGCCCCACATCCCCTCACTGGGCATCACTGAAAATAGACTGGCTCCATCCTCCTGACAGCAACCCTACAGGTATTTATAGACACTGACAAGGTCCTCTTTCAGCCTTTTCTTCTCCAGACTAAACAACCCCAAGTCTCTCAACCTTTCCTCATAAGTGTGCAGTTCTGGAGCCCCCAGCACAGGAAGGACATGGAAGTGTTGGAGCAAGTCCAGAGGAGGCCACAAAGATGCTGAGAGGGCTGCAGCAGCTCTGCTGTGAGGACAGGCTGAGAGAGTTGGGGCTCTGCAGCCTGGAGAGGAGAAGGCTTCCAGGAGACCTTAGAGTAGCCTTCCAGGATCTGAATGGGGCCTACGGGAAGGCTGGGGAGGGAAGGCTGGGGAGGGACTATTGACAAGGACTTGCAATGCCAGGACAAGGGNCCCTTCCAACCTTCCCATTCTATGATTCTGTAAGAGATGCTCCATTCCCTTCACCATCCTCATAGCTCTCTCCAGCAGTTCCCTGTCCCTCTTGAACCAAGGAACCCAGAACTGTACACAATACTCCAAATGTGGTCTAACTAGGGCTGAGTAGAGGAGGAGGAGAAGCTCTTGACTTGCTGACCACACTCCTCTCAGTGCACCCCAGTATACAGTTGGCCTTCTTTACCACAGGGGCAAGTTGCTGTCCCATGGATAACCAAGACTCCAAAGCTGCCCTCTGTGGAGCCAGTTTCCAGCCAGTCAAACCCTAAACTGTACTGGCACAGTGCATAAAAGACTGTAGTTTGGTGTAGCAAAAGGTTTTATGATTTGCTTTGTTGGATTTTATAGGTTTTATTTATTTATTTGAAAAATGTTATTCCAATACATGAGCAATTGAGTAAAAGTCTCTCTGTGCTAGAGAGAGTCCAACGGAGAGCCACTAGGATGGTTACAGGACTTGAGCATCTCCCCTGTGGAGAGAGACTGAGAGCCCTGGGGCTGTTTGGTCTGGAGAAGAGAAGGCTGAGAGGAGATCTGATCAGTGTCTATAAATACCTGAGGGGTGGGGGTAGGTGGCTGGGCCAAATCTCTTTTTGATGGTGCACAGCAATAAGCCAATGAGCAATGGATGCAAACTGGAGCAGAGAAGATTTCAACTCAACATAAGGAAAGACTTCTTTGCAGTGAGGGTGCTGGAGGCTTGGAGCAGGCTGCCCAGAGAGGTTGTGGAGTCTCCTTCTCTGGAGACTTTCAAGACTCACCTGGATGTGTTCCTGTGTGACCTGCCCTAGATGATGCTGTTTGATAGGGGGGTTGGACTCAATGTTATCTCTGAAGGTCCCTTCCAACCTCTAAGATTCTGTGATTCTGTGATCTCCAGAGGTTAAAAGATGTTTGTAGCTGCTTCTGCCTATTTTAGTAATTTATTACTTGGAGTATTTTTTGGAACTGGAATTGGAGGGGAAGCAAAAGATTGCAGGAAGGATCAACCCACCTGGATGAATTCTTGTGTGACCTGCCCTGGGTGATGCTGCTCTGGCAGAGGGGTTGGACTGGATGATCTCTGGAGTTCTCTTCCAACCTCTAACAATCTGTGATTCTGTGAAATGTGTGAGGTCAGGATCTGTAGATGGAGAGAAGTTTTGTTTGTTTCTGCAACTGAAGTGATTTTACTGTGTGACACTTAAGAGTTATTTCCACTAGGAGGCAAACCCAGACCAGCATACTTGTTCCTTTGCATAGAAACATAGAATGGTAAGGTTGGAAGGGACCTCAAGGATCAGCCAGTTCCAACCCCCTGCCATAGGCAGGGACATCTCC
>VWZE01015445.1:20151-32938 GCA_013396675.1 Eubucco bourcierii | reverse complement strand
TGTCCAGAGAAGGGCACCGAGGCTGGGGAGAGGCCTGGAGCACAGCCCTATGGAGAGAGGCTGAGGGAGCTGGGATTGGTTAGCCTGGAGAAGAGGAGGCTCAGGGGAGACCTTCTTGCTGTCTGCAGCTACCTGAAGGGTGCTTGTAGCCAGGAGGAGGTTGCTTTCTTCTCTCAGGCAAGCAGCAGCAGAAGAAGAGGACACACTCTGAAGCTGTGCCAGGGGAAGTTTAGGCTGGAGGTGAGGAGAAAGTTGTTGCCTGAGAGAGTCATTGCCTGCTGGAATGGGCTGCCCAGGGAGGTGGTGGAGTCAGCGTCCCTGGAGGTGTTCAAGGAGGGTTTGGACGTGGCACTTGGTGCCATGGTCTGGTCTTGAGGGCTGTGGTGATGGCTTGGACTTGATGAGCTTTGAGGTCTCTTCCAACCTTGGTGATACTGTGATACTGTGAGACTGTGATTCCTGCTGTGACCAAACCCCATGTGCTGTTGTTGCTGTTTTGCAGGTCAAGTACAGCAGCGACCAGAGGCAGATGAAAGGTAGACGTAGTGTGCTCCTAGACACACCGGAGCTCAGGCATGTCAGAGAGACCCAAAACAACATCTCAATGGTAGGATACTTTCTTCCTGTACCTAGAGTGTGCTGAGGAATGGCACTTGACTTCCACTGCAGTTTGGCTCCCATTAATGTAGGTAACTGAGGAAACTCTCTGCTCACGTACAGAAGGGATATTTTCTTCTCGTGGCTGTTGAGGGAGCGTTTGCTAATTGCACATGGCTGTAATGAACCTGTCCAGAATACTAATAAACAGTTTTCTAAGAGCTGAATGCCTTCTCCTTTTGTTTGTTTGCTTTCTGTTGTGGTTCTTGTGCTTCCCAAAGCAGTGAACCCCTCACTTGTGGCTGGGTTAGGTGACACACTTCGCCTTGTGCTGTGCACGTCCCTGGTTTCTGAGTGACTTTTGCTCTTGCAGTGAGTTGGTTTGTGTGCAGTTGCTTGTGTGTGAGAATGTTTGGCAATTTAATTCTTTGGTGATTAAAACTGAAAAATAAATAATGTAGAGTCTGGGGCACTGCTTAATATAATAACTCTTACTAATTCTGGTTTTGCTCCAGCACTTGGTTATATAACATCTCCTACCCTCACGTCCTGTCACATTAATGAATCTGTTTATTTGAAAGCAGGGCTGCTCAAAGCAACTGCAATTCGTTCTGAAATGCTGTGTTTAAAGCCAGCTGGCATGTGATGAAAGAGCCAAAGGATAGCTTTTGTGTGAAACTCAGCACATGAGTGAAGGGAAGCACTTGAGTTCTTAAAATCTCCCAGCAGCAATAAATCTACATACTGACAGATACAGTTGTCTACCTCAGTAGAGAGCTATCCTGTCTTTGAGAAGCAGGAGATGGGCCAGATCACTTCCTGAGGGTTATTCTTGTTCTGTGTGACTGTAAGGTGATGCTTTGCTGCTTGAGTTAATGCCCAATTCAGTGGCAATGGAAAACGAATGGCAAAGAATGATAAGAAAACATCAAGAAATCAAGGCAGGGAGATATAGAAGAGACTGGTTTGGGTGTGCCAGGTCTACTGTGGTGCCAACCCCAAAGAACACACTTGTCTCACAAGCCAAGCACATGCAGCAGAACTGTCAGCTGCAGCTTGGGGGAAAATGTGATTGCTCTTGTTTCCCCAGGTCAAATACCATGAGGATTTTGAGAAGACCAGGGGCAGAGGCTTCACCCCGGTGGTCGACGATCCGATCACGGAGCGAGTGAGGAAGAACACCCAGATTGTGAGCGATGCAGCCTACAAAGGGGTGCACCCACACATTGTGGAGATGGACAGGAGACCTGGAATCATTGTTGGTGAGTTGGTCAATGCTGCTGCTGCTGCTGTGGAGGACAGTGTGGGCAAGATGAAAGCCTCTGCACAAGGCAGAGTTCTCCATCGTGCTCCCCCACTCCGTTCTCGCTCTTTTCTCAGCATGGAACTTGTGTTGAGCTGCTGGTTCAGTGCCAGCTTCTAATGGAGTCATGATGGGTATGAATAGGAGATACATTGTCATTTGCTCTCTCATTAATTCCCTCCCCCCCCAAATATGAGTAGTAATTGCTATGGTCATTATGAATAAGTCAGTCTGAATTCTGACTCTTCAAGAAATGCCAAAAATACCTGCAACAATATTCAGTTTGTGCAGCAGAGAGGTTGTGACAACTCTGATCTCCCAAGATTTCAGTGTTTAAATGTTGCAGACCACTTGCAGATTTCCCTGTCCATCAGTCATTGATTTCTCCACAGCTGCACATGCTCCATTTGTCTCTTGTTGTAGAATGTCACATGGATTTCCAAACATCTCAAGCTGTAACTTGTAACTCATTAGATCTCTGGTAAGCCATTCATTCATAACTCATTTGGTCTCTGCTAAGCCATTCATTCACAGGATCACAGGATGTGAAGGGCTGGAAGGGACCTCTGAAGAGCTTTCAGTCCAACCCTCCTGCCAGAGCAGGACCAGAGAATCTAGCTCAGGTCCCACAGAAACACATCCAGACAGAGCTGGAAAGGCTCCAAAGAAGGAGACTCCACAACCACTCTGGGCTGCCTATGCCACTGTTCTGTGAGCCTTGCAGTAAAGAAGTTCTTCCTCATCTTGAGGTGGAACTTCCTGTGCTGTAATTTATCCCCACTGCCCCTTGTCCTATGCCAGGGCACAACTGAAAAGAGTTTGTCCCCTCCCTCATGACCCCCAGCCCTCAGATATTTATAAACAGTGATTAGATCCCCTCTCAGTCTTCTCTTCACCAGACCAAACAACCCCATGTCCCTCAGCCTCTCCTCACGGGGCAGTGCTCCAGCCTCTTCATCAACTTTGTAGCCCTCTCTTGGACGCCTTCAAGTAGATCCCTGTCCCTCCTGAACTGGGGAGCCCAAAACTGGATGCAGTACTCTGGGTGGGGCCTCACCAGAGCAAAGTAGAGAGGCAGGAGAACCTCTCTGGATCTGCTGGTTGCACTCCTCTAATGCCCCCCAGGGTCCTATTGACCTTGGTTCCCACAAGGACTCATTGCTGGCCCATGTAGAACTTCTTGTCCACCAGCACTCCCAGGTCCCTCTCCATAGGGCTGCTCTCCAGCAGATCACCCCCCAACCTGTACTGCTGCAGTTTATTGTTCCTTCCCAGGTGCAGGACTCTGCATTTATCCCTGTTGAACCTCATTAGGGTCCTCTCTGCCCAGCTCTTAGCCTGTCCAAGTCTCACTGAATGGCTGCACAGCCTCCAGGTGTCTCAGCCAAGCCTCCCTGTTTGGTATCATCAGCAAACTTGCTGAGGAGACTCTGTCCCCTCATTAGTTCATAACTCATGAGATCCCTGGTAAGCCAACCACCAGCATTCAGATGTGATTTTCTCAGAAGTAGCCCAGGTCTTCAGAAGGTAGAGCACAGCTTGGGTTTGTATGTCGAGGCAGAGTATTGCATAGAGTCACAGAATGGTAAGGTTGGAAGGGAGCTCAAAGCTCAACCAGTTCCAACCCCCTGCCATAGGCAGGGACACCTCCCACTAGCACAGCTCACTCAAGGCCTCCTCCAACCTGGCCTTGAACACCTCCAGGGAGGGAGCAGCCACAACCTCCATGGGCAACCTGTGCCAGTGTCTCACCACCCTCACTGCAAACAACTTCCTCCTAACATCCACTTTCAATCTGCTCTCTGCCACTTCAAACCCATTTCCCCTTGTCCTGGCATTGCCAGACCTTGTCAATAGTCCCTCCCCAGCCTTCCTGGAGCCCCCTTCAGATCCTGCAAGACCACTCCAAGGTCTCCTGGAAGCCTTCTCTTCTGCAGGCTGCAGAGCCCCAAACTCTCTCAGCCTGTCCTCACAGCAGAGCTGCTGCAGCCCTCTCAGCATCTTGGTGGCCTCCTCTGCACTGACTCCAACACTTCCATGTCCTTCCTGTGCTGGGGGCTCCAGAAGTGCACCCAGGACTGCAGGTGGGGTCTGAGGAGAGCAGAGCAAAGGGCACAATCCCCTCCCTTGCCCTGCTGCCCACACTGCTCTTGCTGCAGCCCAGCACACAGTTGCTGCCTGGGCTGCACTCACACATTGGGCTGCATCGAGATGTCACTTGGGGTGTTCATAGTAAACATTATTTCTGAATCAAAATGGGTATTTGAAATCTCTCACAAGTTAGCAAGTCTGCTATGGCAAAGGAAATGGTGCCCTGATAGTTGCTGGTAGGGTTTTTATCCCTTGTTGTGCTGCCATTCAGTGAAACTTAGGCTGGAGGGTTGAACAGGGAGGAATTTAATGAAATTCAACAGGGGCAAGTGTAGAGTCCTGCACCTGGGAAAGAACAACCCCATGGAGCTATAGGTTGGGGACTGACCTGCTGGAGAGCAGTGAAGGGGAAAAGGACCTGAGGGTCTGAATGGATTGACCGTGAGCCAGCAATGTGCTCTGGTGGCCATGAAGGCCATTGGCATCCTGGGGTGGATTAGAAGGGCTGTGGTTAGTAGGTCCAGAGAGGTTCTCTTGCCCCTCTACTCAGCCCTGCTGAGGCCACATCTGGAATATTGTGTCCAGTTCTGGGCCACTCAGTTCAAGAAGGACCTCGGGAAACTGCTTGAGAGAGTCCAGCACAGAGCCACAGAGATGCTGAAGGGAATGGAACAGCTCTGGTAGGAGGAGAGCCTGAGGGAGCTGGAGCTGTGCTGCTGGGAGAAGAGAGACTGAGAGGTGACCTCAACAATGCTTCTAAAGCTGTGCAGGTGAGTGCCAGGAGGCTGGAGCCAGCTCTGCTGGGTGATGCCCAGAACCAGCACAAGGGGCAGTGGTGGAAGCTGAGGCAGAGGAAGTTGCATGGAAACATGAGGAGGAATTTTTCCCCTGTGAGGGTGCCAGAAGCCTGGCACAGGCTGCCCAGGGGAGTTGTGGAGTCTCCCTCTCTGGAGATATTCAAAGCCTACCTGGATGTGTTCCTGTGTGATCTGGTCTAGGTGATCCTGCTGTGGCTGGGGTGTTGGACTGGCTGAGCTTTGGAGGTCCCTTCCAACCCCTACCATTTTGTGATTATTTTGGTCTGTCCTTTTGCTGTTTTCCTGTACTCTACAACAGTGCAGACCCCAGAGGTTCTGCATATGAGACAACAAGCTGAGGCAGCACTCTCAAATCCTTCATGTGTAGTAACAACAGAAAGGGCTGACTGAAGTCTGCCTCTCAGATATGAGAGACATTGCAGGTCAGATGGACTTACCAGGGGGCATGCAGTCCTTGCTCCTACCTAAAGCAAGGTTAACTGCATCTCTGTCATTCCTGGCAGATGCTTCTTCAGCCTTTGCCTTTAAGGCTCTGAATGAGTCTATAGCACTTGAAGAAGTCTATTTCTTTCCTTTTCCATAACCACCTTTTACATGCCTGTAGCTACAGCCTTGTGTCACTCAGAGGTGAGTGGGGAAGGCACAGATGGAGGCTTTTAAGCCTCAGAGGGTCACACGTTCTGAATCAAGGGCAGCAACTCCTTTAGAAGTTTATTGTCTGTAGGGACCCAAGCACTTGAACATGCTTGCAGGTGGTGCAGCCAAAGAAAGAGAGAGAGCCAAAAGCTGCAAAGCTGCAGTTTAATAGTTTGCAGTGTGCTGTTTCATGTGGACTTCAAACCTCCCCCTGTACCCCACCGCACCTGTGCCAGAGCCCTGTGTGAGGGTCATGAGTGCAAGTCTGTGTTCAGCAGCTGCAGGCTTGCTGGCACAGGCAGGGTTGACATCTCTGAGGTAAATTCTTGAGCTGTTAACTGGCTGAAATCCTGACAGAAATACCTTAAAACACTCCACCTTGGATACTCCAGTGTCAAAGCAGCGTGCAGCTCTCTGTGCCTGCCAAACAGCAGAAGTAGTGCAGCTCTTTAAAAGGAAATAGGCCATGGCAAACCTGTGAGCCTAATACCCTGAGATAGTCCAGATGATGCTTTTTCAGAGCCAGATGCTATTATAATATCTGCTTGTTTAAAGGGAAGTAGAAAGCTTCCTGCTGATGGAGTGTCCTTGGCAACTAGGAACAAAGTAAAATTGCAGACTGATAAAAAGCTCTCAGGATGTGAGGGGTTGGAAGGGGCCTCCATAGATTATCGAGTTCAACCCCCCCTGCCAGAGCAGGGCCAGAGAATCTAGTGCAGGTTGCACAGGACAACATCCTGGCAGGGCTTGAAAGTCTCCAGAGAAGGAGACTCCACAGCCTCTCTGGGCAACCTGTGCCAGTGCTCTGGGACCCTTCCAGTCCAGAAGTTCTTCCTCAACTTGAGGTGGAACCTCCTGTGCTGTAGTATCCATCCATTGCCTCTTGTCCTATGCCAGGGCACAACTGAGCAGAGTTTGTCCCCTCCCTCTTGACCCCCAACCATCATAAAACCATGGATTAGATCCCCTCTAACTCTTCTCACCAGACCAAAGAGCCTCAGGTCACTCAGCCTCTCCTCATAGGGCAGTGTTCCAGCCCCTTCAGCATCTTTGTAGCTCTACTCAACCATAACTCTCCTGATAAATCATCCATCCAGTGAGGTAAAGAACCTCTGTGTTGGAGCCTGTCTGGTTGGGTTTGGAAATGTCACCAACAGCTGTAACAACTCTTTCAAATGCCTGATCTGCAAAAATCAATGCCTCTGCTTTGGAACAACAGGCATTCTTTTCAACCATGCTAAAGCCAGGCTTAACCCATCATGCTCAATTAATCTAGGTGAGCTTTTGGAGCTAAAGAGGCTCCGTGGTTCTCATGTGAGGATGAGGATATTGTATGTTGGCCAAAGTGATGAAGTTAAAAATGCTTGGTGCTGTAAATCCCCAAGGTGCTGTAAGTCCCCAAGGTTCTGTGTCTGCTGTTCCAGACTGCAGAGGTGGATCAGGTCAGTGACTGCCACACTGATGCTGCCGTGAAGCTGTGTTTGGGATCATTCACAGAATCACAGAATTAAGCAGGTTGGAAAAGAGCTTCAAGATCATTGAGTCCAACCTATCACCTAACACCTCCTAATTAACTAAACTCTGTCACCAAATGCTTATGCAGCCTCCTTTTAAACACCTCCAAGGATGGGTACTCCACCACCTCCCCAGGCAGCCCATTCCAATGCCAGTCACTCTCTCTGGCAAGAACTTCTGCCTGACATCCAGCCTGAACCTGCCCTGGCACAGCTTGAGGCTGTGTTCTCTTCTTCTGGCCCTGGCTGCCTGGCCCCAGAGCCCAACCCCAGCTGGCTACAACCTCCCTTCAGGGAGCTGCAGAGAGCAATGAGCTCTGCCCTGAGCCTCCTCTTGTGCAGGCTGCACACCCCCAGCTCCCTCAGCCTCTCCTCCCAGGGCTGTGCTCCAGGCCCCTCACCAGCCTTGCTGCCCTTCTTTGAGGGCAGAGAATGCCTTCACCTTTTAGCACCTCAACATCTTTCTTAAACTGAGGGGCCCAGAACTGAACACAGCACTCAAGGTGTGGCCTGAGCAGTGCTGAGCACAGGGGCAGAATAACCTCCCTGCTCCTGCTGGCCACACTGCTCCTGATCCAGGCCAGGATGCCATTTGCCTTCTTGGCCACCTGGGCACACTGCTGGCTCATCTTCAGTCACTGCCAACCAGCCCCCCCAGGTCCCTCTCTGCCTGGCTGCTCTCCAGCCACTCTGTCCCCAGCCTGTAGCACTGCTTGGGCTTCACACTGAATAGTTTGGGTTGGAAGGGACCTTGAAAGTTCTTTTAGTCTAAACCTCTTGTAGTCAGCAAGGACATCTACAACTACAGGAGGTTGCTGTGAGCTCCAGACAACCTCACCTGGAGTGTTTCCAGGGATGGGACTTCTCCAACTCTCTGGGCAACCTGGACCTGTGTTTCACCAATCTTACTGTAAAAATATTCATCCTTCCATCTGTTCAGAACCTTCCTTCCTTTTGTTTTAGACCATCATCCTTTGTCCTCTACTAACAGACCCTGCTACAAAGGCTGTCCCCATCTTTCTTATAGGCCCCTTCAAGTATCAAAGTGCTGTAATAAAATCTCCTTGCAACCATCTCTTCTCCAGGCTGAACTCAGCTCTCTCAGATTTTCTTTGTTGAAGTGTTTCAGTCTTGTGGCCCCCCTGGGTGCTGCTCCAACAGGTCCCAGTCTCTGGTGAGGTGAGGACTCCAAAGCTGACCCCAGCACTGCAGGGAGGATCTCAGCAGATCACAGCAGAGGGGCAGAACCCCCTCCCTGCCCCTGCTGCCCACACTGCTGGTGATCAGCACAGGACACAGCTGGCTCTGGGCTGGGAGAGCACAGTGCCAGCTCATGCCCAGCTTTGCACCCACCAGCACCCCCAAGTCCTCCACAGGGCTTATTATGCTTTTACTTAGTAAGGCATGCTCAAGGAGCATAAAGTTGGGCATTCTGCAGTTGTCCCACCACTCTCTCATGCCTGTCCATGCTTTGGGTAGCTGTGTAAGGTATCACCATTAGGACCAGCACAGCATTTATCAAAAGGCTTTGTCTTGCCTTTGATTCATTTTGTTAAGAGGGAGCTTCCACTGTACCTCTCCTTATGGGAGCTGCAGAAGGTAACACAGAATGGACACACATCCTGGGCTGCATCAAAAGAAGCATAACCAGCAGATACAGAGAGGTGTTCCTCTGCTCTTGTGAGACCTCACCTGGAGTGCTGTGTCCAGCTCTGGAGCCCCCAGCACAGGAAGGATATGGACCTGATGGAGCAGATCCAGAAGAGGCCATGAAAATGCTCAGGGGGTTGGAGCAGCTCTGCTTGAGGACAGACTGAGGGAGCTGGGGGTGTGCAGCCTGGAGAAGAGGTGTTTGAGAAAGACCCAGTTGCCACCTTCCAGTACCCAAAGGTGGCTCCAGGCAGGCCGCAGAGAGACTGATTGCAAAGGGCTGCAGGGACAGGCCAAGGGCAATGGCTGCAAACTAGAGCAGAGCAGCTTGAGATTGGCTGTGAGGAACAAGTTGTGCAGCAGGAGGCTGCTGGAACACTGCAACAGGTTGCCCAGGGAGGGGGTTGAGGTCCCATCCCTGGAGATATTCCTGGTGAGGATTGAGAGGGCTGTGGGCAACCTGCTCTAGTGAAGGATGTCCCTGCTGACGTATAGTTTGAAGTATATAGTTTATAGTTTAAATCATTCTGACCTATGATTGCTTCCAATCTGGGTGATTCTATGGTTCTATTCTGAAGCCATGGGATTGATTTTATTAGCTCTGTCCTTTCCATTGCCTCCAGGGTGCTAATCATTTGAAACATGACATATTTGGGGTCCTCACCATCCTTTCTTTACCTAGTACTGCATTATTTAGCTTGGTACCACTCCAACCAAGGAAAAGACCAAAGTGGGAAGAGAGCTTGAATAAATCATGCAGGCAGGTCTGCCCAGGGAGCAGTAAAAAAGGTGTGATCAGGTGGATGTGTGCTTTGACTGGTTGTAGCATCAAGCTTTGGAATTGGCTTGGGGAGGTGAAATGATTCTTTTCTTTTTAGATGTAGCAGGTAGGAGTCACATACATCATAGAATCACAGAATGGGAAGGTTGGAAGGGACCTCAGGGATCAGCCAGTTCCAACCCCCTGCCATAGGCAGGGACACCTCCCACTAGCACAGCTCACTCAAGGCCTCCTCCAATCTGGCCTTGAACCCCTCCAGGGAGGGAGCAGCCACAACCTCCCTGGGCAACCTGTGCCAGTGTCTCACCACCCTCACTGTAAAGAACTTCCTCCTAACATCCAGTCTCTCCTCTGCCAGTTCAAACCCATTCCCCTTGTCCTGTTGTTGCAGGACTTTGTAAATAATCCTTGTAAATAATCCTTCCCCAGCCTTCCTGTAGGTCCCCTTCAGATCCTGGAAGGCTACTATCAGGTCCCCTCAAAGCCTTCTCTTCTCCAAACTGCAGAGCCCCAATTCTCTCAGCCTGTCCTCACAGCAGAGCTGCTGCAGCCCTCTCAGCATCTTGATGGCTTCCTCTGGACCTACTCCAACACTTCCATGTCCTTCCTGTGCTGAGGGCTCCAGAACTGCACCCAGGACTGTAGGTGGGGTCTGAGGAGAGCAGAGCAAAGGGGCACAATCCCCTCCCTTGCTCTGCTGCCCACACTGCTCTTGATGCAGCCCAGCACACAGTTGCTGTCTGGGCTGCACTCACACTGCAGACTCATGTTGAGCTTTTCATCAACCCAGACTCCAAGGTCCTCCAGATAAGGCTGATGTGAACAGATCAAGAATTTCCCCCTGAGCTGCTTTTGTCTTTAGCCTTCTCTTACACAACTGTAACTGCTTGTTACAATCATAGTAAATCTCTATTCTCTTTTCTGCTGGGATTGTGCCCTAAACTTGGCTAGGAATTTAATTCCCTTTTGTGAACTCTTTTTTTTTTTTTTTCCTTTCAATATCCACTTCAGACGGGTGAATTCAAGAGGTATTGATAATAACCTTGTGTGAATCACAGCTGAAAACCATCCTGATTGTTGCTGTTTAACTCTACAAATCATAGGATCATAGAATGCTAAGGTTGGAAAGGACCTCAAGGGTCATCTAGTTCCAACTCCCTGCCATAGGCAGGGACACCTCCCACTAGCACAGCAACAGCAAGTCTGTGTCCCAGGAAATGTAGGTGTTTGGAAGACAAAGGGAATTGCTAATGAAGATGAAGGAGCAACTTCATTTCCCCCTGCTGTAGATGTCTACCCTGTCGATTTCCACAGCTGAATGTACAATCCTACTCCCTTTTTTTTTTTGGGTGGGGGCTATTAAATAAGAAAGGTGACTGCTCTGGAGTTTTTATGAATTGAGCAACTGATGGAAGTTTGTTTTAGGTAGGAGGAACTGCTTCTTAGGCTGACCTAAGCTCTACTGCAGTGCCTTTGTCATCTGTAGAGATGTAAGCTGCCAGCTGTCAGCTCTAAGGACTCCAGCATCTCCATGGTGTGAGGATGCTGCTGGTGGAGTTGGGGGGGGGGAAATAATCTTGTGGCTCTTCTGCTTCAGGTTCTGCTAGAGGAAAAGAGCTCTGGTATGTTGTATTTTATTTGTTTCCATTTATTTAGACTTAAGAGAATATCATGATCATATTTAGAGAAGGAAAACAGAGATTGGGTGGGAAAGGGTCCTTAAAATAACAACAGTGCTTAAAAGAGGCTCACTGAGTTCCTTTGAGCAGGAAATTAGAACCCTTTTGGGTGAACATCTACATCTTCTAGTTAATTTCTAGCTGAAGGAAATTGCTTGCTGATTGTTCAAACTCATTCCTTTCATTCTTTTCCTCCCTTTGTTGTTTGTCTGGCTCATCATTTCTGTGCTTTGGGAAAAGACCTTAAAGTTTGGCGCACAGATCCTGGCTCCATCTTCGACATTGATCCTCTGGAGGACAATATTCAGTCTAGGAGTCTGCATATGCTTTCTGGTACTGCTTATATCCTGACTTTTCCCCACTTGAGCTTTTCATCTGTGTGAAACTAAATTGAGACAGTAAATTTTCAGGTCAATGTGCCAGCCATATGCTTTATAAGTATGTTTTCATATATATATATTTATATATTTATATATCTCCCTATCACTGAAGTGTTTTTAAAGCAGTGTTTTATAGGAAACTTCAGCTGCAATCACATGCACAGAGAAGAAACAACAAAAGAAATCTTACCCTAAACAACCTTCATTCATACCAACTTACAAGTTGCCACTGAAATAGTCACTTTGACCTGCTTTTACCCTTGGAGTGTGGGAGCCAGTGCAGAGGAGGCCACTAAGATGCTGAGAGGGCTGCAGCAGCTCTGCTGTGAGGACAGGCTGAGAGAGTTGGGGCTCTGCAGCCTGGAGAGGAGAAGGCTACCAGGAGACCTTGGGATCTTTCAGGATCTGAAGGGGGCTCCAGGAAGGCTGGGGAGGGACTATTGACAAGGTCTGGGAATGGCAGGACAAGGGGCAATGGGTTTGAACTGGCAGAGGAAAGACTTAGACTGGATGTCAGGAGGAAGTTGTTTGCAGTGAGGGTGGTGAGGCACTGGCACAGGTTGCCCAGGGAGGTTGTGGCTACTCCTTCCCTGGGGGTATTCAAGACCAGGTTGGAGGAGGCCTTGAGTGAGCTGTGCTAGTGGGAGGTGTCCCTGCCTATGGCAGGGGGTTGGAACTGGCTGATCCTTGAGGTCCCTTCCAGCCCTACCTTTCTATGATAAACATAGAATGATAGAGTGGCTTTTGGATTTTTGGGATAGAAGCATAGAATGATGGAATGGCTTTTGGACTTTTGGGATAGAAACATTGATAGAATAACTTATGGATTTTTGGGATAGAAGCATAGAATGATAGAGTGGCTTATGGATTTTTGGGATAGAAACATTGATAGAATGGCTTATGGATTTTTGGGATAGAAACATTGATAGAATGGCTTATGGATTTTTGGGATAGAAGCATAGAATGGCTTTTGAATTTTTGGGATAGAAGCATAGAATGGCTTTTGGATTTTTGGGATAGAAGCATAGAATGATCGAATGGCTTATGGATTTCTGGGATAGAAACATAGAATGATAGAATGGCTTATGGATTTTTGGGATAGAAACATAGAATGATAGAATGGCTTATGGATTTTTGGGATAGAAGCATAGAATGATAGAATGGCTTATGGATTTTTGGGATAGAAGCATAGAATGGCTTTTGAATTTTTGGGATAGAAGCATAGAATGGCTTTTGGATTTTTGGGATAGAAGCATAGAATGATCGAATGGCTTATGGATTTCTGGGATAGAAACATAGAATGATGGAATGGCTTATGGATTTTTGGGATAGAAGCAT
>VWZE01015444.1:73145-125855 GCA_013396675.1 Eubucco bourcierii | reverse complement strand
CCTTCCAACCTTACCATTCTATGATTCTATGTGAGTCTTTGTGGGGTGAGAGTTATGCAGCTGCTAACCTGCTGGTAGTTTAATACCAGTGCACACTGTAGCCCTCAACATAAGAAGGGCATGAACCTGGTGGAGATGGTCCAAATGAGTGCCACAAAAATGATTAGAGGGCTGGAGCACCTCTGCTATGAAGACAGACCACGAGAGTTGGGTATGTTCAGTGTGGAGAAACTGGGCTCTGGGGAAACCTTATAGCAGCCTTCCAGTAGCTGAAGAAGGCGTACAGGAAAGACAGGGAGGGACTTTTTGCAAAGGTATGCAGCATTAGGATAAGGGGCAATGGTTTTAAAAGTAAAGAAGGGTAGATTTAGACTCTCTCTACTCATCAGGAGGCAACTCTGCCTGTCTGTGATCGCTTACCCATGAGTGCCAAGGCAGATGTCAGCTTGCCTTGCCATCGTCCTCCCACCTCAGCATTCAGGTCCTGGAGGCGCTCCATGATGTTTCCATAGCACACAAACCCATTTCCCACAGAGCCTGCCTGGCATGTACACCTGTGAAGGGATCATCATTTTAGCTTTGTGCTGGTGCCCTGCGGTGTCAGAGAGACTCTAGCTAAACCTCCTCTGGTGTTAATTGCTTCTTAGAAGGTATTTTCAGTGGATTTTAGTTTAACCTTTGCTTCTATATGCTGTAAGGTGTGTCAGTGAGTAGGGCAGCTTGGTGGCTGCTTGTCTGGCACAATGTCCTTCTGACAGCTGAGCCAGAAGGTGGTGGCGTCTGTCCTGTGAGGCCTTTTTGAATGGGGACTACACAATGTCCTTGGTTGTTCTGCAGCCTCTTTTTCCCTAATGTTGTGGTTGCTGGAGCCCAGGAAGCCACTGAGTTTACCTGCCTGTGGGCAAGGACAAGCCACAGCATAAACTGCAACCTTTGCAGTGGAGAGGCAGTTGTGTGAAAGCCCCACTCTATGAGACTCAGCAATTTAATGGTAGTTATGCACAAAGGGGATGATGGCAACTCATCAAACCTTGTGCTGGTTGCATGGGACCGATAGAAAAAGGCAGACAGAGGAAACAGTGCTTTTTCCAAAGCGAAGGGGTTGTTTGTTACCCTACCCTTTAAGTAACTATTCTGGGCAATGACACTTGTACTTTAACATTATCTATTTCTCTGAAGCTGCTGAAGCACAGAATCTCAAGCTTTTTCAGATATATGCTTTATGTTGATGTTGTCTCTGCACTGGAAATAGCATCTCATTTGTAACACCCTGACTGTCCCATGGGTACTTCATTAATGCCTGCTGGTTTTGTCGATATCAGCTTTCTTCTGCAGTCTTCAGAAAATGAGCCCCTGCCTAGATGCTCCTGGGAGACTGGCTGAAGTTGTCACCTCAGTCATGAACTCATCTTCAGTGCTAAAATTGAAACAGGTACTTGTCAACATGCTGTCTGAACAGAAAGAAATCTGAACCAGGTTTAGGAAGCTAAACAGCTATCTGGCATGTGTTGACAAATACTGTTTTTTAACAGACCCTTTGCTGATTAAGTCTTCAGCATGTTCAGTATTCCTAGAAGCCCTGTCTGTAGTTTGTCTCTCTGGATATTTTTTTCTGAAGGCATTGTTAGAGAAGGAATGTTACTCCACACAAGCAAAAGGTGTCCCTTATAAAGTTAATAACCTAATCATTTGCTGCTGTTACAAACGCATCTACCACTCACATCACACAGTAGTAGAAACCTGATGCCAAATCATCCGTTTCCCATGTATAGTCTCTACCATGGCTGTTTCTCTGGTGATAGTAATATTATTTGAAAAGCCTCACAATTCCTGCAGTTTGGAGAGCTACATATAGATTTAGATGGGTGCTTGGATTTTGGCCAAGAGACTTAAGCTTTGACTCCTCCTAGTCTTGGGCAAAAATAGCAGTCTAAGCATTTAAATTTTTTAGGATGTGATTCTGATGGTGAACTGACTCCTTTTTAAGGGGATCTCTTGGGCGGAGGATATGAGCATGGAGCCCAGGTGAAAGATTCAGGGCAGGGAAAGAGGAGTGGCTAATCCTTGGGAGCTGACCTCTTCTGTTGTGTAAATATTGAGGTACTTATTGATGTACATGCCCCCTTCCACTTCTGAGCACAGAAGAAAAAAATCTTCAAAGGAGCTGAAGAATAGTTTAATAGAAAGAAGAAACTATTCTTGAACTTCTGTACAAATCAGATCAAAGTTTCAAGACAAACCTCTCCTCTGTTTTTCAGCAAAATGGTCATAAAGGAGGAGGTGATTAACCACAGTAATTTGTTTCTTGTCACTTCCATGAGTAGAGTAAGCTACAGAAATACCTACAAAGATTGAAATTTATAATCTGAGAACAATACTGCTCATAGCTGAGCGGATGTCCAGTTAACAGGATTTGCACTTGGCTGCCAAAGGAAAACAGTTAGCAATTACAGATTAGCACTAATTGTGTGGGATTGAACCCTTCCGTTTGTCTGTCTCCTCACCCCTTCTGATGGAGTCCTTTATTCTGGTTTAGGAAGGACCAGCTGAATTCACTGAGTAGGTCCATTATTTTTTAGCATGCTCTGGAGGATCTGGTGTGCAACTCATACTACACATAGCCTTTTATGTTTTGCTTTGAATGCATTGCCCGCTGTATGGGTTGGGTGCCTCTAAGGGGGACCAGCCTTACAATAAACCCTGCTGAACTATTTAAAATTAGTTGGTTTATGTTTTCATGATACACTGCAGGCAGGACTGAGGAAAACAGGAACTGCCACTGCCTTCAGCTTACTCAGGAAGAGAATTGTATCTCTTTGGAAAAGGGGGGCAGAGTTAATCTTTCTTTCTCCATTTTACATCAAACTTATATAGTACAATTTTGGTTTATGAAGCTACAAATTTCTACAGTGAAGATGCAGTTAGAGTAAAAATAAGAGTCAAACAAAAAAAGAAAATAATTGAATTTGTCTGAGCAAAAGCCAGTTCTGCATGGAAACCAGATAGGTTATGTTTTAATACGCAGTATCATTCTGCACCAGTCAAAGTTTTGTAGCTCCTGGGCAAGGCTGAATATAATTAAGCAATGCCACACAAAATGTCAGCAGTTATTGAGAAAAGATCTATATGGGAACAGAAAACAAAGACAACCTTGATTTTCTAGGAGGTTGTTAAATTCATAAACCAAATGTCTTTTCTTCATCTTTGTCTCCATTAGAGGTTTATTTAATTCAGGAGAAATTAAAAAGGATTCTGTATGGGGGAAGCTAACAATACTACTGTGATTTTAATGAAAACAAAGCAAAACAAAAGGAGCAATGCATGTTTGTGGGTTTTGTTACAACTTTGTGTTTTAGAAGAAATTTAAAACCCTCACAAAACAAGCCTTCCCAAATCCATTTAAAATCTAGTATGCAGCCAAAGTACAGTGGGTGTCACTTACCAGAAGCAATTTACCCAGATTTACCAATCAAATACTTTATTTGCAAAACTCCTCTTTCATAAATGGATTTTTTTCCCAAATAGGGAGTTTTAGTGTGATGAGAGTCTTATCTCTTTCTTTAGTATTTGTTTTTGCCATTGAAACTCACCAAATGAACAATGACCAAAGCATTTAGATTGCTTGTTTCTTTTTCTAATCATAAATATTTAATTTTTCAACTCAACTCTTTAGGCTTCCTCAGCTATTGAAAACTGAGTTACAACAGCAAAACAATGACAAATTAGGACAGCAATGTCTTGATTTATGTGAGGTGGAATTTTAATTTTCCATTCCTGTTGCTCAGTTTTGTGGTATACTACACTAAGTGAAGTCTGAGTAGTATAGTACACTCTAGAACTGAACTAGGGGATATTCTAGATAAACTTGTTTGAAATGCACAATAGCTTACACCATTGTTGTTGATGTTGCACTGTTAGAGAAAGCTGTGTGATGAAACAAGAACTGACAATGCTAATGCTCTTTTGCATGAACATTTTCTGTCTGTATAGATCTATATGATAAATAATTTGTTCCCAACTTAAAACTAAGGTCCTGGCTTTACTTTCACATTCAAACTTTCAACTCCTGAAAGCTAACATTTTGGGGACACCTCTTTAAGTCTAGTACTAACTGTCATTGGGCTAGAGAAACATGAATTGTTTGGCTTAAGAAAGCTTTGTGAAGCTTTGGTGTTACATCTGACTTTCCTCCTACTATAGAATCATAGAATCATAGAATAGTAAGGTTGGAAGGGACCTCAAGGATCATCTAGTTCCAACCCCCTGCCATAGGCAGGGACACCTCCCACTAGTACAGGTTACTCAAGGCCTCATCCAATCTGGCCTTGAACACATCCAGGGAGGGAGCATCCACAACCTCCCTGGGCAACCTGTTCCAGTGCCTCACCACCCTTACTGTAAAGAACTTCCTCCTAACATCTAGTCTAAATCTCCCCTCTGCCAGTTTAAGCCCATTGCCCCTTGTCCTGTCATTGCAGGACCTTGTAAATAATCCTTCCCCAGCCTTCCTGTAGGCCCCCTTCAGATACTGGAAGGCTACTATCAGGTCCCCTCGAAGCCTTCTCTTCTCCAGGCTGAAGAGCCCCAACTCCCTCAGCCTGTCCTCATAGGAGAGCTGCTCCAGCCCTCTGATCATCTTTGTGGCCCTCCTCTGGACCCGCTCCAACACTTCCATGTCCTTCCTGTGCTGAGGGTTCCAGAACTGCACACAGTACTCCAGGTGGGGTCTGACGAGAGCAGAGTAAAGGGGCAGAATCACCTCCCTTGCTCTGCTGGCCACGCTTCTCTTGATGCAGCCTAGGACTCGGTTGGCTGTCTGGGCTGCATGTGCACACTGCAGGCTCATGTTGAGCTTTTCATCAACCCAGACTCCAAGGTCCTTTTCCTCAGGGCTGCTCTCCAGCCATTCACCACCCAGCCTGTATTTGTGCTTGGGATTGTGCCTACCCAGGTGCAGGACCTTACACTTGGCCTTATTGAATTTCATCAGGTTGGCCTGGGCCCAACTCTCCAGCCTGTCCAGGTCCCTCTGGATGGCATCCCTGCCCTCTAGCAAGTCGACTGTGCCACACAGCTTGGTGTCATCTGCAAACTTGCTGAGGGTGCACTCCATTCCTCTGTCCATGTCACTGACATATAGCAAAGCTCTGTACAGGAAAAGAAATTGCCAGGGGTTTTACAGTTTCCCATGGTTTTGTCTTGAGATTTCGAGGACTCTGCTGAGGTTGGTGTTGTTTTCACAGTGTGGAGGTCAGATTCCCTAGTGCTAGTATAGTAAAAAGAGACAGAGCTCCAGCATTGTACTGTGATAATTAATGCTGATTAATTTTTAGTGTACTGCATGGTGTGTTTCTGGCCCACATCAAATAGCGTTTTCCCAGGCACAGCTGAAGGGATAGTGTGTGCCAGGGACCTCTGCCAAGAAGCAGTTACATTGTTTTGGGAGAGGACTTTAGCTGTGAGGCAGATGATGCTACTTGCCCTGAGGAACAGAAAAGAGGTCTCAAGCCTTTTTATTTATGAGGGAAGAATGACCCTTGAGTGCTGTAAAAATAAAACTTGGCAGGGATTAGCAACTGGACTGGTGAAATCAAATGCTAGGCTAGTTGGTTGACCCTAACCTCATTAAATCTTGGAATCTGTCCTTGATAAAGAAACCATTAGTGATAACTTCAGGAGGTGTTAATCCACTGGATTTCTTCTAGCAGCCTTTTTACTAGGGGTTGGAAGGAGAAACTGAGTGCAGACTTCAAGGCAGAAAGACTCACGTAATCTCTCCTGGTACAACCATCGAACATTTAGCTTTTTTGTGGCAGGTGTTGTTTTTCTCACAGATGTCTGTCATGCTGCATCCTTTCCCAGGTACAAAGTTTGTGTAATGCTCCTTGCATTCACAGTGGGACTAAATTAGAAGGAGAGGGCATAGAAAAATTAGACACAAATTGTGGATTTCAGCATACTTCCTAGACCTAAAGTCCAGAGACAGTGAGCTTCCAAAGCCCTAGTTAATCATCCAGTGGGTCCAGATGCAATTATAAAGCTTATCCATATTTAGACAAATTCCTTTTAGGTTTTATCCACTCGAAGAAACTCCTGACTCGGATATATTTCCTTCAGATAAAGCCATTTAGATTAACTTCTGTGACCAGAGAACATCCAAAATCTGTACAGGGAGGTCAGATTTTTCACCCCTGTTCCCACAGACCTCTATCACTCCAAATGAGTGCCAAGGCATATCATTAATGAGCAAGGCATATCAGCACTTGTATGAACATGTACCACAAGATGACTCTGGACGACTGGCTCCCTTTTCTGCTCACAGTGTCCCGGCAAAAGAGGCGTGGTCTTGCTTTCTCAGTAGTAGGAGT
Source organism: Eubucco bourcierii (assembly GCA_013396675.1). Lineage (NCBI taxonomy): Eukaryota > Metazoa > Chordata > Aves > Piciformes > Ramphastidae > Eubucco > Eubucco bourcierii. The sequence continues at coordinate 119,487 of VWZE01015444.1, read as the reverse complement.
TTACCACACAGAAACCTTGCCAATTCCTGACAGCATGACTAATATGTAGCCTTTATATGCTGCCTTTCATTGGTAGACCTCAAAGATTCAGCTTATTTCTTTCCTAAATACATTCACTGTGGGCACTCATCTGTGGTACCTGTGTAAGGAGCCTACTGTTCCTACAACCACCCTGTGGCCAGAGAGAGAAAATGTAACTGGGAGGAGCTTCACTTCAACACCTTCATTTTCAGGAGGTAAATAATCACAGAATCACAGAATGTGGGGGTTGGAAGGGACCTCAAAAGATCATCTAGCTCCACCTTCATCACCTAGTTCAATCCCAATAATGAATCAAAATATTCTGGCAAAAATGAAACTATTTCCATTTTCAGAGCAGAAAGCACCACACAGGTGCACAGAGAGCGAGGTAAAGGAGACCTGGTCATCAGCAGGGCTTGTGCCAAAGCTAAGAGTAAAGCTTGTCCTCTCTAAGGCCTGTTCCTGTATCCTCATGGCTTCTTTTTGGAGAGAGATCCTTATTCCATTCTAGGAAGCTGACTTAAGAAGTAGCTGGGGCACCTGTTCAACACTAACCTTTCCTGGACCATCATATATGCAAATAGTGGACTGTGCAGGGCAATTCCCATATGTTGCTTGGCAGGGGTCTATGGGTAAGCAGACTTGACCGTCCCCTCTGTAACCTTCTTGACAGGTACATTTGTGCTGATTTGGTCCAAGGTAAATGCAGTCAGCATTAGGATCGCAGACCTTTTTGGAGCATGGGTTGATAGCTTGTGAAAAGATAAGCAAAATAAATTAATTATTGCCCACAGTTCTGAAACCAAAGATGAGGGTTTGCTGAGTACCTCTGTGCCAGACAAAACCTAAGCAGACTGAACAGCCAAGTCCAAAGTATCCTGGTGGCATGAAGACAGAAAGGAGGAATGTGTTTACACTGGTGTAGCAACCAACTGTTTGCTTTTGAACAGAAATGATCTCTTAACTTGGCAAGCTGAGTTATAAACAGATTAAACATGTAATGTGCTCATTAAAATATCAGAACTCTTTCTTTGTTCTCTGGTAGATTTTAACTAGAGAAGATCAGGTAGGTGATATGAGGGCCATACAAGCTTTAAGTGTGTGTTATATCAACTGGGAAATATTTTTTAATACAATTCACTGCTTTCTTTCCGGTAATTAAACATTATGATGTTATCCATTCAGCTATGTAGAAAACTGGCCAGCAAGTACTTGAGTCTTCCACTCTGCTGTAGTTTCAGGACTGGACTGGGAGCTCACTAGTTATTTCCATGAACTTTTTTGGGCAATATTTTGTTACAAACCCAGCAGTTTGGACAGTGTCATCTCACAGATTGATGTCCAGCTTAAGATATGGTCAAGCACAGATTGTATCTAGATGGTAGAAGACCCCAGACACATCTGTCTTCCCCTCTCCTCTACTCTTTCTTCCCCTTCACCTGGGACTGTGAGAGATGGCAATTCTCATCTTTGCTCTAAGCCTTTTCTTCTATTTCATTATAAAATAATTCACACACATTTGCATGCTCAAATCCACCACAGGTTGACATCTGAGGCAACCGGTACTAGCCTCACTTACATATTTAGCTGCACTGGAGCTGCTTCTCTTCTCCTTGTCCTCTGCTTCCCAGCCAGTCCAACATAAAACACACTGGCTTAACTAGTGCCCCCGTAGTTAAGGGTACTGGGATGGGTGACCAACATCCATGAAGGCTGAACCAATACAAATCCCAAGAGAGCTAAGGATTATAGCATCCTCCTCTCCTGACTGATGTAGTTACTCTGCCTACTAGAAGAACCTCCCGTTCCCTGAGGAATGACTTTCTGAGGACTTGCTTTTGGATAATGGAGCTGATTTGGAGAGGATCACACCAGAGTTAGGATCAGGAAGATTGAATGTAAATATTCCAGGGCAGGATAAGAAATACTGTGTTTGTGACATGACCAAAGACAACATTTTCTAAACAGTGCTTCCAGCATCAGGTACAACCATTTTCTTCACTATAATTGGTCTAGAATGAAGAGCTGGTGCTGTAAGATGTAGTGCAAGTAGAGGGAAAAAAAAAAAAAATCCAGGCTCTTGAAATACAGTTAATTTGAACATTCAAGGGCAAATCTATGAAAACAACTGTGAGGTAGACATTTACCTCTCACTGAGATGCTTTGTTTAATGAAAATCAGGAAAGCTAAAATGATCTTTGCTTGTCTGTAGAGTTCATGCTCCATGATGAAGCTAAGCTACCTGGTGATGGATATTAAATAAACATAAACTCTTGGTTGCTGTTGTTGATTTTTATGGAAGCAACTGATGAGGTTGAACTTCAAGTAGGGGAATGCAAAAAGAAGGCATTTGTGAGCACTGATGACCCAACTATCTGCACTGTGTATTTCAAGGTGGTTTACTAGCTGTAGTCTGGTTGCATGGACTGGCCTTTTTGTAGTAAGTCTCAATAGAACTGTTGGGCTTCTGAAGCACGTATTAGGGTTTAGTTCCATTCTGAAGGAATATAACTTGTGCATATGAGACTGTTTTGGGATTTATTCCAAGACTGTTTAGATGGTGAGATTTGGTTATAAAAGTAACTAAATTAGAATACCAATGCTGTTGTATAAAAAGAACTTGATGGACATGAAAATTACTCACGTTCACATTGTGTACCATCTCCATAGTAGTTGGGCAGACACATGCATTGGAGTTGTCTTCCATCCTCACCTGAGGCAGTACATCTGGAGTTTGCAGGGCACTTCAAGGCCTCACATTCAGCTATTGCTGAGAGACAGAGAGTGAAAGGTGAAACTCTGTTTGCACACTGCTCATTGTGCTAATCAATAAACTAGCTCTGCGTACACTAGCTCTAGGGGCCACCGATACTGTTGCTGTCATCGTTTTCCTGGCAGTTGGAGTAGTGACGATAGTTATGAAAGCTCACACACAGGGTTTGAGGTTCATTGTGTTCTGTTGCCCCAGAGTAACTAACCTGAGACTAATTTTATACTTTATAATTCTAGCTGTATCAGAACCATTGAATTTGTTGCACATAAAAAGCAATCTACTTACGCTGATCACACCTGAGCCCTTTGTATCCAGAGAAGCAAATGCATCTTCCGTCTCCTGTAATTCCACTGTTGCATACTCCATGAACGCAGTCACAAACTGCATGGAGAGATGGATTTGCTCTACTAAATAATAATGCTGTTAGAAGACACTGTTAGTGGCTACCTATAGCAAATACTGTTCTGACCAACGGCTTTGGCCAAAGGAATCTTTGACCTGGTTTACTGAATTTCTAGGCTTCCAAAATGAGAAGATCAACACCCAAAGTAGCATGCATCAGTAAATTAGCACATGGATTTTTGCGGACTGTTAATAGTCTGGGCCCTGAAAATCTTCAGGATACACACTATAAGCACCAAACTTATTTGTCTCTAATACCATAAAACTTGTAAAATTTGACATAGAGTCTTGACCCAAAATCAGATGTAATGTGTGATATAGACCGTTTCTATACCTCTTAGCAAATTGCTCATTTTTGCTTCAGTTTTGTTTCTCAGACACCTCCAGAAGACATGAGTTTTGTGAGGTTTTTTTCTCCTGTTACACAGAATTTATTTAGTTAAAGGGATAGTTCATCATTGCATATGTCTCAGGCTTTTTTCTGGACCTGTTTGTATATTCTGTCATTTCTGGTTATAAACTTTGTGGCAATATGAGCACAAGATGCTTCATTCAGAGTCCAAGCAACTATGAGGCCCTTTTAGAAATGTTTTTTTTTTTAGCCTTAAGGACCCTTAAAAAGCTTTATAATGAAAACTGTTTCAATTATGGTAATGATACTTTTTAAAAAGGCCCTTTGCAGTTACACTTAGAAAAGCTTCTAAGATGAACAGAGTTGTATTGCTGACTTCACGTTTAAGCTGCAGTAATGTAGCCTATCCTGTAGTGTATCCTCTTCCCTTTACAAACATTTTGTGTTACCATGCAAATCACCTGCTCTAATTAATTGGTAAGTTTCTACTCATGTTAGTAATCCTAATATAAACCCCAGGAATGTCTAAGGCATTGCTGAAAAGCAGTTAGTCACACATGCACAGTATTTATAGATGCTTAGAAGAACTTGGAGGAGCTTAGATATCAGGAATCTGCAATGTAAAATGTTGCTTAAATTCGTATGTAGCTGATTCCTTTGGTATCTTATTGGAAAAGAATTATATTTAAGATGTTGAATTCATTTGAATACCCTATCTTCCTGCAAAATGTTGGTCGAATTACGTTTCTGTGTATCAACACTGGCATCCAGTGGACAGCTGGTGGAAAAAAAGGGCCTTTGAGCCATCAGTCCTGTAGGACTGGTGTAGAAAGCCAACATAGATAATTGAAATAAAGGGAGTTTGTGACTCTTTCATAGAAATAACTTTAGGTAGCTCTTGAGGGAAAAAAAAAAAAGAGTTTTACTTAAAAATAAACAACTACTATCTCTTAAGAAAGAGATTTTTTCTTAGTGTATTTTTTCCAGGCAATTTTCTGGTTTGTCAGTTTAACGTGCAACAAGGATAGGTAAATAAAATACTAATAATCATTAAAAAACAAACAAACAAACAAACAAAACCAGGCAAAACTGAGAAATACTACACAAATATATATAGCTGTGCTACATATGCATGACATAGAATACTGTGGAGACCAAACCCAAATTTGACTTAGAGACAAGGTGGAATTCATGGAGGGTGGATCCAGGAAGAGCCTTTTAACACAGCAACTTAAAATCAGTCTCTGGCTGCTTCTACTCTTCCGTTAGTTATTGGCTGTTAGCCTCCAGTATGGGATACTAGGCTAGAAGCATTCTTGTCCTGATTGAAAATGAATTTTTTTTTTGAGTCAGATATACTGATTTAATGCCACATGCTTTAATACAGGTGACCCAATTTGTTGATGTATTTAAAAACCATACCAAAACACTGTAAGCCACTGGAAATTTGGTATATTCCCACCCAATATTTTAAGTACTATAACAACCTCCTGTATTTAGATCAAGCAAATGCAAAAACCCATCATTTAGAGTGAGAAGTGAGCAACGTGATAATTGGCTAAGAGGGAGGCATACCTGGAGGATTCCAAGCATTAATTTGACATATTTGTAGGAGTACATTGAGACTCTTGTCTGTAGGGTCCTGAATTGAATCCAGCCCACTGTCAGTGAGGAATTGAGTAGCTACCTGTTTTCTTTCCCTGTTTTGTTCCTTGGAGCAGACAACAGCTCTAGATGGGAAGTCCTTAGGTGCTCTGCCCATTTCACTGTGATTACTTAGTAGCTAAACACAGCTTTCACTCACCTTCTTTTTCCCAGTTCAATAAAGAAAGCTCAAACTTACCTGATGTGCAGTAAGGACCAAATAAATTATCTGCCGCACATTTTTCACAGGCTGTTCCACTAAACCTTTCCTATGAATTACAGAATGGAAATCAAAACTTAATTTTCTCATTTATCTCTCTCTGTAAGGAAAGATATATGCTTAGCAGCCTGAAAACAGCTGCCAACAGATAATAATATAAAAGGTTCAACCAGCAAATCAGGAATCACCACTGGAAAGCAGGAAATACTGTATTTTGAATGATTTTCACCTCCACCACCCTCTGCCTTTTAAAAAAAGTAATTATTAGATCTTACCCTTCAAATAAGCTGTTTTGAATATCAGGTCAGCAATAAGAACAGTAACTAACCCTAATGCCCAAATCATTTCACTATTGTTAGGTTGCGTTTTCTGTCTGCCTTTTATTTTGTCCATTAGCACGTTTCGCTGTGCTTTTGGTGTAATGAAAAGATTAACCAGTAGAGGGAGAGGTAGAAAAGGTTGGAGTTTGACAAAAATCTTTCTGGTTAAAGTTACCAAGCACTGCCTGTTGCAGGCTTTGCAAAAAGAACGTTGTGCTGAGAGCACACTCTCAGGTACAAGTAGTTTCTCAATAGGGTAAAAAGCCATAAGTAACAGCGTGCTCTGAAAAACAGGGGAAATTAAAACACCTGTTTCAGGAAGACAAGCCAGAACTTTAAAAAAATTTCATTCAGACATGGTCAAATCTGTAGAAACAGCAGTGTAAGGATTAGTGCAACCCAAGAAAAACAAATGGATTCCAAATAGGTAATCTTTGCTGTTTCTGAAATTCTTTTTAAAAATGAAGCTATGCAGTGGAGCATGTTATTTCTCAGAAGAATTTATGTGGGGTTTTTGTTTGTTTGGTTGGTTATTATTTTTGTTTAAAAGAAAGGATGTACCTGACAAGTGCATGTTCCGTTCCCATTTATACCCTGGGAGCAGCGTCCTCTCTTGTTGCATGGTGATGCTGCTCCTCCTGGACAGGCTAGAAATGATAATGTTTCAGTCATCAGATAGCTCATTCTAACTCATGCTACCCTTGTGCATTAGAGGGAATGACCTCAGAGGCTGCAGATATGGACTTCTAGTGACAGCTGCTGATTTGCAGCTGCTTGAACCTTTTTACTAGAATCTCAGATAGGGCAGATTGATGCCCTCTCTAATCTTGGAATTTAAATTAGTGACTGTAATCACAGGATTGCCCCCAAAATACTTTTCTTATGTTAAAGTGCTGTATCCACTTTACCCCGATGATCCACCTCTATCTGCAGACACTGAACCATTATATTTTTCTTTTGTTGGAAGTGGTTTACCTGATTATTCTTCTATATGTTAATATAACCCTGACTGATAGAAAATTTGCTGACAGAATTAGTTTGATGCTGTGTTTAAGTAAAACTAAGTTGTTTTTTTTTTTTCTTTTCTACACAAATTGTATTTGCTTTATACAGGAAGTTTTTCCTTTTCCCAACCACCTTACTACCTCCCGTAAGACTGACATTTGATTCAAATTATCTTGGAAACTGAACATGAGTTTGGTTAACTCATAATCCACTTCTGTCCACTGTGCTCTGGCCACTAGTAAAACTTATGTGCCAAAGATATGCTATGCTTTTCAGATCATCTGGCACTAAATCCAGGATTACAAGCAGTGGTATACCAGGTGAGATGAGAGTTTGACCAAAATCCTCAACCAGAAAGAAAGGATGAGAAGCAACAACTGCACTTCCAAATCAAAAGAATTCATTTTCAAACTTTTACTGAAAGGTTGCCTATAAGAAATGCATATTACAGTGACTCTTAGATTCCCTGTCAGGTTTTTCTGCTTGTAAGCATATCCCTATTTTTTCTAGATCTGCAACTTCTCTAATGAAATGATTTATTAACTCCCTTCCATAAGCCCTTCCTTCCTGTAATATGACTTCCCATTAGGTAGTGTAATCCTGATGCAGGTGGTGTCTAAATGTACCAAACTCTGACTGCCCTCATAGGTTCTTTGCTGTATCTTACTGGTAGATTTATTACTTACAAAGAGTCTCAGTTCTGTGTGGGTAGGGATGGGCAGAAATGGATTTATGCACCCACTGAGTAACTTAATCCTGGTTTAGAGTGTCTAAGTGATGCGGAAGTTCTCATGGAAATGAATTTTATTTGCACAGAGTGATGGGTAAATAAATGGATGTGTGTGTATATATATACACCTAATTTTAGTGAAGGCTTTGGTCATATACTAATCTGTTAATATTTCTTAATTTATCCCTTAATGCTGAGTCTTTAAGGCCTGTTTGATCTGAGTAAACCTCATGAAAACCCTGTAACTTGAAGATTAAAATTTTAATGCTGTTTATCTCATATGTGCGGTAATAAAAATATATATTAGGATTGAGATGAAATAAACAGAAATGAGGTAAAGTAATGAATGTGTATACTTTAATCTTTAAAGTGGCCTTTAGTGAATCTTGTTTTCTGGCTACCACGTGATAGCTAGATTTCATCTTTAGGACTAACAGAGATGCAGCCTGTTTAATATCTGCTCTGAACAGAAACAATTTAACTTGCACTGAGTTTTTTTGGAAATGTGCAAAGAAAGAGAGTTCCTCAGAGTTGAGGGCATAAATTCTATGAAAAAAACTACTGACAAAGCAGATTTTCATTTCAGCTGGCATTCATTACATTTCCTCTTGTCTCATGTTTTGGGGACACTGATAGGGGCCAGCTTTATCAGAAATTTAGCAAATTGCCATGTTGTAAGAGTTTGGTCAGGAAAATAAAGTGCTTCCCTTGGCCAGTGGGGCTGCAGGAGGCAGTGCTGGGACACTGGAGGGATGCTGATGCAATCACCTGCTACCCCTCTAGTGCTGGGGAAGAGTGAGACCTTTGTTTTTATTTAGGGTACTTTTTGAGAAGTATTAGAAAAGAGATGCTTCGTAGCTCTTACAGCTGTTGGAGTATGAAGACCAGATCTCTACACCTAGGCTGGAACAGCTTAAATCCATTGGCTTTTCTGGCCTCATAGAGTTCAATTCAGCACTTCCCAAGTGTTTTCAAATGCAGTCTCTTGGATTACTTCTCTTTGCCTGACTCCCTACAAACTGAAGCAGTGAGTAGAACTCGGAAAGAAGGTGTATTTTGATACATTTAGTTTTATTATCTTTCCTCTTTGTAATTTTTTCCCTTTTCATTCTACACCTCCCCACCCCTGCCCCTATACTTACAGTGCTTTCTACTTAGTTGCCCATACAGCTGATGCCATGCAAATATTTTCCCAGAGTTGGGGTAGGCAGTACCTCTCATTAAGCCCATCTGATACACTTGTGTGCCATCTGAACTCCATCAGTTTGGTATCCATGATCTAATTCTTCTGGAAGTGTTAAAAAGCTGTGCTCTCTTCCCCTGGGCTCCTTCCCTCTGTACTATTCCCTTTTTTTTTTTTTTTTTTTTTTTTTGATTTCTTTTTATAGAGGGCTGTGTGGGCAGCTGGCTAGCTTGGGGCACTTTGTGGAAAGGAAAAGGAACAGATCAGCAATCCTTCACACTGCTTGTTTCAGCGTGTGCTATCTTTTAAGGAAGTCAGAGTGCTATTTAACACCTAATTTTGTCATTGCCATCAGTATGTTAATGTGAAGTAAGCCACTGGTCAATGATTTTTCTTTAGCCTTAGGAAGGAGCTTTCCTCCAAACCTTTCAAGGTGAGTCATATGTGCTTGTATTGTGATAGAGCAAAAGCCTGTTTTCTTCCTCTTAGTGGCAGCAGTAAAGATGCTGGGACCTTAATCCTTTGTTTTTTGGAAAGTTTGTCTGAAGGAAGAGATGGCTTCCTTGCCCCTGTAGCCTCCTGTAGCAGTCCAGGCAAGGCTCTGGATGGGGCAGCGAGCTCTGCTCCTCTCTAGAAATACTGATGTTCCTCCTTTTGCCTTCCAGAACACCTCAAAGCACAGGATAACAACCACATGTAGTGTTGCCTTCCTCCTACTAGGTACTTAGGCTACATTTGATGGAAAATTGGTAAATCACCACACAAATAGTTGTCTTCAGAAGAAGATGGGACTACACACGACATACTCAGCTATTCGCGCATCTCTTTTGTGAGTTGGATTTTGGCTATTCTGTTTAAGTAGATAAATTACTGGCATTTAAATCATAGCTCAAACCATGCTAAAATAATTTTCACATCTATTTTGTGGTCAAAAGAACTTCACAGACATTGAACCAGACCATGACCTCTTTAAATAAAGGCTGTAATGCTCTCTTTGGGCAGGGAAACTTCCTTTGTGGGTCTTGATAGCCACTTCAGTAGCCTGGGGTGTGATGCATTTGTGGAGATGCTGAAAAGCTTTTCCTGAGGAAGGGACAGTGGGAGGAGCAGTCCTGATTGTCCCTAGTTCAGAAATGGCCTTGAGCATTCAGTGGAGGTTCAAAAACACTTGGAGGGAAAAACTGTTTCAAGTTAAGGTTTAAGTAAATAAGAGAGAGAGAGAGAGATTTGGAAGTATTTCAGACTCATTAGGGTATTTTTGACCTAAAATGACGCATCTAACCTGGCAGGTTTAAAATCTATTGTGCAGAATCTCCAAAATGAAAAGTAATTTTTTAGGCACTGAGTTTGGGATAATTTGTTTTGAAAACCTCAAAACCGAGAGGGTTACTTGATTTTTTTTAAAAAAAATTTTTCTATGACTTTTAAGTGAATCTTTGAACATGTGTTTTTCACCAAAGCCTCTGCGTTTTGACTGAAACCTTCTGTTTATTTCTACTCCTATAGTAAAATCTGAGGATCAAACTTCTCATGGTAATAGTTTCTGAAGAGAAGACAAATCACTGTTTTACTTACTTTTTTTTTTCCAAACCAAACAAACCAGAGCTTACCCATGCAGTCTGGGCCCCAGTGGCCCTGGCAGCACTCTGGTTGTTCGAACTCCTTCACACAATGATGGCGACATCCCGGAAAAGAAAGTGTGTGTGTTTTAATTTCTAGATAATACCTGAGGAAAAGAAGTTTTAAGAGCAGCTTTAAAGTAATTAAAAGTCTTCTGTGGGGAAAAAGTGAAATGCTTAACCTTCTGTTAACCTTTTCAGTTTCAGATAAGAGCTCTTTATGCTTAGTTGTATTGATCTTACTTTTTCTCTTAATTAAAACATATGCTACATGTCAAGGTCTAAAATGATACTTAGAGCTGTTGCTTTCACATTGTATATTTATATGTTTGGTTTTTTTTTTTTCATTTCTGTAACCTAAACACAGCAGTTTTCTCTAAGTTTTTAATTAGTATTTTAAGTATTATTTAGTATCAAGGTTCATTAAATGCCATGTATGCTCACAATAGCTACATTTTCCCTAAAATACTGTTTTTCTTCTTATTTTTTAAACCTGAAAGGCAAGATTTTAAATTTCCTTTGAGATATTTCTTCCTGCAATTTAACCCTCACACCTCCCCAACATGGCAGTTTGAAAATATATTATTTATATGATAGTATGTTATGTGAGTGGTACATAAATATGCTGAATAACTTCAGGTTTGAAGTACTCTGACCAAAGCTTGGGTTACAGAATTGGTGAAGGTGATGGTAAGTGATAAGAAAATGGCATGGAATCAAGCATTTGTGATATGAATTGACATTTTCTAGTTCATAGAGAATAATATTCATGGAGAAAAGCTCTGACAGTAGAGATACCTGCAGTCTGGTATCCCAGTGCTATTGGTCACTTTGGTGTAACCAGCAGGGCACTGGGTTTCCAAGTTTAAAGAGCAAGGTACACATTCCGTCTTCATTCGAATGATCAGCTTTTGATCACATTGCTTCTTAATCTGTAATCAAAGAAGATTGGTTAAGAAGGAAAAAGTGCTCTGCATTGGTTTATCTCTGCCCTCAGTGGCATTACTGAAAAATGACAGATTTAACTCAGCTCTGCTGTCTGCTGCAGGATAAACCCTTCAAAGTGTCATATTTCTCCTAAGAATGTTTCATTGGCAAGGCTACCTAAAGAGCATGAGCCTATGAAGCATTAGTTGCTTTGCAAACCCAGAGCAGGATGGAGACAGATAAGTGCAGACAAGTTCTTTATGCATTTGATGGAAAAAGCTAAATGTAGATGTGAATAGCTAAATGTACACAAATCTGTGTACACAGAGCACAGCACAAGCCTTTGTTCCTGACAAAACCAGGTCTCATATTACCTGTGCCACCCTACTGAACTAAAGGACTATGGATGATATTTTCAAATCATTGTAAAAGAATGACATCTAGCCTTGCATTCAAAACTGGTAGAAGCTGTGGGCCTGACCTCACCAGAATACACTGAGAGGAGCAGCCCTTTTTTTTTTTTTTTTTTTACTTAGAGAAATCCACAGAAGGAACCAGCCCAGTTTGGGAAACCTGGTTGTAGTCCCCTAGCTCAAATACCAGAGGCTTTTACCCCTTGTTGTTGAGGTCCCAGATGCAAATGATTGAGAAGGCAGCAAAAAGGAGAAAGGACTTAGAGTATCGTCTCAGTGGTGGCATCTTGTATTGTGATTGGAACAGGTTGCCCAGGGAGGTTGTGGATGCTCCCTCCCTGGAGGTATTCAAGGCCAGACTGGATGAGGCCTTGGGTAACCTGTACTAGTGGGAGGTGTCCCTGCCTATGGCAGGGGGTTGGAACTAGATGATCCTTGAGGTCCCTTCCAACCTTACCATTCTATGATTGCAGAAATCACGGATTTGAAAATGTCTGTATACCAAAAATAATGTCTGTTTCCTACTACTGAAACAGATGACCTATTTTAAAGCAAAAAGTCTCTGCTGAACACCACATAAAGTTGGCTTCATCTTCTTTCTTCCTGGTGAGGACTTGTAGGAGTACATTTGTATCTCACAAATCACAGAATGGTAGGGGCTGGAAAAAACAGTGAGAAGTGATCTAATGCAAAACATAATCTTAAAAAACTATGAAAAGTACTAAATGTAATATCATCATTCTTGGAGAGGAAGTACTGGAAAGTGCTCCATTTTCTATTCCAAGATAACCATTTATCTGATGTTCTCTAAGTATGGATTCTTTTAGGTAGTTTTAACTCACTTAAGCAATATTGACTATGAGAGACTTCCTGTCTGACACAATAGAATTGAAATTAACTCTCTGAATGAGATTTCAGTTAAGCAGTAGAATAGTCAATTAAGGCAAAGTCTGAATTCATTATCAAGCCCATGTGAGGAAATAATGTTTACAATGAATAATTGTACCTGCATGTATGTATGTGTGTAGGGACCTGGCTCGTCAGGCTTCAGATTTAAGGTTTTTCCCACAAACTCAACCCAGAGCATCTCTCACCTTGCTTCTCATTCAAAAGCAGAGCACAAGGCACCAGAACAAGGGGCTTGAACACTTCAAACCTTTCAAAACCCTGATGCCTAACAGCAGTCCACCACCTTAACAGCCCATCCTAAATGGGAGATGACTCTTGCACCAAAGCAGGAACTAACACAGTGTGTTAGTAATGGACAGTGTAGGCACCTTAACTCCCATGTGCTGTCTGCACTCCCACTAAATCAGATTGTTACTATTAGTGTTGAATAGTCATAAACTCAGTGTTGGTTGATTTTTTTTTTTTCCAAGTCTTTATATGCTAGCGTTGTTTTTTTTTTTTAATTTAATTTTTTTTTATAGCAACAGAACATGTTTCCCAGTACCTGTTTGTGCTTTCCAAAGGATTTTTATATAAAAACCCCAATCAAACAATCATGTATCCCTGCAAGTTGTTTTCCCTCTCCATTTGTTGCTTTTACTCTTGTCTTTTCTTCTACAAGTTTTCTCTTCTCCAGATCACAGTAATTCAAAAATTCATGTTGAGTACAGTTTAAATGAGTGAATGTCTCATGTTTGAGCTCCTTCATCAAATTGATATCCCCACCCTCTTTACAAGGGTGGTGAGAATAGATTTAGTGGCATTCCACAGGTTTGTAGGATTTGTAATTACAAAAGACACCACAAGTATTTTTCTTAAATTTCTAACTTTATACAATCACTTCCAGTATCTCAACTCCTTAGTTTTCTCCTCTGCTCACCTATCTGAAACAGTTTTTCCTCCTTGTGGTTAGTAGTGGAGATAACTTTCACTATGGAAAAATTAATGTTTAATCTTTTGATTTATCAAAAATTACAGTGCTTTCTCTTTAATTTCTTTTACCGTGTTTGCACTTTTTAGAGACTTCTTGGAGTACTCATGACATGCTCTTTGAGCCAAATTAACATGTGGAATAAACAGATGCATTTCTGCTATTTCAGAGGACTGAATTACAGAACTCTTAATTTATAATTCAGTGTCACATGCATTAGTGACTGTTAAAGTGGGGTTTTATTCTACAATGATAACTATTCTCTCTATCTGATAGCCTTTCTCTCTCTAACAGTGAATCAACCCCCAACCTTATGCTGTGATACAGACACATAGTAATTAATAATTTAAATAAAAAACCGCTTCTTACCTCATCTGGGACTTGTGACATCAAACATATTTCCACTGCAGCCAAAAAAGCCAAGAATAGCAAAACAGGAGGTTTTTTTTCCATTGTGAAGAATACAACCTTTGTCCTTTAGAACCTTCTGGACATGAGAACTAAAATTCTGACATAAGCTGATTGTTTGTTAAAGATGCTATTTCTTCTGCATTCTTATGCAAAGAATTTGACAGGGATCTTCCAGAAGGAAAATGAGTGAAGGATACAGCATGTGAAGCTTGCCTGCAGGCAGGAAAAATTCCAAAATGCAGAGTATTTGCTGAAAGTTTTCACTGCAAAGCTGAATAAACCCTTCCTAACTAAATGACAGGATATCCTGACAGGGCTTTGTTCACTTATCCCTTTCTCTGAAGCTGTTGACAGTACAAAACCAAGGACACTGAACTGTTATGACAGAAGATACTTTTTTTTTTTTTTTTTTTTTTTTTTTTTTCTTTTAGGTGGGCATGGATAGGGGACTGAAGTAACTGCTGTGCTTGCAATCATTACATTTATTCAAATGATCTGAGGCTGAACAAAGAATCTCTGGAAGTTGTCTTATCGCTCCAGTAACGTTAGGGTGGGTGTCCTGAATGTGGTTCTGGGAAAAAAACTACCAACTTTATCTCAGGAGGCCAAAAGAACATCTTCCATTTTTGGCTAGCCAGATAAAAAGTTGTGAGGCATTTAGTTTTGTTTTTTTTCCTTTTAAAAAATTATTTTGCTACTTTTGTTAATTCATTTTTACTTATTTCCTGGAGCTAAGCACAGGAAAATTAACTCAGCTATGTTACTCGCATATGATGAGGAAGGATGAGCAGGCAAATATTTTAAGTTGTCAAAAGGCAACTTGTCCATTTTCTCAGAATTTTCTTGTGCTATTTTTTGCTGCTACTCTGATCATTTGTGTAAGGGCAGCCTCTTTCATCTCTTAAATACCTAATAATTTGGTGGCCTCCAGTTTTCCAGTTTCACTTTGGACCCCTAACATAATTTTCCAGTCATTGTAAGGCACTCCATAAGGGTGTCTTAATGCAAAGTTGTGCTTTGGTGCTAGCTTAGGTTTTTACAGAGTCCACAGTGGTTATAAACATAACACTTGCTTCCAGGTTCATATTGGTAGCCCTGGCTGGATGTTGCATTTCCCTTTTGACCACAAAAGTAACATTTGATGCTTATGTAACCTATGGTCTTGAATTCCATATTGTTTTCCTCAAAACTTGATGGTGATACACATATAATACACAAATTCCTCTGCTTTTGGGATATGCTTTGAATATTGCAAATTCGCTGGTAGGAGATGTCAGGGTAGGATGTTTCCTGTGCCCTCATTAGATCCTGTTACTTTCTCATGTACAATGAGGAACATAAATAATTTCTTGTTTATGCAGACAAGATAGCAACCAGGGGTTATGATGTTCATGCTGACGATATGTATGGCCCTGAGAAGTGCTGTTTCTGTTTTCTGAGGTCAAGACCTTTCATGTCACTTTCATTTTGAATACAATGTACAATCTGGCCTGGTGGATTGTTTTCCTCCAGAACAGCAGAATTCTGGAAAATCTCCTCTCCCATGTGATGGCAGCCTCTATGGGTTGTTTGGGAGTAAAACTTAGCTTCCCTTTTCTGCAGCTGTGCTTTGTTGGGATGTGTGCAGGGTGGCCATATGGGCATGGTTTGGGTAAAGCATGTATGCATGATCCCTGCACGTGTGATGGCAGGAGCTGACAGCTTCTACAGCAGCAGCTAGAGGTCAGCTGGGTTTCTTGTCTGTTACCACTACAGTGGCAAGTACAGTGGAGCGATGAAAAGAGCTGTAAATCAAGCATGTCCCTTTCCTGTCCTGTAGATCGAGATAAAAAGCAACACACATCAGCTCTCTTGTTATCTGCTGTTACCTCCCATATAGGCATTTGTGTAAAGTAAACCTTTTTTTCCTCTTTCCTTCCTCTCCCTTTGGAATGTGGCCTCCCCACTAACCACCAGGACGACTGCTTTCCCTGCTTTGAAGGGACTGGCCACCCTTTTCTCATGTTGGTGACAGGAGTTTTTCTCATTTGCTGAAGTTATATACAGATTGTGCCAGACTCTAGCATTAATTCTGCCCGTCCAGCTCCTGCCCGACTATGGACACAAATATAGCCCAATATGTCACCTGGCGCTTGGGATAGGGCTCTCTGGGGACTTAGGGAGTGGGAAGGTGACACCCCAGTGCTGAAAGCAGCCTGTGTAGTGTGTCAGTGTACCTAATGGCTAGGCAGGGACCTAGCATACCACCTTGCTCAGGTGGAGACTGACTTGGTGGTCTGGCCAGTGTCTGAGGGCAGTCACTGGCTTCAGCACTGTTGTCTGGTGCTGGTGTCAGATGCTGGTGTGCAATTATCATGGGCAGGAAGCCCTTACTGTTAGATTTTGTCCTTTGCTTTTGGAAGCAGGATGGTGATGGGATCAGCAGCCTAGAACCTTCATCCTTCCTCCCCTTCCCCTGCCAGTGCCCTGGGTCACAATGTGCCAAAGGGTCTGCACACTGTGGGATCCCTAGTGGGGATTTCACTTGTCAGTGTGCTACCCTGTGCATTATGGCGTGTGTGCTGACTCAAAAGGCTGACTTGTAACGTCCTCTAGCTCCTGCCTTGGACACATTTGTATCCTGTTCTGGCCATACCAGTCCATGCATTTCTGGGGCTGTCCTTCTCCAAGGTCATGGTGCCAAGATTTCACATTCACATTATCTTGCTGCTTATACAGCTCAGCTGAAACCTCTGTGCTCTTGCATTTCTTACTTTGAGTTCTTGTGGGTTTTAGCAGAATATTTTATTTCAGCTTTGTGCTGTGCCTGTTTCTGTGTCTATCTGGAGTGATGGAGAGGTCTTGGATTTTACTGGTTCCTACAATAAAGGTGGAAATCTCAGAAGCCTTAGATGGCAAATATCAAAATGTAAACACATTTATAGAGTTTATCCCCTTGAAGATATACACATATATATATATATTTAATAATGTTGACACAGGTGAGGGAAGTGAGATTAAGGACAGTGACTGTGAACACAAATATACCTGAAAGCTGGGATCAGTTTGAAAGAGAGAAGCATAGCAAAGCCTCCCCTGGGTGTATCTCAGGTACTTGGATGCTCTCTATTTCAGCTCTAGTCACCTTTGTGCTTCTGGAAACTTTCAGGTTGCAAGCAGCCCGGAGAAAAAGATTAGTAAGAGTCACTGCATGTGCTGTAATACTACAAATACCATGTATGTGGCATACATCTGTGTGCATCACAGCCTTCCTCTGTTCTAGTATTGTATTCCTGGACTGGATGCTCCTACTTTAAGTAGATGGAAGCTGGATACTTTTCTACTTTCTTCATCCACCTATCATCTCTCTTCAAAGTTGCTTCTTTTGTTTCTGTGCTGAAAAATATCAACCAAACAGAGAAAATGTGATGGTAAATTTTGTGGTTTAGAAAAAGGTGTTTTGTGCTGCAACTTATTTCAGCATTAAAATAATCTGGTGGTTTTTCTTCAGAGAAAGGTGTCTGGAGCATGAGGTCACTTTAAAAGTGAATGAAAATCTGAAGATACAGTCATATGATTTCAGAACTCACCTTTACATGGTTTTGATAGCTGCATTAAAAAAAAAATTATTATTGACTGCGTAACTCATGTTGTATAATACTCCCTTGAAATTTCTGGACATGAAGCTCTCTCAGCTAGAGTCAGTTGAACAGTATATGATGATCTCTTAGAAATTTGTACAAAGCTCAGCCATTTCACAAGCAATTGTATGACAAAAGCACCATTTTAGGGAAAGAAATAAAAAAGAAATATGACAATTTTTTAGCAGACATTGCAGCCTGAACATTCATAAACTCTGCACAATAAAATCTGATACTACTTTTCCGGTACATCCCACCCTGCTTTCAGCTAAGCTCTCTCCCAGGGAAGCATCCTCATTAGTGAGGTCTTAGAGAGTATTGAGGGTGAGGGCAGTCTTGAGCTAAATTTAATATCCTTAGTTAGTAATTTGAAAGTAAGCAACAGAAAATAAATGAATTACTGTTTTACTGCATGTGGCTTCTGTTTTAAAGCTGGTCCCAGCAGGAAAACTGTCCCGGGGGTGTCTGAATACAGTTTGAGGCTCCACATGTCTGAGGAAAGTCACTTTGCTCTTTGTTTAGAAACTGGCTAAAGCACCTTGCAGAGGGGTAAAAAAGATAAAATGTGTTTAGAAGAAGAAAGCTTCCTAGGGGGAGGGAAGCTTTGGCTCTGCCAAGAGAAGCGTCTGAATGCTAATTGTAGGTGGGAGGAAGGGGGGCACAAACCATCAAGTTGCCTAGGAGGAGGCTTGGGGAAGGGGAGGGGGGAGGATATTTGGGAAATACTGCCTTTGATTAACACAGACTTAATTGGAACATAACAAAGAGATTTAAAAAAAAAGGGTTGGCAAGTTAAATCTTTCCAGTGCCATACATCTGAGGAAGCCAACAGCGGCCTATGGAGAGTCTGAATGGGCAATGTGGAAAATTCTAGGGGTGTGTAATTTTATCTGTGGGGTTATGACAGCCATCATTTTGAAACACGGTGACTATCAGAACTAATTAATTCTCCAAGCCCAGAGGATGCATGAAGATAGAGCTGCAGCTGGTATGCTGAGGAATGCCTCACGCCCGGCAGAGGCCATCGATTTTATCAATGTTAATGAGGGAGAAGGCACAGACAGCTGATCTAAACCCGAATGAGTTCATGATGCATACAGCTGATGGCAATGAAGACTGCCAGTCAAGGGGTGGTCTTAGCCATAGATTAGATCCTCATAGTGGCCTCTTCAGCTTTCTTTCTTTCCCCTCTTTTTTTTTTTTTTTTTTTCCCCTCAAAAGAGTCTTTCAGCTGGTGAAATTGTAAACAAAAGGCATTGGAGCTGAGGCCATAGCAGAGCGGGCTTTGCGAGCGAGGCATGAGGAGAGTAGTGTACATGGTGCTAATGTGGACAATGTTATTTACTACAAATTCTAAGGGGGGAATAATTGGGGAAGCCATAAGGCTGAGCTTAAAATAAGTGCCATACTCTGAAAAGAACCACAAAATTGGGAGCTGCTACTCTTTAATGATGTAATGATATGTTGCTTAAAAAATGAGAGTCATGTTCAAGTCATATGCCCTGCAGCTCCAGCAGGATATGGACTTATGTAAGTCCTTGGTTTGTAGGAATCATTCTTCATGTTCAACTGTGAGACATGCAGGTCAAGATGTACAGGGGGATGAAGCTATAGGGCTTCTGGGGGTGCCTTGGGGCTGAACGGAAGTAACCTGCAACTGGAGATGTGGATGGCATAGAGGGGTATCAAAGCCATCTTTGTTTCCCTGTCTGTGCTCTTCATCTCCTACATTGTAGCACTCAATAGACCATGCATAGACTCTGATCCCACACTGCTGCCAGCTAATGGCACGATAAATATGGAAGGTCCTGACATGGCTCAAAACTTTGACTTTTCTGAACGCTGTGGCTCTTCCTGGTGATATGATTCTCTTCAGAATCATTTAATCTCATATGTAGTGGAGTGTAAATCCAACACAGCTTTAGAATTAAATAAATAACAGTTATGAGCTGCTGGGTAAATACACCACAATAAATGTGTAGTTTGATTTAATATCTGCCTATTTATTTAATGTCAACATGTGAGAAGCTTCAGATTTTAGATGTGATCAAAGAATATCAAGAACCAGGAACAAATGAAGAGCTTACACAAGATGGGAGGGTAATTCAGATGTTGACATCAATGTTCAAACAAACCTATTTTCCAGTTTATAGACATCCAGGCAGAAAGGAGACTGGGATTGTTTGTAAGTGTGACTTGTACTTCTACAGTTCGGCTAAAGTTGTGGAGTGTAAAGCCAAAATACTACAAAACCCTTGAGATTCCAGGATTTGGGATAGACAGAAGGACATAGAGGATGAAATTCTGGTGCTGTAAATATTATATTGATTTATCTAACACCATGGTAGAGAAGAAAGATAGAGAGCAGCACATAAATTTCAGATCTTAGCAGTTGGCCATGGTAGTTTGGCAAATCCAGACACCATAAGGCAAGGGAGTTTGTGGAGTAGAGGCTGTGTTGCTACTGTGGTGTTATTACCTGCTGACTTCTTGCCTTGTTCTACACAACGAAGAGACTTTGTAATTTGGGGTTATGTAGAGCTTGTATGTTTTCATAGTAATACTTTTGCTTTGACTAGTCAGACTTAAACGAAGTTAGCTTAATATAGTGAATAATTTACTAGTAATAGAACTGAATTGAGGATAATGATGTGAAGCAATCAACCTTTGCTCAGTTTTCCCACCCCCCCTTCTTTTTAAACGCTGCCTTTATAATGTTATCCAAATGTGCATGTTTACAACTCTAGTGAATCGATTTCAGCCAATTATCTCCTCTAGGAAATGCCATCTCAAAACTCGTTTGAGAAAGACAGTTGTGCATAAGAAGAGATGGTATCATCTCCACAAATAGAATAACCCAGCGTCATCTTCCATAGTCTTCATCCTTAGATAAACTTGCCCTGGCTTACATCAGGCTAAAGGGATCTAGTCTGTGCTGTGCTGGACAAGTAATACAATGTGGGCATGCAGCATGGTAATCCACAACTCAAGAGCAGTAAGTTGCCCATGGGGACATCTGATACTGCTGGGGACAGGCAAGTGTGCTCTGCCAGGCCTGTGTTAGCTTATTGTAAACCAGCAGAGGTTGAAAACCACTACCCTAAGAAATGGACCTGGACTTGCAATAAGGAAGCTTAGGATGTGTTTTTGGCTCCATTACTTCAAGACTAACAGAAGTTGCTCTCCCTTCTACCATGGGTACACCTCTCCTTTCTGCCTCTCTGTAGTTTGTCTACCTTTCATTATCGGTGTATGTGAGTGCCTTCAAAAGAAACACCCTGGGTGAGCATGGCTCCAGTATGAAAATAAAACGCGGTTTCTCCAAGGCGTATCTCCCACCTCTCTCCCGTTCAGTGCAGGAGTGCGTTTTTCTTAAATCTTGCCTGCCGCAGTTCGCTGGGAGGGGGCGAGACAAGGGCGGGCTATCTACCTGGTGTCTTCGGGGGCGGGTTTGCATCGGGATCAGAGACCGGTAGCGGGGGGTCCCAGGAAGGAGAGTACCCAGGACCCTCTCCAGCCCCCCTCACCGCGGAACCACAGGAGGGCAGCAGAGCCCAAGTCACGGATTCAACCTCCTCCTGCCCCAAACCGGCAGGCAGCACCACCTGGCAGCATCTCCTGGGTCCCCATGATACAGGAGGAGGTTCGATGCGTAGGGAACTCCACCGCAACCCAGAGGGCACACGCTGGGCTGTGAAAGTGTGTACACGGAATTACAGAACCGTTTTGGCTGGAAAGGACTTTAAATCAAGTCCAACTTTAACCTGATACTGCCAGGTGTGCAGCTTTATATTTTCTTATTGTCTAATTGTACACAACTAAGCCTACATATTTCTTATAAGTCTGTGGTTGAGAGGAATGAAGCAGAAACCTGTTTCACAGACTTCCAATGCAGCATTTAGCTAGCACCTGTAAGAGGCAAATTTGTCTTTCTTGCAGAATATATGTTGGGTTTGAATAAATTTGGGTTGTTCCAATTCAGAATGTAAGTATTCACAGGTAAAGCTGGAGAATTTTTCTGCAGAAAAAAAGATGACCACCTTTTCCTACCTTGCCTGCTGTATAAAGTACCTGCCTGGCATGCTGGATTCTTCAGAGATGTATCAGCTTGTTTAAAACTCTGCCGAGGAGCAGAAAAACTCAGAACAATTCAGGCACTTAAACACAGGCATATAATGCCTCTTTAGAGATAGTTTTAGATGTTTAGGACTAGTGAGTGCTGTGGCCTTCTGGTGGAGCTTTTGGCATCTGTGTGAGGCACCTAAAACAGTCCTAGACAACTAAAAACACACTGTATGGGCATAAAGACTCCAAAGAAGTAGAAATCTGAAAGCATGAGAACTGCAAAGTTTATAGGACTACAGAAGGCTGGGCCTAGGTTGACCACAGGTATATTGCTTCCAAGTCCTCTTTAGGCAAAATTCTACAGAATAGTGATTAAGAAGTAGAATTCCTTGTTACTTGTTGATTTGTTTTCTGTGGCTTCATAAGTTGGGAAGTACTGGCTGCCTGGAGCTCCTGGAAACTGCAGAGTGTGGAAACAATCTTTGGAAGGAAAATAAACTTGATGCCTCAAAATCAATATCTTCAGAAAAACTTTTTTTGGAGCCCAGGTTTCCCACTGGGAAATCCATATAATGGAAAAATCACCACTGGTTGTTCATCTGATGCAGATTGCAATCAGAGGGCAGAGCAGACACTCCTCTGCTCCCATCAACCAGTACTGAGTAGTCCAATAGATGTTATAATGCAAGTTTTCTGTCTGAGATCCAGCTCTCACTGTCTTGGCACTCTCAGCTGTGACTAGTTTTTCAAAAGAGCTCAGTTCCCATTGTGACTATTATGACTAGGTTTTCAAAAGATTTCAGCACACAGAGTGGTGAGTTCCTTTGAAAACCTTCTAATAATTATTTAGGTGAGTGAATAGCGCCCGAGTCTTGTCGTAAAAGCTGTCTCTTTCTGGAAATTCTTATCACAAAGCTATGTATGCTATCAAGCTTAAATTTTCATGGTTCCTGTATTCATTTGATTTAGATGCTCTGAACATTTGAGCAGCTTTACACAAAATTTCAGCAAAGATAACATAGTAGAACAGCTATAACTTGCACTTGGGTGTACTACTGTTAGTTCAGGATTGGTGCAATGCAGCCTTTTGCCATTGACGGATCTGTCACGTTAAAACTTCAACGTTATGATTGAGGAAAGTTTCCAGATCTGCTGATAAGTAACAAAAGGACATACAGTAGAGTGAGAGTGAATTTTTCAGTTAGAGTTATACTCAAGATCAAAGATTAAGGTGCAGAGACTGTGTTAACACACAGTTCGCACCTGAGGACAGGTCTGAAGTTTTTAAGCAGTGTGTCCTTTACAAACTTGGATTTAACTAATTCCTGTCACAGCGCCGAAGAGGCAAAATGCCCAAATTTGTGTTCTTGGCAACACTCCTGAATGTTCAGTGTTCAGACAGTACTCTGAATTTAACCCTTAATGTATATGAAAAATGCAAGAGCATAGAAACCACCACATGGTCAAAAATCAAAGTCCCAATTGGTTTGATATTGTCTTTCTGAAGGAGTTCAGTACTGGACATCTAGCAAAAGAGTATAAGAAGCAGGCCAAGTGTAGAATAACGTTTTCAAAGTATTTCTCCAGTATTCTGCCTGTAAGCAGCTCTTTTAACCTGGATTTTGTTCTTTATTTTCCTTCATAACATCTTATGGCAGTAAATTTCACAGTGTAGTTGCACACTGGATGAAAAAACATAACTTCTTTAATTTCAAATGTCCTGTCAGATACTATGGTTGCATGTCCCTTTATGCTGAAGTGTGAGAAATGAGCTAATACTCTCTTTGTGACTTTGTGGTATTGTATCATATCTTTCCATTTTCTGCTCCTGTTGTTTCTTTTCCAGCTTCCAGTTTCTCCTCATATGGAAGTATATCAGGAGCTCTGTTCTGAGCTTTGCCCTTCTCTGTGATAAAACCTTTTCTAGCTCACCCCCTTTTTGGATGGAAATGGATTGGCTCAAACTGCATTCAAGACATTTGTGCCTCAAATTTCTGTTGCTATATAACAGTATTGTTCCTGTTTTGTTCTCAGTTCTCCTTAAAATTCTTGATATTGTGTATACTTTTCTGCTCACTGTTGAACACTGAACTGAACCTCAAGGCTCCCAGATCTTTTCACCTGCTTTGAAGACTATCTTTCAGTCATGGTTATTTCTCCATGTTTGTGGGGACTAACACAGGATTTCATTTGCTGCTTGTCATCCCTGACTTGCCACTATTCACCCAACTGCCTTACAACTGACCTCACCAAATATTATTCTGTAATGTGATCTGTGTTGTTGCCTCTTTATTAACTCCACTTATACTTACTTGTCAATAATCTCTCTCTAACGTCTATTCCATTCCTTTATTCCTTATGTTTTGATCAGTCAATAATCCAGTGGAGGAACTTTATTCCATATGCACTTACATCTTTCAGAGACTTTTGTAAAGGGCTACTGCACTCTGTAGCTTAGGTGCCTGAGTCATCAATGGGTATAGCTCTGAAAGATTTGGGAATCTACACTCCTTGGAAGAGCAGGCTGTCTGTCTTAAAAGATTCACAAATCTTGAATCATCTATTCCTATTCTTGTCAGTGCTGAGAAAGAAAACCTATTATGCCAGTTTCTTAGCCAAAATTATTTGGACTTGTCATCATCGTGCCTTAAGAACTTTGTATTTCGTCTATCACTTCTTTAAGCAAGACATCAGTGCAGATGTAACACTGAATTTTACCCTTTGAGGCAGAGAAATTAGAAGTGTTTGGTTGTATGACACTCATTCAGAACTAAAAAAAAAAACCAAAACCAAACTGGTAGTGATATCATAAGATGAAATATTTGCTATTTTTTTGCTTAAAGTTGGATAAGAATATCTAAACTATATTGTGTTGGTTTCTACGAAAAGAATATCCAGTGAATAGCATATTGGTCTATCCTTTGAAAGCAAAGGTTGCAGAACAGAAAGAATTACAGTATCATTTGGAGCAGTCTTTGAATAATTTGGTTTCAGACTGGCTTGCTGCTATAAGCTCAGGTTGCCCCTGGTGTAATATTTCAGATTGGTTGGAAATTAGATACCTTCACAGAGCGGTAAACATCATCTGCAGAACATGAAACAAAATCTCACATGTATTAAGAATGAGACTGCCCTATATATTACATACAAGGGAGTATGCTTTGAGACATAACATTTTGGAAGTTGTATTTTCTTCTTTCTGTTATTTAAACCGCTTGAGCTTGTCTCTCAAACTTAATAACACCTTAAAAATCCCTTACAGAAACTACAATTTATGATACTCAGTAGAGTGTATTTTTATTCTCTATTTCCTAAATTATTATTTGTCAACAAGTGCTACAGATTGCTTTTCTGTAATCGCTTTCCATGTGATAGCTGCACTGAGATGTTTTATCTCTTGAGTTGTTCATCATGCAGAGACCTTTACAGAAGTATTTAGAATCTCTCTCATCTTGGCTATTGCTGACTTCAGAAGGGCATTGGATTTTGTTCTCTTTATTGAACTAACACTTAGGAAGTGCCTGAGTGTATGGGTATATCAATTAAAAAACTCATCTGAGTGCAGCTGAAGATGTGGATTCTGTGGATGACAAAATGTTTGGGTGCCTCTTCACCCCTGCTCTCTGTGCAGTAGAGGCAGTGAAAGCCCCAGAAACCCACCAAATACCCAGGCACCTCTGTTTCTGCTTCCACCCACCTCTTGCCCCAAGGCCTGGGGAACCTCTTGCTCTCTCAGTTTGTGTGTCTGGAAACGCTGCCAGACTGGAAGGAGCAAAACCTGAAAAGGGGTGAAACATCCTTTTAAATGCCTGCTGCACTTAATGGGCTTCACTAACCTTGTGGAGAGGCGAACAGATCTCCCTGTCTTTCATAAATGCTGTATTAGTTGGTGTATTAATTTGTAGTGTTCATGATTTAAAAAAAGAAGAAAAAAACCTGACTGGATGGCCAAGCCTGAAGAGTGGTAGTGAATTGAATTGGTGACTTGTCACAAGTGGTGTTCCCAAGGGCTTAGTATTTGGGCCATTTCTCTTTAATATCTGTGTCTATGATCTGGATGAGGGGATTGAGTGCACCTTCTGCTGTTGATCTAAAAACATTGGATCAAATATTTTGCTTGTTCCTGGTATGAACAGTGGCAAATATGAATTCTGACATGAACGCATAGAAAATTGCATAGAGTTTAAGTCTTATTGCTATTACAAATAATTACTATGATGTACTAGTGTGGATGTGTTAGTATTAAAATGAAACCCTTGGAAAACCTGGTTTTCTGTAAGAGATTAATGATGCTAAGTCTGTTTAATCACACAGAACCAAGAGGTAATTAATGATAATAATACTAGCTGCTACCTTTATAACAGAGGCAGTAATGTAGGACGAAAGCATAAGTAGATGATTTCAAAAGAGGAAAGTAAGGCATGTAACAACCTATTGGGGTAAGCTGGATTCTCCAGGCACTGAATGAAGATTTTATGTATCTTTTAAAAGCAGACGCTGTAATTGTGCTAGCAGTTGTGAATGGGATTTAGTTCTGTGCTAGAGGGTTTAAGGTACATTGTGAGGACTGGTCTTTAACTGCTGCCTGAGTCGCACTTTGAGCTTTAGCCCTTTTCACAGATTGGGATTTAGGTGCACATTTGAAGTACAACTGGGCAAGATGGCACGTTCCAATTAACCTGATTTTTGGTTGTTATTAGAAAGCTTTTAGTGATGCCAAAGATTAATCTATCAGGCAGATTGAATACTGTATTCATTGTAGTCCAAAAAGTGGTTTTGTGGCAGCAGAAAATAGAGAAATTGCCCCTGAATGCAATTGAAATGTTTTCAGAACAGGGGGAGGAAATTTGTGATTTGTCACTTCAGGAGTTATTTTTAAAAATCTATTCAAAAGCAGCTAGAGAGAGAGCCAGTCATTTGTGAAAAAAGAGACTTATCAAGGGTTGGTTAAAAAGGAGAACAGAGTTAGATTTGTGTCCAGTTGGTCTAGAGATGTTACAGGTGGGACCATGAAAATAATTAGTGTAGGATCCACTCCCCTTAAAATCAATGGTAAAATACAGCGCTGTGCCACAACATGGGGTGGATCTGGCAAGAATTCCTACAGCAAACATAGGTGATTTATTTATGGCCCACATTTCATCATGGATCCTGTGGAACTTGAAAATTCCTCAATTAGATCAAAGCTACAAGAAAACAGACCTCTATCTTCATTGAAATTCTGTTTTCCTTATGTTAATAATATATTTCATGAGAACCTTAACATTTGATGATGATTACAGCTTTGGACGTCAGACTAAAACACAGTTTGCACCCTTCTGAATGGGAGGTTCAGCAGTATTATTGCTTCCTTTGGAGTGACAGAGGTATGTGGCATTAAGGATGTCAAATTCATATGCTGGCAACCTGTGTGGTATGGACAACTGTAAAACCCTCTCTAAACTTACATTTAAAAAGAAGTACTGGAGTCTGTCCATAAAAGCTAACATTCAGTTTTCCCCTGTGATAAATGACCATAACATTTGATAAACACAGTATGCCATAAGAAGGCATATCAACCACTGTTATCAAAAGTTAATTTTCTAGACTAAATATTCATTTGGATCATTAGAGCTATTAAATACTGTGTCAGTATTTAAGGAGCTGGCTGTGCCTGAGTGCTAGAAGGAGCCTGAAAAGAATCATATCCTGTCAAGATAAATGATTGAACTGTTCAATGAACTCTTTGACTGGCATTGGTTCCAGTCATGCCAGCTGAAGCTCAATTCCTCTTTGTCTGTGTGGTCTTGTTTTCACCTTGCCTGTGGGGTGAAAGCGGTTTGATGTGACCTCCTCGCAGACGGAGGCAGGAGCCTAACCTCTATTTACACCCTGTCATAATAGGGAGCTGGCAAACACTGCTACTTGCTTCTCCTCTCCTCATTTTCTCTGCTTTTTTTGTCAAACAGTTAGAAGTTGAGCATTCTAGTAATAATCTAATTAGTATAGCAGGCTTATAACATCTTGTTTATGTTGTCTACTCTTTTTCTGAACAAGGAGAAATGGAGAAAATATGCTCCTTTGGATAACTTCAGTAATGCTTTAGGGACTACATGTGAAGCAGAGCAATAAGGTAACTGGGTGATGCATACACAGTTTTGTCATTTTGAAATTAAAGTTTGATATGTGTACTAATTTAACTGTATATCAAGGCTGAGGCTGGGACTTTCATCTGAAAGTTGATGTGCAACACTCAAGTCCTGGTTTATTTTTTGGCATTCAGCAAACCTTCTCCTGACAAGCTGAGGGGTTTTTTGATATCACTGTATGTTTGCACTGACTCTGAATTGTTGTTTAGCCTTTCTTCTTTAGTGCCAGAGTTTCTGTGTCATTTATCATCTTTCCCTCTGACTCACTGACTGATTCTTGTGCCAGGTCTGGTATAGCAAAGCAACAAATTTCCCCAAAATCTCTGAACTCAACTCTCTGTCAGAGCTTGCTCTGGGATGCCCAGACTCCTTCAGAGCTCAATGGGAGAAGTTCTCCAGACAAATGGAAAGGAGAAAGACCTTGTTGGGTACTTCTGGAAAACAACTGTGAATTTTAGGATTTTCAGGTGAAGAAGAATAGTGCATAACCACTTCACTAATTTGCTTCATTAATGTGGGACAGGGACCTGTTTTAACACCAGAGTAGCTGCCTCCTGACAGTGATCTATCACAGCAGTGTGTAACAAGTTTGTGACCTACAACAGGGACTGATAGCTACCCTAGAATGCACAAAAGGGAAGAAACCTTATTTATAACTACAAAGGAAAGAGATTATTTTAAAAAGAAAGAAAGAAAGAAAGGAAAAGGATCCTGATAAACCTCCTTTGCATTTTGAGGAATCATTTCTATTTATACAAGGACATAGATTATAAATAGAATCACAATTTGCGTACTGCTAGGGTTTTTATTGATATATTAAAAGGAAACAGGATGCAAATGAAATGGCATAATGTGGTGAGGCAGCTAGAAACCTGTGGCATGTTACATGCAAATACGATTTTAGAAAAGACAAATCATTCCTGTGTAAATAACAAAATAACCTTTTTTTTTTCTTTTGTACTCTCCCAAACCCCACCTAAACATAATTTCAATCTATTCAGTCTGTAATTCAGATTTCTAAGATATTTTAAAAAAAATTTTGATATGAGCAGAGGGAATGGGAAGTAGGTAAATTTGGATGCCTTCTTGAGCAGTTACACATGTGTACATAGCAGACTGGAGATCTAGAGAGAGTTGTGTCCAAGAGCTGCTGTAAGTGTGCAGCAGGTCAAAGAAAGTCCCTAAGTTTGAGGCTGTGGAGAAGACACTAAATCAGATTGCCTTGAAGTTCATTGCCCTCTTGGGGTGTTACTGGAAATGAAGGAAATGGGTGTGTAAAATCTTTGGCAGTGCCCAGAGAGAGCCTTAGCAACTCCTTCCCCAGCACACCTGCAAGGCCTAGTGGATGGCTAGAGATTTAGAAGGTCAATGACATCAGCAGAAGTTCTTTCTTTGTAACCCTTCCTACGTCATAACAACCTCAGAGGGGAAAACTTCCACCTCCTTCCCTTGTCTTCCTTTTTCTTGTTTATGTTAATCTTGGAAGGCAAAATACCCAAATCTGGTTATGAAGGTTATGTATTATAATGCTGTTTTAGATCTGCTGCCATGTAGGCTGGTAAGGAGTTGCATTATTTGGGTCCAGTTATTCCTTCTGTTACTCTGGATCATTAGTGATGTGAGCTTAGGGAAACTGGCACTTCTGCTATGCAAACACTGTGCTACTAGTGTTGTGTGGCTCATGACTGCTATGAAGGATATCTGTAGCCAGTTGTAGGTGAGTATATTTGTAACAGAACCAGTTAGGTACTTCCAGAAAATGTTCTTTCTTCTTTCCTGAGATAGTATTTGATTATAACAAAGTCTGTTTTAAGGAAAGGATAGATTGTTGGAACCATCTGCCTCAATGTTTTCTAGAGGACAGTTTATATTCTGGTTTGGAGCACTTCAGATTATATAAAGAAAATATTTCAGCTGACCACCTTCTTCTTTCTCTCCCCTGATTTACTGATTTGCAAATGTTTTCAGGATTTTGGCTTTTTGCTTTACTCGGAAGTGAAAGATTTTGTGTCTTCAGATGGGCAGAGGGGAGGAAGGCTGCTTAGACCAGCTTTCACACCCTGTGGTGTGTTTACAAGGATATATACACACAACAGCAAGGCAAAGCTTCTGGCATGTTACCTCATCCACCTTCTGGACCCTGAGCAAGGCTTTGGCATGTGGCAGCTGCTGCAGAAGCTTGTGGCAAAGAAGTCATTTACCAGACCAGCTTTGTATGCACAGCAAAGCCTTTTTACTTGTGTTTCCTCAGCGGCTTGGGGTTTACCCCAACACTGCGACAAGCTTCGTGCTTCCAGGGGCTGCCTGGTTTCAGGGTAAGCCGTGAACTTAGAGCACTGATTGCATTAATTGTTTTCACGCCAGCATATTTCCATTGTGGCTGCCATTATGGTTGTGTAATGTTTCTTCTCTCTCTTCTTTCATGGCTTTCTTTGCCTTGACAGGCTCAGTCAGATTCTCTCATTCACATCTGCTAATGTGAGGGCTGAATAGAATAAATCTATGCAATGATGGCTTCAAAAAAAAGAGGGGAGAAGGGTGAAGGGAGAGGGAGCTGTCTCAAAAAATAATTTCTTCTTAATAGGTGAGATTTCAATAGACAATTTCAGTTAGTTTGTCCAAAGCAAAATTCTTACGGTATGAATGGTAGCAGGGGCCCAAATCCAAAAGTCTTATCCCCCTCCCCCTAGGTTCTTTATTTCCCAACTTAAAAGTCACCCAAGCGAAGGAATAGACAATGGACAGATTACTTTATTTGGCTTCATCAGGTTTGCCAGGAGAGGAGAGTGCTGCCAAGCTCTTCAAGACAAGCTATGCTGGGTGCTTGCCCTTGTGCCAGTGTGAAGACAAAAAAAAAAATCGGGAGCCTTGAAAAGAAGCTGGTGCAGCACATGGCTCTTTCCCACTCCTCACAAATGATGGCTGTTGTGCTCGTTAACCTCTTCTGGGGCTCAGTCAGTTCACGCTGTGCAGCAGCAGAGAGCTGAATGAAATAAAAGGCTCTCAGGACCCATAGAAACGCCATAACTCCTTCATTCCCAACGCACAGGCAAAGGCTGCCTTCCTTGCAGAATACCAAGTGCCTCTCATCAAATTCTTAATAAGTCAATCCTGGCTCCATGTGGTGGTGACAGTTCAGATTCCAGCACAGGCGTGTAGGGCCAAGCCCAGCTCCTGATTTACCCCACTGGCTTTGGCAAGCCACCTCAGGCTTGTGCTTGGCTTCACTTTGACAACATGCACCAATGAGAGTGTTTTTTCACTGGGTCTTCTGCAGGCTTGGGTTCAGCTTGGTTAGATCAGCTCAATGTCTGTGTGCATAGGGCTGGTTGTGCTCAGATCCTTAGCAGGCTTCTAAAAAGAAATGCATAATGAGCCTTCAGCTCGTAAGATCAATAAATAACTAACTCCATAACATCACTTACAGGAAAAAAAAAATAAAATCTTTTTTATCTGTGTGGCTATGGTTTTGAGAAATGAAAGAGAATCTCCTCTTTGTGCTTGTAAATGAACAAAGAGGACTGTACAAGCTGATCCGAGGCCCATAGAAATGAAAGGAAAACAGAAGACTTCAAGGCACTTCAAATGTAGGCTCTTCTAACTAGTAGCCTTTGATTTTAAGGATTTTTATCTCGAGCAGAAGAGGAAAAATCTACTGCTTAAAATGAACTATAAGCAGTTGAATGGCATAATAAACTCCCATCCAAGGTAGCAGAAGGAATCAGTGTGCCAAATGCAGTAAGATATGAGCTCCAATATTTAAAACAAAAAAGGAAGAAACCTTGAGAAAAAGCATAGGGCTACTTGAGTCAAAAACAGAACAAAACAAAAACATATAAATAAAGTTCTCCATAGCAGTTAGAACAAAACGGGGAAACATATTGCTCCACAACTGAACATTTTCCATTAGCATTTTTCAGCTGAATTTAAACAGCAAAGGGAAAACAAACCCACAAGAAAATAAAAAAAGGAAAGAAAATACCATTGCAGCAAAATATGCTAAAACACATGAAATACATTTAATTTTGAAGTATTTAATGCATCACCTTGTGACCACAAAATACAATAATATCCAGTGATTCTTAGGTGTCAGTGAGTGCAGAAAGGAGAACTGCTTTCTTACCTTGTGAGTCTGTTGTCTTTCCGGACAATGAACAGTTGAATCACCATTGATCAACTGAATTCTGTGAGCTTTTGGATGATGTCCCTTCTGTTAAATCAATGACAATTGCATTTTACTGTTGGAGACTGAAGTATTCCCCTGATGCCTTGGCCGAGCTGAAAAGGGTCTCTAAGCTACCCATACTGGGAAAGATGAACCAGATCAGCAATTTTTTAAATGGCAATTTACAGTTTGAAATATATATCAAGACTACTATTCTAATAATCCTGGATATCACTGAAGGAAATGGCATCAGAAAACTTATGAATTGCCTGACTTATCCTTTAACTGAATTTAGTTTTGTATCATTTCGGTTTAAATCCATTAACGTATACCTCTCAGTCTAATACTGGTGTCTTGAAATTAGAAAATGTGGCCCAGCTAGGAGAAGCTGGCATGGGTGTTGCTAAAGGATGAAAAGTGTGTGGTCTTCATTCAGATTTCAAACTTATTTGACCTCATGTCACCCTGTTGGCTTTAGTTATTGTCCTGATTTATGTTAGCATAGACAAGGGTGGTATGAGATATGTGTGGTAATCCACTGTTTAGAGGAAACATTTGTTTTCCTTACTCTCAAGTTTGTTTTTTGTTTGTTTGTCCATTGTTTCCACCCCCCCCTCCAAAAAAAATGTATAGAGCATATTAAATGTATTCCCATTTTATACAAAGTTTGTAATTAGAGTCTGAAACATTAAGGAAATTGCCATAGTTCTAGACCATTAGCAAAGCAATTTTAGATATGTTTCTATTTCTAAGATGTCACTAACACGTGAAAAATACAATTTTGTAAGTGAACTACAAATCCTTATGACTACAAACACTGTGATTACACTTTTGATAACTTGGAAAAAAAATTAAAAGTGCTGTATGTCCTTTTATGTGTACCTAACTTACCAGAACATTGCACAGTTACTAAAACTCACCTGGCTATGCTCATTCTTCTGAAGAGCAACTTTCTGAAAAAGGGAATAATTTATTGCTTATAAACTGGATGTAAACTACTCCTTACTGTGAAGTCTAATATGTTTTAAAATGAGATTAAAAATATGGATATTACATGGACTGCATTAATAACTTCACCTGATGAATGTAGGTGTACCAGGAACAGGGAACTGAAAGCACTCAGATTCATGTGGCACTGGCTAAGATGAAGAGCCTGAGGTAGCATATCAATAATGGGTTAGAACATGAAGACTGGCATAAAGTCAGTGCAGAATGCTATTTAAAAGGCAAATCCAGGCAGATAAGTATCTTTCCTTACCATGAGCAACCTGGGGCTGTTTAGTCTGGAGAAGAGAATACTGAGAGGAGATCTTATCCATGTATACAAATGGATACCCACCTGAGGGGTGGGTGTCAAGTGGATGGGGCCAATTCTTTTTGGTGGTACACAGCAATAAGACAAGGAGCAGTGGTTACAAACTGGGATGTAGAAGGTTTCACCTCAGCATGATCTTTATACTAAGGGTGGTGGAGCATTGGAACAGGCTGCCCAGAGAGGTTGTGGAGTCTCCTTCTCTGGAGACTTTCAAAACCTCCTGGATGTCTTCCTGTGTGAACTACCCTAGATGATGCTGCCTGGGCAAGGGAGTTAGACCTGATCTCTGGAGGTCCCTTCTAACCTCTAAAGCTCTATGATTCTGTGAATTATTTCTGTTAATTGAATATACCACAGCTTGGTGTGGTAGCTACTGACATCCTCTGGCTGAATCCTGCCTAACTTCAGTTGGAGAAAAACAGCCCAAAAGCTTTTAGACTAGAAACTGCCTCCTTTATATCCTTTCTGTCTCCCTATCTCCTACTGGATAGCATTTGTGCAAGGTCTTTTACAAAGGTGCTGTGATGCTGGATTAGGCCAATCTGTTACCCGTCCTCAGCCTCAGGGACACAGAAGTGAGAAAAGGAAGGTCAGGAGACTAGATGGAAAAGGTGGAAGATCTGGAGAGAGAGAGAAGGAGGGAAATGGGAAGAAGAACTTTCCCAAGTAACAGGTGATAAGATGGCAGGAAACAGCCTCAAGTTGTGCAATCAAAGGTTGTAAATGGATACTAGGATTTTTTTTTATATATTTTTTTTTTCCACTGAAAATGTTATTCCTTCAGAACAGGTTGCCCAAGGAAGTAGTTTAGTCATCATTCCTTGAAGAATTTAAAATACATGTAGATGTGGTACTTTGGGACTTGAGAGTGCTAGGTTTGGGACTGGATTTTATAATCTGAAAAGTCTTTTCTGATCTAAGCTACTCTATGGTTCTATATATCTTGCCTTGAGGCTAGATTTGTGACCTCCAGCTTGTGATGTAGTTCCTATGAACAAAGCTTTGTGGAGTCCTGGTGTCAGACTGACATGAGACAATGATGAAAGGAAGTTTCTGCTTTGTGCCTTCTCTCATATTCAGCATTTTGTCCATAACATTTTATTGAAGAAATTGCATATGATACTGTGGCAAAGATATGACTTCTCAGACAGTTGTGCCTCTATTCTGGGATTTATACTTCTGTTCCTAATTTTGAGTGAGCTTTTTAAAAATACCACATCAAATGATGACAAGAACATTAACACTGTGAAAAAGACATATAACAGTCAAGAAACACTGAAACTGAAACATGTTCAGCGATTTCCCACAGTGTGTGTGCGCTTTTATACAGCTTTTAATTGAGGAATGACACCCTGTTTGTAACACAGTTCCACTGAAAAGTGAACAGGGCATTTTAAAAAGGTCTTAAAAAAAACCCCAGACCTCTAAGATTTGGCTTTTTTCCTCTAAAAAGCTAGAAATAGAAATTTTATAAATAGATGGACTAGAAGACTTACATGATATTCAGTGTGAGTGTGTTTATTTAATGTGACGAAATGGTATGAATGCTGCTCCAAACAGTTAAGCTACAACTCAGCTAACCACAGCAGTTACTGCTGCCAAGTAGCTGTAGCAGGCACCTCATTGTAGCAGTGTCATCTCAGCATGACAGAAGAAATGATCATTTATCCAGCTGCTCTCTGAACTTTAGAGCTTGCATCACTTTTTGTACTGCTGAAGCCCAGGTAGTTTTACTTTAGACATTGCCTTGTTTTTTCTGCTGCAGAAGCCCAGGTGGTTTTAACTGCCTGAAGTAACAAGTTTGCAGCAAACTCCACACTGACCTGTGACTATTGCCTGCAGGGTAGACAAGCTCGCTGTAAATCACAGAGCTTAATTTGATGTTGATAAAGAGGTTTCCTAGAGATGATCCCCGCTGTGGTCTGAGAATTATATATGGGGAAGGATGGACTTAAGCTCAGAGAACCCACTATGATAACAGAAAAGTATACAGATTTTCAGGTATTTTAGAGTCCCTTGAGTTTCTTGGGGGGAAAAAAGTAGGTGTCACAAATATTGTGTGTCTGAATGGTAGGAGGTAGACTGACTTAAACAGGACTCTTGCAGGTACATTACCTTCCCCAGATTGTGCCAGGAATAAAAAAAATATAAAACTCCAGCAATTAAATGCTGTCAGTGGTGAAATTTCCCATAAATATGGGGATCCTTAAATTGTTCACCATTTTGTGTTTTCAAGTAGCATGTATCTATTAAAGAGTCATTAAAGTGTCATTACTTCTGTTGGCAATAATTAGCTCCTTATCTTGGAGTGGTTTAGTATTTTCAGCTAAATCAGGCAGAGTGGGCTAGATATGAAACTGCACTGAGGAGTGTTACACTAAACCTGTAACAGACACTAAAATGAAAGATGAAACATTTTTGAGTGAGTTAAGTTTAAATCTCTCATCTTCATGGGAGGCAATATTTTTTCTGAAGATCAGGCCCCTACTGCATCCCAGAGTTGAACACCTCACATCATTGAGCATTTCAGAAATGATCCCAAACACCGTAGCATAGTTAGACTTTCTCTGTGCATACAGATTATCCTCTCAAACCTGAAGTTATTAAAGCATCAGCACTTTCCTGAAACCTGACTGTGTTGGATCTTTTGTCAGGACACCAAAGATGGCTGAGGCAGAATGAAATCTAAGTGTCAGACTTTAAAGAGCATAAAACTTACACAGTTGTCAAAAGAAGCAAAAAAGCAGAATAAGGTCCAATATGGGTAGAATGGTACAAAAGTGGGGGTAGATATGATCAGCTTGTGAGAAGCAGCACCCTACATCTGTGAGAGACAAGGGCAGCACAGATGTGCACTGCCACTTCTTTCATGGATGCTGTCCCAGTGGGTACTGCACTACTCTCTGGTGAGCAAAGTACCTTAGTGCAAACTCAGTGTGTTGCCAGAGGCAGGACTCTGGCTGATAAAACTGAAGTCATTAAAAATTAGTAGAGATTAAATCAGAGCTCCTTCTGATTGAAGCAGACTGAAAATATCTAGTGATTTTTCCTGCTGCATGACACTCAAAACAATGTAGAAAGCAGTTTCTGTTATGAAGAGAGAATTACTGGTTTAGGTGTGCTAATTAGGGTTCTGACAGACACTGCCTATTGATCTGCCTATCAGCCTCCTGATTAACATCCATGTTTCTCCATGAAGGAATGCACTGAAAAATAGCTTGAGTTTTTTATTCCTGCTACCAACTGGCTGAGTAAAGAGAGGAAAGTGCTTCTATGGGTGCTTGCCTGGCTCCTGGGTGTTTCTGTGTTTAAGTTTTGTCCTCTCTAACTATTCATAACAACATAATGTAATTTTTCTTATTTTTTTTTGGTCTTCTCTCCATATTTACAAACTTTTCCATTGGCAGAGTAACCAAGCACAGTACTTCATCTGATTATGATAGGATATTAATCATGGAACACCCTGACAGAAAGTTGCTTGTGGCATTGTTATGGGCAGAAAAAAAAAAGAAGCAGCCTACAATGCTTAGAAAATTATGAATTTAAATATGAAGCAACTTTTTATGAAGAGAAGTACTAGTGTAGGTATACCTATTGCCAGCTTTGTTTTGATTTTTGATTCTGAGATGCAAAGAGAAGGGAGTCCTTGCTCTCTTTGGCAACAGGTTGAGAAGCTTTATTTCTGTTACTAAGAACAAAAGAGGAGACATGGAAAATGATGACTGCTCTCTTTTTGCTTTCTTTATGGCAGTGCTTTAGAGCAAGCCTTCCCCTTTACATAAAGACTTCTCTTCCTGTCAGCTTATATTTCTACATCAATTTAAACCCTTTAGCAAAGGAGAACTAAATGGGCTTCTGCTAGTTCTATGANGGGAAATCACATACAATGAGCAGACAAACGATAGGTGGAAGAAACTTCAAAGAAGAACAATGTACAAAAAAGAGTAAAGTGGTAAAAAACCAAGTTAACAGAAGAGGTAAAGACACTGTCTAAAATTAACCCTAGATACAATGGACCAAAAGACAAATCCTGCAAATGCAAAGGTATTTATTAACTTGTATTTGTGAAAGGCATGCTGTGTGGAGTTGTGTTTTCTGGTTTTACTTTGTCTTCTTGAAATGGCTACTGTTGTTGTTCCCACTAGTATTGATCAGTGCAATGGAAATCTTGTTTTCAGATAAAATCATCTATGAGAGAATTAAAAAGACATGGGTAGTTAATGAAGCACTGTCACTGAGTCTGTGACTGTGGAAGGCTAATAGACTGCAGTAACAAGATAACACCTATGTATCTGGCCACCTAGAAGACAGTTTTAACAAGATGTATCACAAAGAAAAAAATATATTTATTGATAGAAGTCAGTGCTTGTTTGCTCTCACTGAAATGAGAGCATGTACTATGTCACTGCAACCCTTACTCCCTGTGCCAGGCTTGAGTTGAAGTGCTGTGATTCAAAGGCCTTCAAAAAAGAGCTCCTGAACTTCCTTCACAGCTGTGTACATCCAATACTTCAGAATTTATGTCAAAGTTTAGACCTCTAATTGTAATTTCACATAGGCAATACTCTGTATTTCTCTGCAAAGGGAGAGCAGGTGCTACTTGATGCTTGCTTAGAAGAGAGGCAGCCCTCATCCTCTTATGTCAGTTGCATCTACAGTATGTCTTTAGGTCTTGTTTGTCTATCGCTGTAAATGGGTAAGATTATTAAAGAAGCTTAGAAATGTAGGGACCTAAATCTCAGAGAAATTTCTGAATTTTACATTGGTTAAATTCTTTTTCTGGTTTTGAAACAGGACATAAAACATACCAGACATGCTGGTATCGCCTATAGCCCTGTATCTCTAGAGGTTACTTTTGCAGGCATTGTGGGCCATCTGGGCTCCATCCCCACCTCTCTTCTCTTGAGCAAAGTCAAGAGACACTGCAGAATAAATCCAGAGGGTGGTACATACTGGGACTTGATGTCAGTGTTGAGGTCCTCATCCATTCTCATACATGTATGTGTGGACATACACACAAATAAACAGCATTGAATTTGGCTTATCTGTTCTCAACCAAAACAAAGAACTATGACACATGAATTGAAAAAATCAGGCTAGTGACTGACAGTATGAACCTGCAGGTCAGTCATTGAAAATAGTGTATTTGTCACTTCACAATAAATCATCTCATTGTTATGTAACAGACAGTATGGAAAACAGTATCATAGAATCAACTAGGTTGGAAGAGATCTCCAAGATCATTCAGTCCAACCTATCACCCAGCCCTAGCCAATCAACCAGACCATGGCACTAAGTGCCCCATCCAGGCTTTTCTTGAACACCTCCAGGGACGATGACTCCACCACCTCCCTGGGTAGCCCATTCCAATCCCAATCACTCTCTCTGTCAAGAACTTCCTCCTAATATCCAACCTATACCTCTCCTGGCACAACTTGTGACTGTGTCCCCTTGTTCTTTTGCTGGTTGCCTAGGAGAAGAGGCTGACCCCCACCTGACTACAACCTCCTTTCAGGTAGTTGTAGAGAACAATGAGGTCACCTCTGAGTCTCCTCTTTTCCAGGCTGCACACCCCCAGCTCCCTCAGCCTCTCCTCACAGGGCTGTGGTCCAGGCCCCTCACCAGCTTTCTTGCCCTTCTTGGGGCACCTTCCAGTACCTCAACATCTCTCTTGAATTGAGTGGCCCAGAACTGGACACAGGACTCAAGGAGTGACCTGACCAGTGCTAAGTCCAGGGGCAGAATAACCTCTCTTGTCCTGCTGGCCACACTGTTCCTGATCCAGTCCAGGATGCCATTGGCTCTCCTGGCCACTTGGGCACACTGCTGGTTCATGTTCAGGTACCAGCACCCCCAACTCCCTCTCTGTCTGGCTGCTCTCCAGCCACTCGGTCCCCAGCCTGTAGCACTGCTTGCGGTTGTTGTGGCCAAAGTGTAGAACCCTGCACTTAGACTTGTTCAATCTCATCCCATTGGCCTCTGCCCACCCATCCAGCTTGTCCAGGTCCCTCTGCAGGGCCCTCCTATCCTCCCACAGATTCACACCTCCTCCTGATTTGGTGTCATCTGCAAACTTACTGGTGCTGGACTCAATCCTCTGGTCTAGATCATCAACAAAGATATTGAACGGGACTGGACCCAGCACCAATCTTTGAGGGACTCTGCTGGTGACAACTGCCAGCTGGATGTGGCACCATTCACCTCCACTCTCTGGGTCTGGTCTTCCAACCAGTTCTTGACCCATATGAGCGTGAATCTGTCCAAGCCAGGAGCTGGCAGCTTTGCAGGAGCTTGTTGTGGCAGATGGTGTCAAAGGCTTTGCTAAAGTCCAGGAAGACTACATCCACAGCCTTTCTCTCATTCATCAGGAGCATAACCTGATCATAAAAGGAGATCAGGTTGATCAGGCAAGACCTGCTCCTCCTCCTAAACCCATGCTAGCTAGACCTGATCCCTTGTCCATCCTGTAGGTGCTTTGTGATGGTGCTCAAGATGACCTGTTCCATAACCACTCCTGGCACTGAGGTCAGGCTGACAGGTCTGTAATTTCCTGGTTCTTCCTTTTTGTCCTTCTTGTGGATGGGCATCACTTTGGCAGCTTCCAGTCTTCAAGGGCCTCTCCAGTGAACCAGGACTGTTGATAAATGATGGGGAGAGCAGCTTGGCCAGCTCACCTGCCAGCTCTCTCAGCACCCTAGGATGGATTTCATCTGGTCCCATGGACTTCTGAGGATCCAAGTGGCTCAGCAGGTCCCTTACTGCTTCCTCCTGGATTACAGGGGGACTATACTGGTCCCTGGCTCAGTCTGTCAGTTCAGGAGGCCACTTGTCCTGGAGACAATCTGTCCCACTCTTGAAGATTGATGCAAAGAAGGTGTTAAGTTCCTCTGCCTTTTCCTCATCTTTTGTTAGTATACTCCACTCTGCATCTAATAAAGAGGTTGTCCTTGCCCCTTCTTTTGCTATTAATATATTTACAGAAGCATTTTTTATTCTCTTTAAGAGCAGTGTCTACAAAACAAAAACAGTAGTCTACAAAAACATCCAATTTGCCTACTTGCAATGGAGATGCTGTTCTGTGGGATCTCTGCTGCACTGCTTTACATGCTCTCTTGCTCACATGCACATGGCATATGAAAAGATGCTGTTTTCATAACTGAAAAACATCATTGGAGACTAGGCAGTTTTATTAAAAGTATGTCTCCTGCTGGCAGTTTACATGTTTTGACAACCTCTTGGAAAGCAGCAATAATCAACTTGAGGCCAAGCTGTACATGGCCTCAATGATGCATAGCAGGAGCAGCAGAGACCCAGCTC
The DNA here is from genome assembly GCA_013396675.1 of Eubucco bourcierii. NCBI lineage: Eukaryota > Metazoa > Chordata > Aves > Piciformes > Ramphastidae > Eubucco > Eubucco bourcierii. The sequence goes on along the minus strand of VWZE01015444.1, from coordinate 78,978 downwards.
TGCATCCCACCCATGCTTGCCCCCTGTGTGATGAAGTGGAATATCCAGCACAGTTCTGCATTCGTTACCACCTAATTATTCGGCTCAGTGTCTTTCAAAGTTATTTTTCCTCATCACTAAACTCAGCCCAAATATTTTTATTTACCTGTGCTGGCAGGTTTTTCATATTTGAAAGCATTTCATGTCATTCTGTCTTGTCACACTCATGATTCCAATCTGAGGAGAGGCTGCACCACAGTATTAGCTCTGTGCTATTTGGGGACACCAGGGAGCTCTGCTTTCTTCTTGCCAACCCTAGGTAATTTTGCAAAAAAAGGAGAGTACATTATGGACTCCTTTCTCTATATTCCTAGTGCAATTTGAACTGTTTCATACAGCAAATTAATAATTTTGGGGTTTCTCTAAAGTAAAACAGAGCAAATCCTGGCCCAAAGAGCCAAATCATTAAAAGGGTGACAGATCTGTCCCAGGGAATTGTAGATTTTTATTTTTATTTTTTTTAAGATGGACTTTTGAACATATAGACTATTACCTTTCCAGTGCTTAATTTATTAGAAATTAAATTGTTCAAAAAACACCTTTGGCATTATGCACTTTATTACTCATGGATGGATCCTTCAAGTATGAATGAGGATATAGCACAATGTTTGTGTGGTTGTGTGGTTGGGTAAAGTGATTTTTTTCTGCCTTTTAAGGATTTAGTACTGATTTTATAGATATTTGCACATAACTTACAAACAATAAACTTCTAAGAAATAACAGTGATAGAGATGGAAATGGATAACATGTCTCATATATATAGGCTGGGTTTCACAGGACTATACCTATGATGTCTGGGATGTAAAAATACTTAAAATTTTTTAAATCTCTTTTATTATTGTGACCTGTCAGTTCAGAATTGCTGACAGTACAGTATTGGCATATTTTGACTTTTGAATGTTATTTGATTTTCATCTACATCTGAATAGTGTGTACTTTTGGGTCAATGCAGCAGCAGAACAAACAAGAATATAACATAAATATCATGGATATCAACTGGGAAACAAGTGAAAATATAAGATGACCAAAGACATCCTTGATTGCTAGTGGCTTTTCTTGGGAACACTAAATAACATCTTGGGTAGCAGAAGCTTGGAAAGCATTGAGGATGACAGGAAGTTTCTCGTGTCTGGAGACCAGTCACTCAAGATTGTATAAATTCTGGTATCACAAAGTATCACAGTATCACCAGGTTTGGAAGAGACCTCAAAGATCATCAAGTCCAACCTGATACCTCAGAGCTCAAGACTAGACCATGGCACCAAGTGTCACGTCCAAACCCACCTTGAACACCTCCAGGGACGCTGACTCCACCACCTCCCGGGGCAGCCCATTCCAGCAGTCAATGACTCTCTCAGTGAAGAACTTTCTCCTCACCTCCAGCCTAAACTTCCCTGGCATAGTTTGAGTCTTTTTTCTTCTAATATAATCTGAAGTGGACTTTTAAAGTCTGTGCTCATCCAGTCTCAAATTAATAGAAGTGTAAAGGATGTATTGTTGCTACTCCCTGGTTACCTCTACAGACCTCAGTAAAATGTGTGAACAGAATATGGCTTTTGAATAATGTGAGTCAGGAAAAAAAAGAAGATAATATAAGAATAGCACTATTTATGTCAGTGAATCTTAACTGAAAGAGCTTCCTGCAAACCGACATAACTACCAGGACCAAAATGAGAGTATTTCTTTTCCTCTAGTGAAAAGCAAAGCAAAATTCAAGGGAAAATTTCTACCTTGCACATGACTTTATCACAACCCAATTATCTCTGCTGAGACCCAGAGCTAGCATGTCTTATTATGAGGATGTCTTACCATAACTATTCATTAACCTGAATCACTTATATTCTCAAGTGAAAAGAAATTATTAACTTTGCACCCCTTCTGTAGCATAGGTCTTGGTGTTTAAAATTCTAAGGTCCACATTGGAAAAGGTGTTCAGGATATCACATCCTTGTGGCTGAAGTCTTGTATTTTGGCCTTTGTGAATCTGTGCGTAAGCAGTGAAGAAAGAACAGAAGCCCTTTGTTTCTTTAACTTTCTTGTCCTGAATGTTTTGCATCTCGAATTGTATGCACTGAATTATTTGAAATACTTTAAATGGAAAAATCCAAACCAAACCCAGGAAAAAAAGTTAGCACTGGAGATACAAACACTTCCTCAAACAAATTGGTAAGGAGCTTGCAGAAGTTGTACTTTACACATTGTCATGAGATGCGTGCTTTGCCTTTCTTTCTCAGTATTAGTTATCCAACTATTGATTTTAGTTTTCCTAGGAGTGATTCTTACTATTTCTTCCACATTTACCTTGTAATTGATGCAGTATTCATTTTTTTTCTTTTCTCCTTAGAATTACAGTCTTTAAAATGCAGAGTAAATCCAGAATGCAAATATTCCATATTCCTTCTGTGTAGATTTGTCTAAGCTGTATGATAGGTAAAAGAACAATAATATTCTAAGAAACAAAATATCCATCTTTAACAATTTGGTTTCTTCTTATCGATTCATTCAGATACCGAGGACTATCATCTATGATGTCTGAAAGAATGTACTGCTTGTTTTCAGCATGTCAATAGAAAACTCCATTAAGATTTCAGAAACATGAGTTTGGCATCATGTGAAAGAGTGCTTCAATGGTGATTACAAACTAACAAGAAAACACCTTTCTTATTCCTGATGGGTTGTATGCACTGGGTGTTTTCATTTAATTGCTTGGGAAAAAAAAAATCCATGACACTATAACAAACTTCATTTGTAGGTACAGTAAGTTATCATTTTAATGAAGATGATTTGATGAAAACATCTCACAACTTTAGAGCTTTACAAGCATTAGGCTGCTAGCCCTTATTTCACCTTAGAAGGATGAGTTAAGTGCTACCCTATTTGGCTTATGGTGACACTAAAATGTTCTAATGTAAGATTTATTGAAAGCTCTATTATCTGTGAATTTGCAGCCCCTCTGTGCTTGCACCACTGGATTGTGCTTGCTCCATGTAACAGCAGATATTTCTAAAACTGGAAATAGTTGCTTGGTTCTACTCAGTTATAACTTTGCAATGCATAACTATATTAGAATACTATTGCTTGTAATGAAAATTGCTGACAGATTTTCATCTGAGGAATCTGCTCTGTGATGAGTGATGTGTAAAAAGAAAAACTCCACAAGGGCGAGAGTTTTACTCAGCTTCTCATGCACTCTTGCTTATACGCTCCTTGTCCTTGCTTGGAACTTCTATTTGGGGTTAGAAAAGTTCAAAAAGTTTGCTAACGAGAAACTCAGCAGGCCAGAATGTTTTGCAAGGCGTTCATTTGTTTATTAGACAAGAGGCTGTGACATCGTCCCAAGATCCTGGTGTTGTTGATTTAGAATTATAACACCATATAGACCCTGATTGACTCCAAAGGGTGAAGAACTTTAGCCTGCTTTAAAGAGAACCTGATTCACAGGAGATGTTTATAATGAAATGCCCAAACATGATATATTTTTGTTTGTTTTTTTTTTTTTTTTTAAATGCAGTCTTTCCCAAACAAAACAGTTCTGTGATTCTATGATTCTCTGATGGCTGTGAGCAGTGAGGTTACCTGTATTGCAGCTCTAGCACACAGAGCACAGCAGACCCTGCTTCAGTAATGGTGATGATGAGATAAGGTAGATGAAAGGTCTCTTGAGCAGATGACACGTGTGGGAATGTGCATATGCAAACACAGATATAAAACTCTATGTATGGATATATAACCTTCCCCTCAGGCAAATACAATCATGTATTGCACAGAATAATGTGTTCATGCAGCCAGTACAGGAGCACTCCTGTGGCTGGTGCAGGGATACACCATGTTACAGAGAGGAGCAGGAGGCAATACTGTCCTGCATGTGTCAAAATTGAGGGTGCTCCGCACCAGCAATATTTTGCCTCCTCTGACAGTTTCTGAGGGATTGGTCAAGTGTTTTGGTACTATCGAATCTGGGATACANCCCCCCCCCCTTGCACTCAGCCTATTGAAATGCAGAGACTTTCTGGTGACATTAAAATTACTTAGCAATTTTAGCACTGTTTGAATGTCATCTTCCACAGAGAATTTTAAATCCGAGGGGAGATGAGGGGACTGTGACTTTGTTGTCCTTTGGTGACTCCGGCAGCAATGTGCCTGCCTTCGCAGGGACGCCTCCGCTGCCCTTTCCTCCGAGCGCCCATTGTGGCAGGCTCATTCATGCATCCCTAAATTCAGCGCGTGCAGCAAAACGCTGACTTCCAGGGACAGGAAGGACCTTCCTGAAGCTGCCCTGCAGGCCAGAAACATCCCAGTTGTTTTATGCCCTCCGCTGGAAACATCCAAGCCCCGAGGAGCCCTCCCGGCCTCCCACCTAGCTTGGGAGAACCTCCCCTTGTCCCGACGGTGGGGGTACAGCCCCCAGATGGGGCCCCTGCCCCCCGTCCCTATAATCCCCCCGCCTGCGCGTTGCCCAGCCAACAGGCCAGACAAGCAGGTGATGCATTGACAGGGAGCAGATGGTCTCCCGCCGAGGTAAGCGGGGCTCGACAATGAAACCATATTGATCATATTGCTCCTTTTCTCTTCTTTGCCTTCAACTTTGGTCTTGAGGTTTCGCAGCTAATAACATCCTCCCTCCCCCTTGCCCTGCTCTTCACCAGAGGCGTCAGCTCTTCTAGGAGAGAGAAGTCTGAGCTCTCACCCTGCCTGCCAGAACTCCAGTTCTGTTTCCTTCCCTGTTGGAAAGCATCCTGCAAGCAGGTTAAATTAGTTTGCCCACAGTTTTCCTTCTCTCTAATTGCAACTTCCTCCCCTCACCTGTAAGATCCCTTAACTCTGTGCATGTGTTATCGTCTGTCCTTGTTTCTGCTTTATTTCCCATTAAGTGTGGGGGTGATCAGACTTTGAGGACCATTCTGCCCCCAACCACAGAGTCACAGAACCCTTTGTTACTTCACTGTGCACCTCTCCCTCTTCATCCTGCCCCCTTAATCTTGCTTGAGTGCATGTGTTTAAAATACAGACTGAGAAGATGACAAATTTGCTCCTACTTGCCCTGGGAGGAGACTTCTAGGGATCCTTTCTCCGTTTGCTGTCCTGTCTGTTCTCTGTTATATCTGCCTGTGACCACAACTCCTTCAGTCTACTCAAACAAGTTTAAATAAAAGCAAAAGCTGATGCCTTTCACTCCCTGTTATTTCGTCTCCTGACCACAGATCCTTCTCCAGCAGTAAAACAGCCAAAAATGACCCCGGTCTCTCCATGTGCTCGTTTCTTAACCCTTCTCCCTAAGCATGTGCTGGCAGGAGCCCAAGAAGGAACTTTGGTTTGCATTTTACTGTTTCCATTATGTGCCTCCACTCGGCCCTCCCCTCAGATGCTGATGTACAGATAAATAAGAGAGAAAACCCAGACCATCAGCCTGGCTGCCCGCCTCGCTCCTGTTCCATTCACCAGCCTCAACCCTGTATTCACTGCTGTGTGAAGATGCTAACACTGAGGGCTTGAGCACTGTTAGCCACTATTCACAATTTTAATACTAGTTTCATAGCTGTCACATAAATTCATTACTGACTTTAGGCAAGGAGGAACTTAGAGAAAAAGAAGGACCATGTAAGGAAAAAGATAAAAGAAATCCTGAGGGCAGTTTGCTATGGTATCTGTAATTATTTGCAGGTGCTTTGTGAACTTTGTGTGGACTTACAGTAGTTAGAGTTTCACAGTATTCTCTAAAGTAGCTGTCACGTTGTGCATTGTGGGTTTTATTTTTGTTGTTGGTTGGTTTTGTTTTTTAATCTATTACCCTGGC
>VWZE01015444.1:47288-62538 GCA_013396675.1 Eubucco bourcierii | reverse complement strand
AGATTTAGACTAGATGTTAGGAGGAAGTTCTTTACAGTAAGGGTGGTGAGGCACTGGAACAGGTTGCCCAGGGAGGTTGTGGATGCTCCCTCCCTGGATGTGTTCAAGGCCAGATTGGATGAGGCCTTGAGTAACCTGTACTAGTGGGAGGTGTCCCTGCCTATGGCAGGGGGTTGGAACTAGATGATCCTTGAGGTCCCTTCCAACCTTACTATTCTATGATTCTATGATTCTATGATTCTATGATTATTGATAATTTTCTGTCAAAGCAGTTTGTATAAGTCTTGGAACAAAAGGAAGATTTGCTGAAGAGGGTGGACTACTTTAATTTTCAGCTAAGGAGATATTCTCCAGGAACTTTTACTTCTTGCAATATGCCTCTATGCTAAAAGGCAGGACAAGCTTTTGTTTTGGAGGACCCACTTGCTAGCTACTGTCACTTATTGCTACAGACCTTGCCTGTGCTGTGGTAAGTGGAGTAGAGAAACTAGTGTGGTTAGGGTGGAACCTGTAGATGTGGGGAATGAGGACAGAATTATGGGTTCTGCATGGAAATCACCCTGTTATTAATAACTGAAAATTTGTAACCATATTGAACTTTTTTCAGGCTGAAATTTTGTTGAAGCAAAATTGCAATTGGAAAGTAGGTAGATGTTCCCCCCCCCCCCCCCCTTTTTTTTTTTTTTTTTTTTTTTTTTTTTTTTTTTTTCTTCCTCCCTTCTGGTGGATTTCAGTATTTCTTTAGCTTTAAAAAACTCAAAAAAACTCCAACCCAATCACCACCAACCAAAAAACCCCAACCCAAACTAAAAAAACAAAACCAAAAACCCCACCCAAAACCAAAACACCAAACACAAAACCCTCCACCAGACTGCAATATTAAGAATGTGTATGTAAGTCAAGATTTAAGATTTTTCTGTGTGCTGTTGTACCATATTCTTCCAATAGTCTTGCAATAAACAAGAGGGTTGAATTTCATCTAACCGTACTGTGGCTCGCTGGCATTGTCTAGTGGCTGTGAATTAATTCCTAGTAGGATTTAATTAAAGTGTACCAGAACTTTTTCTGATTATGGTTTAGGAAAAAACTTACCTCACATAAAAATGTCTTGTCTCTTATGTATGTTTGTTCTTTTTTTTTTTTTTTTAAATTTTTTTTTAATCAAAGCTTTTACTGTATTGGAAACCTGCGTCACATACTAGCTCACTATAGAGCTTGTAACTGTGGTGAAAACTCATTACAGAGAGAGAAAACGCTGCTGACAGTGTGGGTGTTTTTGTGGAAACAACTGGCTCTTAGCAACTAGAAAGTATCATTTGAAATCCAAAATATTTGCTGTTGGTTTGTTTGCTTATTGATATTTCACAGCCTCTCTTTGTTCCTTCAACAAAAGTTAAGTTTTTTTAAAGACAGAGGTGAAAAAAACCTTCATTGAACTCATATTCTTTTTGAAGCACATGGACATAAGCAAGCAGAAATGCAGACTCTATTGACCTAGAGTGCCCCAACTTTCACTGGGAAGCAGGACCAGTAACCCTGTACCTACAAAAACCCGTAGTGAGCTAGCTAGCTACACATTTCCCCTCTCCTGAATTTCCATGCAGAGGGGGTCTGTGGCCCTCTGGGGTCATTTGCCTCAATGCCCAGCATGACAGTAACCTGATGCCTCACACATCCAAGTTCTCCAGCTCCCCATTGGTGGAAACATATCAAGTACGAAGGAAAAGGAAAACACAAAGAGGAATTTTTACAGATATTTGCTGGATTTCTGATGCTGGAAATACCAGATCAAAATTTCTCATCTGACTGTCCTGAAGAGAGGAAAAGCAGTTATGGAAAAGATTCATGATCTGCAAGCCAGATAAGATCTGCGGTTTCCATAGAGCTGGGCCCTAGATTTCCCTTTAATGTAATTAAGCCTGAAGATTTATGAATACAACAGGCCAGAACTTGATCCATGTTCATTTTCAATTACTGCAGTGAAAGGCCTCCATCCAGATGTCTCTATTTACAGCATTCACACAGGCAGGACTGGGGCTAGGGGGGGAGGGACTGCAAATTGTCACACTTGTTAATTCTTCACTGAGGACACTCAGCAGAGGTCTTGGCTTTGACCCTGCGACAAAAGGCAGGGGTCCGCTGGAGCAAGTGCATCAATGATGAGGGGGCTGACCCACCGACCCGCCGGGGTCACTCCTTCTGCTTTGTAGGTATTTGGGTAATAATGGGGCTTCATTCCTTATTTTTATTTCTGTTACAGTGCCGGAGCAGGGAAAGAAAGAGAGGAGCTCTGATGTGAAAGACAAACATACATAATGAGAGGATCAAGCTTCCCCTGGCAACAGTAACCACTATGAAATGCTACAGGGGAAATACACAGTACTTAGTGACCCACATAATCAGGCCTATTTTAGCAGCATTGTTTCTCCGTTAACAGATCTAGCCTGATGCCATAGGTAAGCTTTTAACCATGCACATAATGGCTGGTACAATACCAACTGTTGTATTGCCTGCATGTATTTTTGTTCCAGTTCCCTGAGGTCCTTGACAGACTCAAGCTGGACGCTTCTTTTCCCTTTAAAAAAACTTAAAGAAAATCAACTGAAGTGCCACTGCAAAAAGAAAACTGTACCTTTCAGATATATACACAGAGCTTTGTTCGTCTTTGACAAAGCTGGTGAAACATTGTATGCTCCTAAAAGCAGCAGTTTCTCTCTCATAATGATGTTTCTATTTCCACAGCACAAGAAACAAAGCTGTGACAGTGCAATATTGTTTTCACTGAACTATAATTGCATGTCATAAATTAAAATATCTTCATTAGAGCAAAGCTTTTTTTTTTTTTCCCCCCCAAAAGACTAGATTATTTGTAGCAGAAAATGTTCTACTGCATTAGCATTTCAAAGAGATTTATCTCTTTTGCCTTCTGAAGCTGTACCTTTTTGGCTTGCAGATAGATTTAGAGGTTTTAAAGGGATTTGAACAAACTTTGCCAATGTGAAATTATGAGCAAAACCAGAAGCCCAAAGCATCCTCTCCACTGTCAGGCGGTGAATAAAAACTGCCCAGGAAGGGCTGCTATATAAATCCCAAAAAGTGGGAACAATTACCTGATACTATCAAAAATGTCAAATTTTTAATAACTTGTTAGGATGAAATTCAGAACTTCTTAGGAAAAAATATTATTTGAGAACAAGCCTGGAAGAGCAAGTGCCACTAATTAGGATAGCTAGGTTGGAATCTGTTTAATACAGAGTTGAATCCTGTTCAGCTGACTTCAGAGATAGAATCTGAATGTGATTTATACTTGGCTATTGCCCTCAACATGAGGTATATTTTAGCTTTAGGCTTAACACTTATAGTTTTAGGGTCTCTTGGGTTTTAGCACAGATTTCACCCAGGATTTGCTAAGCTCTAGGTTTCATTGAAACACATGTTTCTGTGGTAGGGTTGCTTGTCACAGACACACTGCAGTCTTGCCTAGGAGAGCAAGGCACAACCATCGTTTCACAGTCTACTCAGGGCACATAGTTCTTGCTGATATTTTTTTTAACAGTTTTCTTTTCATGGTTCTGGTATCCAACCTCCTTCAGCCACTCTGAGAAAAGCCAGCGAAGGTGACTGCAGGTTATTAGGGAGGTGGTTCAAAGGACTGGTCAATAATAAAGAGAAAAATAGATAAAAATATTCCAATTGGAAAAAAAATAAAAAAGGTGTTGTTTATGGCTAGGGTAGAGAAGATCATAATCCTCAATAGTAAAACTTGTGTTACGCAGATCCCAGACCATCATGGGATGGAATGGTAAGAAGAAATGAGGAGAGAAGTATCTTCTCATTATCTATCCGTGGGAAGCATTGGACTGATCCCAGACAATCCTTGTGACTACAGTTTGCAGTTTTCATAGGAGACAACCATGTGGCACAGAAAGAGAAGGGTTTATTTTAGGCACTAATAAGTGAAGTTGAAGGTATACAACTTGATCATGTCGCACTCATCTGTTCAATTCTTGCTTCTCTTGCAGCTGGGAGAAAGGATCAGTCAATGATGGCAATACTTCCCATAATCATTAATAACCTTGGACTGTGTCTTACAGAGTACTCTGTGCTAGCCTACTGGGAACCGGGCCAGTGCAGAGCATTTCAGAAAACTCCACCTGCAATGGCCTGTGATTAGCATTGCAAATGTAGACAAGTTGTAAGCATGCACTTGTAGTTTCCATGTCCTCTTGCTCACTTGGTGCTTGTATTTTTTTTTTTTGTTCTGCATTAAGTCATTCCAAACAAACTTTGTGAATTCTTATTTAATGTAAGAATAGCATTTCCATAATTTTAGTTCATTTTAATTAAAAAGCATTGACAAAAGATGACAGATGAAACCCCTACTTTGAATGCAAATTGTGATACTAACCTGCTGGAAAAGAAGGCAGGTGTATGCTATTTAGAAGAGTTGTTTTTTTCCAGGCATTACTTAAACCTCACATTATTTAATATAATAATTAAACATGATTACATCTTGGATATGGTAAGTGAAAAACAGACGAAATTCACCTTTCTTCTGTCAGGGAGAAGAGTCTTTCAAGCAGGGAACTGAGGCAGTGCAGTTCAAACTCCTTTTTGATGGAGGAGGGATTTGAAGCCCTCAGTGTAGACCACAGATAGCAAATTATATGCATCGTTGAAACAGCCCAGTGTCTGCTCTCTCTTCAAGACTCAGTTGTGTTCCCAAGGCTCACTTGTATTAATATTCAAAGCAAAATTTTGTACTAGATTCTCACAGAAACATGACTCTGCTTAGGTCGATAGAGATGTGCTGATTTAAACCAGTCATTATGGTTTCTTTTCTCTCCAGCTAACAGGAGTTTCACAAGGACTCCATAATATACTATTTAGATATCTTCTCAGTGCTGTTATCCTGAAACACATTGCTCAAATGCTCTTGATTTTTAAATGCTGTTGTAGCTGACTGTGCTGGTTTGAGGCTAATTGCAATATTTGAATGAAAAAAAATATAGACTGTGAAAAGAAAACAATGGCGATGTCTACTTCACTCATAGGTTTGCTGAGATGTATGAAAACAAGGACATAAACACAGATAAGACAGAGACTCTCTCTCTCTCTCTCAGAGTCAGTGTGTCTTCTGGCCTTCTGCTATGCAACCCAACTAATCAGTCTACTTCTAACCCCTCTTGACTATCCTCCAAACTCACATTGCATGTAAGGCAGACCCTGGGATAAGGTAGAGGGGTGGAAAGAAGGTGGAAGGGTCCCTGCTGGGGACTCTTATTTCTGGGAGGGATATTGTGTTTCTGTATTACCTTTAACTTGTATATTTCTGTATATAGCTGTATATATTTATATATCTATCTATGTATGTATATATATTTTATAAATATATATATATTTATAAAAATATCTGCTTGTACATTGTGCTAAGTTGTGAATACAAAACTTCATTCCTTAACTTCCAGCCGGCTCAGTCTAGTCTGGGTGATTTTCATAGTGGAGGGGTGGTGGTGGTGTAACTCCCAAACCATCACAGTGACGTATTTTTTCCTAACCCTCTACTTGTTGAATAGGAAAGGGTTCTGCAGAGGCAGGGTTTCCAGTATCAAACATGATAAAGCAACAGTTTGGAAAAGACTTAATGGAAAATAATGTCGTGGGTCCATGAGTAAGAAGATCTTACTCACTTTGTGACTCACAATCTCCTGAAGGGAATTTTTGTGGAGGACTCATCAGTATTTTTTCCTGAATTTGATGAGCTGTTTTTCTTCCAAAATGTGAGAATTTTTAATTAATAAATATTCCCATTGCATTTTGTGCCATTAATCTAATATAACTGCTGTTGTGAGGATAGTTTTAGTTTGTTCTCTGAGTAGAGCCAGGAGTCTGTTGTCAGGTTGGTGCATTATAGATATCAATGCTCCCTTCAAGATTCAATTGTTTTATGAAAGTGAAAGGTAAAAAATTAAAGTAATTAAAGTTGAAAATCCCCAGTGCAACTTCATTTTAACTGAGATACTGCTGATCACTTCTATTTTGTGTTTTGCCTTGTGGGTCTGATAAATGAGGCACTTGCCACTTCAGTTAAAATTTTGAGCTGCATGCTTTGCTGTGAGGTTTCTTTGCTGCCTAGGTAACAAATCCAGATGTGACACCCTCCTGTATATTTTACTGAATTGTGTTGAACAAGCTGAGGACAAAGATAGGAGACTGTACTCACTCGAAGTATATGCTTTGGCATCCCAGTACGTTACTAGGGAAAACAAATATTGTACTCCTCCTTGTCATTTGGATTTGTCTAGAAGTGAAACCAGAAGTGTGGCATTTAGACATGAATAGCTGCCTTTATGATTTCCATTATCTTTAGCTGACCTAAGATTGTTTTACTTAAAAAGTAATTGCTTTGCATAAGACTGCAGTCTTTCAACAGAGAGGAAAACTCATGCAAAGAGAACAGGATTGGTTGCTGCTACAGAAAACCAACAGCACTTTGAACTTTTTCATCTCTGATAGCTGATTTTATAGCACACCTTTAAAATGCACACTTCTGAACAGCGAAAGTCAACTTACTGCTGGAATTCTTAGTTATTGTTAATAATTTTGCATATCAGTTTAGCACAGAGATATGCTTTCTTGGAAGACCAACTGCATTTTCTGGAGATTATTTCACCTGGCCAACAAAAACACCAGTACTTTGCCAATAAAGGGACTCTGAGAAAAAAACAACAGTCCTTCAGTAATGTCTCTAACTTTCTGCTCTGTGCTATGTATCATGGTAGTGACCAATACTACAGACAACTAGAAAATATAAAATCTATTTTATGTATTTAAAATGTAGGATTGCATTGTACCTAGAATTGTGCTGATTTCAGTGGAAGATTTTGCAATATCATAATAAATTCCTCTTCTGTTGCCTGGCCTCTTCTCAAACTAAAATTAATTTGACCTAAAATGAGGTAGAGTTGTCTGTCAACATTTTTGTGTTGTCAACTAAGAACAAACAGGATTTGGTAGATTGGATGGTGTTTGTGATGACTGTGGTCTCAGAGTCCCTCTCTGGGCTGAAGCTTCCCCTGCTGCAAAGCTCTCCACCTTCATCCTGGCTTTGGGAGTAGAGTTGAGTCTTTTGCACTTTAGAAAGGAAAGTGTTGAAATTGGAGAAGGAGAAAGGCTGAGACTGATTTTGAACAAAGAACTGGGAGCATTTGTAGCTCCACTGAGGTTGGTGAGATTTTTGACATGGGCATGGATAGGATCAAGATTTTGTGTGATGGGCAGATCTATTAGCCAGGCCATGGGTGCCATCCCATACTGGATCTAAAAGAAGCTCCCGAAAAGTATTCTGTGTTGGAAATATTAAACAAAAAACTGTTTTCTGGGCATGAACAAGCCAGATAAATACTCAAAATCATGAGGTGCTACATCTGTAGAGATTGTAAATAATTTGAAATAAACTAATCCATCACTCAGCTTCCATCTTCTCAGACAATAATAGAAACCTGGTTTCTAAGGTCTTGCACTGTGAAATGATTCAAAACACTGTGAAGTGTGGGCAACTCCCATTTACCTTATTGTCACCAAAAGAATAGCTAAATTTGGGAAACAATCTCATTTATATTGAGGGAAGCACTTTAAACACATTATGAGGATGGAAGTGTAATAATAGATGTTCTGAAATCTTTGGAGTTGCATGGAGGTTTCTTTTGGGTGCTTCAGATCAAATCCTATTTCTTCTATGCACATTGCTAATCACAGAGATTGTAGCACATCTTTGTTGTGACCTAAATAAGGCGGAAAAGATCCTGACTGTGGCATCTGAAGTTCCCCAATAGTTTCTCTCAGTAGTTTCAATGTGGATTTGTGCATCTTTGAGGATTGATCTTCCAAGTAGTGGCTCAGAGAAATATCGAGAACACATTATATATTCAACAGGGATGTACCCTGAATTGTCTTCCATTTGTAAAGTCATTTGTTTGACTTAACAGTAGTGTGTCTGAGAGGTTCCATGAGGTAATAGTAAATTTTTAAAAAGTGCACATCTGTCAGTTCTTGACAGCAATGAATCTTAAGTAGGTATGCAAGTTATTTATGGGTATCAAAGTGATGTTCCTATTGTAGATCAAGAGCCATAGTGTGCTTGCCTTCTCTCCTGCTTTCCCCCTTGCAGTGCTGTAAATCTAACTTCTGCCCATCCTATTGTTCGAAGAAAAGCAGCCATATTGTGCTGATTGCTATTAAATTAAAGTAGAAAGGGAGGGAAACAAACGTGGAAGCCAATCTTACCAGCAGGGATACCACTATCTTTTATTTTGCCCTTTGGGGGTCACAAAGTCATGGCAGGCAGCTGACCCCTGATAACCTTTTCAGTGCCACAGCATGCAGCTTCTTTCGGAAGAACTTAATTAAACACAACTGAAGTTCCTGGCTAACATTTGTTCCTGAAAAGAATCATCTTTGATTGGTGTTTTCTGCTGAGGGGCAACAGAGATGCTGCTTTTGTTCTGAGGAGAAAAGTTAGCATATGTTAGTTAAGGATTTGTGGTTTCCTATAGTGGTGCTGGGTCTTTCTGAAGATTCACCAGTGTTCCCAGCTAACATCAGAACAGCACTGTGGAGGATGAAAAGCACAGCAAACAACTTATATCTTGTTACATTTTAAACAAGGCTACTCCTACTTATTGAATGCGATGCATAGTTTGGCCCAAGGTAGATATATTCTCCCTAGAGTGTCTGTGGTAGTCAATGTCATTGACACAAAGTATGCAGTATGGAGCACATATCCATTAAAGTTTGACTTTGAGCCTGAGCAAGATGAGATTTACTTAATTCTTCCATCCTGGAAATGTGCTTGCATCACAGGAGAGAATAAGCAGTTTTATGGTATAGGATATATACACACAGAATGTTGGTGGAATTTAGACAGCACCTGTCAGGTGGATAAAACTCTTTTAATTGCAAAGATAATCTGGATATAAGTAATCTTCTGTATGCTTTATTTAGTTTTGATCATATTGGGATTTTGTAAGTGGAATCAGTGGCAGAATATTTGACTAGAGAGAAAAGTTAATGACTCTTGGAAATGGAGCTAGGTTCTGTGCTTGATCACTGCTGAATCTCTTTGAAATAGGAAACATTACTGAGAGGCTCTTGTTCTGACTGAGGGTGTGTGAGCATCTGCCTGAGTTGATGGAGGCAAACTTTAAATTTATCCTTACTGCACTAGCGAGAAGCAAAGGGAAGACCTTTCCTTTTCTCAGTAGTCCAGCCTAGGAGTTGGGAACACCTAGGTTTGAGCAGGAAGATTCAGCTCTCTGACAGGCAGAGTAACGTTCCAAGCGGTAGCACTCAGCAACTGCTACCTACTGCCATAGCACAAAACACTCTCAGTTTGCAATGTCTCACTTTTTTTCCCAGGTCGAACTGTACAGCCTCGCTGGCAGCCGAGGTCCTGCTCTGCTGGCAGTCCTTTCACAATAGGGAAGGAGCTCTCTGGAGCTCCCCTGCACATTAGAGCAAGGGAACAACTCCTGCACTTGTTGGTTGCCCTGAGTGTTGCTGTGGCAGGTGAAATTGCACTGCTTCATCGAGGGTGATGGGACAGGGTATGGGAAGAGGATGGAAAGGAATACAACATGCTACAGGAGGTACCTTCTCCTTTACTAAGGGAAGACCTGCCTTAGCAAATCATAGCTAAGCAAAAATTTTCCCACTGTTTTCTTTTCAGTCTTTTCTTTCCTCCTTTTCTCCCTGACATTTGATACTGTATGCCTTTACAAAAGAGACATTCAAAGTTTGCTGAGGCTGTGTTCCCTTCCTCAGAGCTGATGCTTCTCTGTGCAGGCAAAGAGTATGGCAGGAATTTAGGTTTGGGACTGGGACCACACTGAGCAGAAATGATGCAGTCAAAGCTGCCTAGAAAGATCAGGTTACTGTCTCATTAGAGGGAATGTGTCCTAGTAACTCTAAAGTGAGCTTCCATATTGCCTCGTTTCCAGCATCTAATTTGCTAGGTGGTTTAGTTTATTAGCATAGATTCAAGTGTGTGGGCGCTTGTATGGCTCTTTCTTTAAGAAACAAAAACATTAACCCTGTAGTACACCACCTGTTTGCACTTCATTTTCAACTGTGAGGGGTTATTTATTTGACTTAATTGTTTCACATTTCATTAACTTTCTTCTTTATTAACATGCAGTCTGCGATCCGATTTCTTTTTGCTGGAAATGGACTTTGTTTGTCATTAATACCATACTTCTGGCTGTATTTCTTTATTTAAAAGAAATAAAGCTTTTCTTTTATATCTAGTCTTTATGTATACCCTTGGTCTGTGTCTCTATCCTAGTGGCTTTCCAAACGTACTTGATTTAGCTTTTCAATATGCAATTAATGCCAAACAAGTTAATTGCTTTACAAGTGTCCAAAATTCCCTCGCTTCATTTCCATTCATTTATCAACCTTCATTATACAGCCACTGTTCCACATAAACACAAATGATTGTTAATGGAAGCCTAATGTCGTATTCATTAGAAAATCAGGTTAATGGCTAGTAATGAATATCTGAGCTACTTGTTACTTTCAAGTATGGTTTTTTCCCCCCCTTGTTGATTACAATACTTCTTCCATCTACAAAGAAATCATACCTGTGTGTTAGGCTAACTGAAACATGATGAGGTCAAACCTTTGCTAAAGCCCACAACCTTTCCCATATTGCATGTGCTTTCTCCTTAGCAGGAGTGATAAAGATATTTGACAGACAACCTGTAACTGCCAATTTATCTTCAGGGGATATCTACTTAGAGGGATTACTCATGTTCTTAAAACCATTTAAGGCTAGTAAAGGTGACAAAGATCGTTCCTAGATGACTTTCAACAGTCATAAGAGATTTGATTATGCAGGATTAATATCTGTAGCTGGCACATACTGAGACACAGAGTAATTCTAATGAACTACATATTTCTTACTGTGGGAGGATGTGGAAAAAACTCTAATACTTCTACCTAGTTTTACAAACCATTAAGATTCAAGATAAGTGAGCACTCACATGGAAAGAATTGCTAAGTTTTATACTAGCTGAACTTTGACAATATAGCACTGGTTCGCATACTTCTGTATCTTCATGTGTTGTTACAGAACAATGGGAATGAGCAGGTGTTAGGTAACTTAGGCCACAGATGTCCAACTGCTGTATGTTCTCACCCTACGAAGATGATCTGCCTCTATGAACTTTTAAAGTGGCATTGGAAGACTGTACCGTTGCAACCTTTGCTTTGATAGCTGATGCTGCACAAAAGTTATCTAGGAAGTTATCTGCTGTAGGGTAGTTTTGGGCATGGAGCTCTTCCCTGACTATTGGATAGGACCTGAGACCTCCTGAAAATAAGCTTTAGGAAAGACTTTCTTTGAAAAATAAGTAAAACTGGGTCCTGGCTGTTTCTGTACTTCACTTATCACAGATCAGATATGAGACTCTGACCTGACCAATTTGCTTTCTAGCTAACAATATTCTTTTGTCTTTACCAGAGGTAGTGCATTTTAACTTCTGATCTCTGTAACTGTTGTACATTATGTAACTTACTAGCATGGGGTACCTCCTGTCCCAGTTGTGGCTGCATTTTTCTGGATTAAGTACTTCCTACATGTTAGGTATGGTGAAATGTGTTATATTTTGAATTACAAGAGTTCAGTAATTCTGACTATGTGAAATTATCCAAATGCAAATGAGTATACATGTATATGTGTGTAGTATCTTTTCACATATATTTATAGATAAGTAACATGGAATAATATCTCTTGTCTTGCTTTACAAGGCTGTGCCTGCCAAGAAACTTTGGCTATTTGATGTTGTATGCCTGTAATAACCAGGCTATATTTGATATTTTGTTTTATAAAGTGTTGGCTCATCTTTGTTTGCTATCATTTATGCCATGGTAACGTGAAAGCCTGGAGATCCTAGGAGCATTTGTGCTGGAGCTATAGCTCTTCTGAGGGCTCAGGAAACAAAATAACTTGTATTGTTTGCATTAATATCCATCATGAGCTTTTCTCTTTTGCATTATTAGACCTTTAAGGGACTTCACAAACATATTGAACAATAATGGTGATGAACATCGTCCTGCTGGACACACCGAGCAGTTATAAAATTACTCCTTATTGGTAACTAAGCCTTGAAAGAACATGTTTGCTCTAATTATAAATGGTGTGAAGAAAAGTCCCCAGAGTGACTGTGCAGACTGCTGTTTGTCAGACATTACAGATCAATTTTTATAAAAAAGAAACAATTATGTTAAAATAATATAATTGATTCTTGGCAACATTTGTGTCAAATTACAATCTGAAATAAGACTAGGGAATTTATGGAATGGAAAACAGTAAATTTGTATTTATTACTTAATGAAAGTATGTAAATGAGAGTGCTGCATCAAAGGACTTTATCTGCTTCCAGTTAATGTTGGTAGTTTGGTATTAACTACAGTCAGGATTACGGTCCTATATTAGCATAGCAGCTAAGTGTGTGTTACATGCATTGCTTGATCTCCAACAGGAGGAATTAACAATTCCTTATGGTCAGAATGATTCCCAAGGTTATATCTCGTATGTTGGAAGTTA
This sequence comes from Eubucco bourcierii, assembly GCA_013396675.1. Taxonomy (NCBI): domain Eukaryota; kingdom Metazoa; phylum Chordata; class Aves; order Piciformes; family Ramphastidae; genus Eubucco; species Eubucco bourcierii. The sequence continues at coordinate 49,931 of VWZE01015444.1, read as the reverse complement.
GATATGTGCTATGGGAATAACTTCTACAGACATGCCCGATTTCATCAGCCCCCTCTCTGTCTGCTCAGCACTTTGCGTGACTGGATTTTAATCAAAGTGGCAAAATGTAGGCATGTGCTGGGCCTGTTCATTAAGGGAAGACATCTAGATACAGTACAGAAGAGCCTTGTGGAACCTCCAGGTGAGTCTTTTGTGGGTGGTTTTATGTGAAGGTTTGGGAGTTCCCCACCCCCCACACTTTGTAAAATGACCCAGACTAGCACTTAGTCGGCTGGAAGTTAAATGATGAAGCTCTATTTACAGCTCAGCACAATGTACAGCAGATATTTACACTATATACACAATATTTACAGAAATATACAAGTAAAAGGTAATACAGCAACACAACTCCCCTCCCAGAAATCAGAGACCCCAGGAGGGGCTCCCAACCACCCTTCCACCTTCTCCCCACCCCTGTACCTTACCCCAAGGTTTGCCTTACATGCAAGGTAAATTAGGAGGATCGGCCAGGGGGGTTAGAAGAAAAGTGGTTAGTGAGGATTAATCAGCAGAGGAGCCAGAGCCCAGAAGCTGCTAGATCCCACCAGCAGCTCCTGCTCAAGCAAGCGACAGAGAGAGACTGACTTATCTATTGTTTTGGTTAGTGTTCCCAAACAATTCTCCAGCAAGCGTATGAGTGAAGTAGACATCATGATGTTTTCCTTTCACAGCCTATAGTGTAAGTTTCTCCATTAAAATATTCCAATTAGCCTCAAACCAGCACATTTTAGAACATGTGTGATGCATTCCTGTGTTTGACCTGAAAAGGGAAAGGTAAGCAATTAATATGAACATAGAGTTTTAATCTACTGTGAGAATAATAATGAGTTAAGTCCTAGGCATCAGATTTTACTTATTTATTATTAGTTTGAGTAGATGAAGAATGTCAGCCAGTATATGATGAGGAAATCTCATGCTTTGTCTTTCCTTTGGACTTGAGGACTAGAAATTTCAGTTCAGGCAGTCTACTTTTAAATAGTGCCTAGACCTAGATGATTTAATTTCTAGTAAATTATCAGCTGAGTGTTTGATTTCAGAAACTGTTCACTGGTGTGACATATACAGAGCTGAGGAGTCAACCAGGGAAATCTGATAGTGACAAATCACCCTGCCATACTGCAAATCTGCATGAGGCAAGAAAAAAATATGAGCTAAAATTTCTTCTGTGCCACCTGAACGTCTCCTTAGATCTGTTATACCTTTGAAATCTCATTTAAAAAAAAAAAGTATTTTTGAAATGTCTTCTAGAAGTGACATGTTCAGCCTGTATTAGCAGAATAAAAACAAACTAAACTACAGCTTAAATACATTTCAGGCTGCCTCTTACTACACGCCCCACACAGATGAGGTATTTAGAATAGAGTCATAGAATCAACCAGGTTGGAAGAGACCTCCAAGCTCATCCAGTCCAACCTAGCACCCAGCCCTAGCCAATCAACCAGACCACGGCACTAAGTGTCCTATCCAGGCTTTACTTGAACACATCCAGGGACAGCAACTCCACCACCTCCCTGGGCAGCCCATTCCAATGCCAACCACTCTCTCTGTGAAGAACCTCTTAATATCCAGCCTATACCTCCCCTGGCACAACTTGAGACTGTGTTCCCTTGTTCTGTTGCTGGTTGCCTGGGAGAAGAGACCAACCCCCACATTTCTGTTGTGCCATATGTACCCTCTGAGAACAGGGTGTTGCATCCAACATGGCTTTGTGTGCTCTGCTCTTCTGGTACCAGTCCTCTGTTCATAGATGGTTGTTTGACTCTTTGCTCTTCTTCATTAATGAAAGTTCTGGCAACTGAGGAAAAGTTCATAAGGGCAGGTAAAGTTGAGATACCAGGACACCTTGAAGTCCTGTCCCAAGAAACAGAACTTGGCACTTAGCACAGACAACTCATGGAGTAGCATAGCTCACCTCCAGCAGATGAGCCAAACCTACAAACTGACAGCAAGCAAACATCCAACTGTGGAACACTATCTTAAGCTTCCCTTTTCCATCCACAAAATGAATCAATTCTACAGTATTTTTCAGTAGGTGCTATAGCCACATTGGCAGCATGCAATGTATCTGAAACTGCCATTATAGCTGTAGAAGATGTTTCTGCTTAGGTTTGCTGTCTACTCATTTCTCATGCAGTTTTTAAGAATTTCACTTCTGATATGGCTTGGAGCAAGCACTCTTATGCCATCGTATAATAGCGCTGTCCATCATATTTGAAAAGTCATGGCAGACTGGTGAAGTTCCTGCTGACTGGAGGAGGGCAAACATAACACCCATCTTCAAGAAAGGTAAAAAGAATGACCCTGGAAACTACAGACCAGTCAGCCTCACCTCTGTGCCTGGCAAGATCATGGAGCAGATCCTGCTGAAAGTCCTGCTAAGGCAAATGGAAGACAAACCAGAGGTGATTGGTGGGAACCAGCATGGCTTCACCAAGGGCAGATCTTGCCTGACAAATTTAGTGGCTTTTAATGATGAAGTCACAGCGACAGTGGACAAGGGAAGGGCAGCTAATGTCATCTACCTGGACCTGAGTAAGGCATTTGACTCTGTCCCACATGACATCCTGGTCACCAAACTGGAAAAACATGGACTTGATGGATGGA
>VWZE01015444.1:32616-46886 GCA_013396675.1 Eubucco bourcierii | reverse complement strand
CAGCACAGGAAGGACATGGAAGTGTTGGAGCGGGTCCAGAGGAGGACCACAAAGATGATCAGAGGGCTGGAGCAGCTCTCCTATGAGGACAGGCTGAGAGAGTTGGGGCTCTTCAGCCTGGAGAAGAGAAGGCTTCGAGGGGACCTGATAGTAGCCTTCCAGTATCTGAAGGGGGCCTACAGGAAGGCTGGGGAAGGACTATTTACAAGGTCTTGCAATGACAGGACAAGGGGCAATGGGCTTAAACTGGTAGAGGGGAGATTTAGACTGGATGTTAGGAGGAAGTTCTTTCCAGTGAGGGTGGTGAGGCACTGGAACAGGTTGCCCAGGGAGGTTGTGGATGCTCCCTCCCTGGAGGTGTTCAAGGCCAGATTGGATGAGGCCTTGAGTGAGCTGTACTAGTGGGAGGTGTCCCTACCTATGGCAGGGAGTTGGAACTAGATGATCCTTGAGGTCCCTTCCAACCTTACCATTCTATGATTCTATGATTCTATGATTGTCTAACTGATTAAATACACCCCTCCCCCCACCTCCCCATCTTTCACATACACAAGAATTACAAAACCACACAAAACAACAACAAATAAAACCTCACTTGATGTAATCTTTAGTACTATTTCTAGTACTATCACCTTTTGCATTTAGTGTTCTATTCAGATGAGTACGTGAAGAATATTTTCAGAATACAGAGATGTCGAAGCATTGATTTTATTATTCACCTGCTGTGTAAGAATCAAATCAGCTTTATAGGTGCAATTTTCTCTTTACTAGAGGTACAAAGCACAAAAATTACAAGAATAATTTAATCTTTCTCTTTCAAATAAAAATAAACAGATGAGTTCATCAAGGAAATTGCTGACCTGTTACATTTTTTTCTTTCATTTGCTAATGGTCCCCTTTTTCACTGAATGAAGCTTGAACCTGGTGATTTTTCCTGCAATGTGTACATGTATATCTTGTAAATTAATGTCAGTGTTCTGGGAAAGATGGTAGCCATAGGCCAGGACTTTCTGTTGCCATGGATCCATTGCAGACCTCTCTGATTGTAGCTTGTTAAGGCTTTGTTTAAACAAGTAGGAACTGGGGAGAAAAGAAAAAAAGGTTTTCAGCTATTTTTTGTCATTTACATTTTAACTGTTCTAATTGTCCTAATTTCCTTCCTACTTACAATGAATGCTTAGGGGAGTAGTGGTGACCACTACACTCTTCAAACCCAGGCCACACACTCTGTCCACTTTTTTCCCCCATGTCCTCCTCTTTTCATGGAAAGGATTTATCCTGCCTTGCTGTGCCTATGGGAGACAACTTGCTGTATAGTAGCAAAGTACATACCCATCACCTATAAAATACTGTGTAAGAACTGACACCACTGTGAGCATCAACTGTGGCGCTTGAATTCATCAGGCTGTTTTAAATAATAAATACACTCTTTAATGTTTTCCATTACTGTGTATTTCAAGGCTAGGTTTCTGCTGAACACTGATCGCTGCATGTGAAGATCAGGAGATTGTTCTGAGCACAGCAGTGGATACCTGCCTGTGTGGCAGCCGCTGCTGGTGAGCTAGTGTGGGGAACACTTGTGGTGAAAAAATGCCAATGGGCATCTGGCCGTACACGGGCAGTAATAAAACATCTGTGTTCAAACATCCCCCAGCATGGCCTTTCCATGGAGTGTGCAGTGAAAGGTAGGAAATATGTGAAATTCTGAAATGATCTGAAGAGTCAGATTTTCAGTATGCGGTCTGTTGATCTGGACTCTGCCTTCCAGCAGAGGACCTGTCTTATCTCTACATATTTCCTCTGTGTCCATGTCATCTCTGCCTGTGCAGAAGTGCTTCCCAACTCTTTCTATGTGCCTTCTCCTGTATGAATAGAGAAATACTGTGTATCAGAAGAGTTATTAGGCCTTGCTTGCTTTGCAACTAAAGTCCTTTTTACCCTACTAAATGAAGAAAATGTAACCTTGAGTGATGTACATCTAGTTTACTGTTACTTTAAAATCCTCTTTTAGTCATCAAGTGAGCATACTTGCTTTAATATAGATGATTCCACCTTGTTTCTAAACTTGAGAGTGGCATTTTACCCTAAGAATGAGTATTGTGACTTTGCTGTGGTTAAGATTGTTACACTTAGAAGCAATATGGTGCCAAGATAAGATAAGGTTGATAATTATTGCCCATTGACTATGCATAATAGTATAACTAATAACAATGTTAATAATAAAACCCGATTTGTTGGCTAGCTTTTATTTGTTTAAGTGTGTATGAACTGGAAGGTGGGACCCAATCTCCTTCTCCTATCTTCTCTTTGCCAGTAGTGTGCAACTCACTCAGTGACAGCACTTAGTTTGAGATTACTTGTAACCCAATGGCTCAGGATGGCCACAGGAAATGGTCCTGTGAAGTGTCCTAACAGTGTAGAAGGATGTGATGGTTTGGGAGTTCCCTGGCCACCCCCCACCCCCCCCTTTATAAAATCACCCAGACTAGACTCAGCTGGCTGGAAGTTAAGGACTGAAGCTCTATTTACAGCTTAGCACAATGTACAAGCAGATATATACACAATATACAGGAATAGTTACAGAAATATGCAAGTTAAAGGTAATACAGAAACACGACTCCCCTCCCAGAAATCAGAGTCCCCAGGAGGGGCTCCCAACCACCCTTCCACCTTCTTTCCACCCCTATACCTTACCCCAGGATTTGCCTTACGTGCAAGGTGAGTTTGGAGTATCGGCCAGGGGGATTAGAAGGAAAGTGATAACTTAGGTTAGCAGAGAGGTCCAGACCACGCCAGCGGCTAGAGAGAACGAGACTCTCTGTGTCTCTATGTTATCTATGTTTGCGTTCTTGTTCTTATACACCTCAGCAAGTCTATGAGTGAAGCATACATCACCATTGTTTGCTTTTCACAGCCTATAGTATATTTTTTTTTAAAACAAAAATATTCCAGTTAGCCTCAAACCAGCACAAAGGAAAACATCATTAAGACTACAGTTACCCTATGTGTTTACCTCTTTTCTCATGACAGTCTGAAACTGTGGTGGCCTTCTGTGTTTCTTCAGTCATGAAGTTTTTAGGGCAAAGGCAGTCAGGAAATAAAACTGGTGGAGAAGCTGATGAAACAGGTGTTATTCTCTTACCTTTTGCAAATGTCGCTGATGGTGCTGAGGAAGTAGCTGTCTGTGGCCTCATGGTTTTGGTGTTCCTTCAGCCTGGCCAGGGATGTTTCTTCCTACCTGTGTTGTCTTTTTGGGTTGTGAGGGTTTTAGGACAGCAACAGTCACTTGTTTTCTGTGCAATGTTGTACGTGGCAGATCTTGGTTGTTCTTGACCCTCAAGCTGTACAATGGTAGAAATCACAGTTGAAAAGGTGATAATCTGCCTGGAAGGGAAATGAAGGAAATAGACTGGACTTGTCAAATCATTCCCAACTAAATCACCTGGTAGAGTTTAGTCTAAGGAATTATCTAGTCAACACCTGCTTATATGAATTCAAATTACTATTCCAATGGGGTCCTGTTTTTATCTGTCCAGTATATGGAAGATTCCCCACCTGCCTTTATAGAATCACTGAGGTTGGGAAAGACCTCTGGGATTCAAGTCCTAATGTCAGCCCAACACCACCATGCCCCAAAGTGCCATCCCTACATGTGTTTTGAACACCACTAGGAGTGATGATTCCATCACTTCCCTGGGCAGTTTGTTCCAATGCTTTGCCACCATGCATTGTTTTGCTCTGCAGTGAAAGTAATCCAAGTATTTGTGGAAGTTTCTTCACATTGTACTTCCTTATGCTACAAACAACTCTTCAAGCAAGACATTGCTTCTCTTCCAGATGTTGGAGCACATAAAAGTCAAGTCCAGAGGCTTACAGCTTTGAGGTGTGCAATGTTCTGCTAGAATCAGCACTGGGTGCGCAGGATTACCCATCTAATTTAAGTCCTGGCTCTCTAACAGTGCCTGGAACAAAATAATTTCTCTCAGACCTGGATATGCAGGACCTTGCAGGCTCCTGATGCAATTCTCTGTAAAGCATCATCTTGGGAACATAGCTTTGACTGCAGAACTGCAGCAGGGATGCTGCTGGTGTCTGCTGGACAAAACTTGCAGGTTTTGGTGCAAATTCTGACCCCGGATAGGGAAGAGGAGGAGGCAGACTGCTCTGATATGCTTATGACAACAAAGGTATTCTGGTAATACCCTCTAGTGGAGACACGAGGTCTGCCGGCAAAAGGAGCTTTGCCAGCAAATTAAAAAGCCAACTTAAACAACTCTAGGACAGCTTTGTCAAATAACTTTATGGCTGCTGGAGATTTGTGCATAAGAAATGCTTCACTACTACATTTGTACTATTGTACATGTGTACTATTTCTCACATTTCTAGCCACTGTTCTTAAGCAGGCAGAGCAGTGTAATGCAGACCAATCCCTTACTGTGTCATCCTTAGTATTATACATTTACATGGGGCTAAAGCATTGTATTTCTAATTAAGTAATTTACACTTTGTATTGCATAACTCTACAGTACCAAGTCTCTTAGCACATTTTAAAACTTGTTATCCATGTGACTGCAAATATCAGTTGTGAGAATTTGTTGTGTGCGATTTCTCACTGCTATTATTCCTCTACATTTCTATATTTCCTTTGTAAATTCAGTGGGAACGCTGAAATGTCTGCTCATGAAATAGGTAGAAAAATACGGGAATTATAGAATCATTGAATGGTAAGGTTGGAAGAGACCTCAAAGATCATCTAGTTCAAACCCCCTCCCACTAGTACAGGTCACTCAAGACCTTGTCCAACCTGGTCTTGAACACCTCCAGGGAGGGAGCAGCCACAACCTCCCTGGGCAACCTCTGCCNAGGTCTCCTGGAAACCTTCTCTTCTCTAGGCTGCAGAACCCCAACTCTTGTAGCCTGTCCTCATAGGAGAGCTGCTGCAGTCCTCTGATCATCCTCGTGGCCCTCCTCTGGACCCTCTCCGACACTTCCTTCCTGTGCTGAGGGCTCCAGAACTGCACACAGGACTCCAGGTGGGGTCTGACAAGAGCAGAGTAAAGTGGCAGAATCCCCTCCCTTGCCCTGCTGCCCACACTGCTCTTGATGCAGCCTAGGACTCGGTTGCTGTCTGGGCTGCGTGTGCACACTGCAGGCTCATGTTGAGCTTTTCATCAACCCAGACTCCAAGGTCCTTTTCCTCAGGGCTGCTCTCCAGCCATTCACCACCCAGCCTGTATTTGTGCTTGGGATTGTGCCTACCCAGATGCAGGACCGTGCACTTGACCTTGTTGAACTTCTTGAGGTTGGCTTGGGCACACCTCCTCAGCCTGTCCAGGTCCCTCTGGATGGATCCCTGCCCTCTAGCAAGTCAACTGTGCTACACAGCTTGGTGTCATCTGCAAGCCTGCTGAGGGTACACTTGATTCCAGAATTCAGTGGGATAAATAAATAAATAAGTGAATAGCAGCAAAAATTTTTTTTCCCCCCCATTTTCCCCTCTAAGTCATTTGCATGTGGAAAGTTGCATGGCATTTTGTCATGACTTATAGTAATGTTATACTGGGATGACTGACTATTTTTCAGTCATTATTACTCTGGAATATCTTCTACTTCTGCTATAAATGGCATTGATTTTAGTAGGAGCAGAACTTAGACATGTGTTGCTCCTCTGTGATGTCCCTCTTTTGTTATGAGATTGGAGCCTCAAGAAAGGACCAATACACATGAACCAAAACGTTTCTAGACTGCATTGAATAATAACACTTAAGTAAAGGATAGTGCTTCAAATTGGAATATGTTGCAATAGAGGATAGAAATACATTGGAGACCTATGGTATTTTACTCCTTGAGCAAAAGCTACTTGAGAAATGGTTTGTTTAATAATGTCAAAGACATGATTTTGATATAATTTAAAAATATTTTTATCCTTGTTGCAGGTAGGGAAGCTTTTTAACATAAAAAAATCCCAGCATTTTTTTTTTAAATGGAAATCAAATTGCTGCAAGTATTACAGAATCAAAAATAATAGGGAAGAGCGATACTAATCCCTTAGTAGCAATGCTTGTACTGTAATTAACCTTTCAGTGAGAAAAGTTTCCATGACATTGAATTTTGAATGCATTTTTAAATATGGAAAGACCAACCTTTACTTCTGTTTGTATCATTTAGTTTTGCACACAACAGCAGAAGACATAAAGTACAACCTAGTGGTCCACATCCTAAGACCAGTAGTCTAGGAATTTGCTTTCCAAGGAGGAAGTTACCCAGATATGATCTAGTTTCCTGACTTCTGATGAGTGATTCACTCCTCTTTGAATGACAAACTTCATTTTACCTTTTGTATTGCCTGTTTAAACTCCTATGGGCTCAGCTTTTAAATGATTTCTGAGGATTTTAGTCAAACTCTGATAGGGTGGCATTTAAAGGAAATGCTTAGCTTTGGCTTAATGCTGCTTTCTTTCAAATAAATTGCAAGTTTTGAAAATCAGCACTGTCTGACTATTGAAAGCGACATGATCAATTATGCACAAGCACATTGACACACTAGGTACAGCATCTTAAATCTGTGTGAATGCAGACTACACCCGGAAGTTGAGGTTACTTCCTAAACAGTGAAGCAGCCACATCAGGTTAAGACATGCTGATGAAAAAGACAGTTTCATGTTGGTGGACAGGTTCTGGAGTAACAAACTCACAGATGGTTCATTTACTCTCTGCCTAAAGCTTTTCTTCAAGGGAAAGTCAAACCTCTAAAACATAAAATGGTATGAAACCGCAGTTCAGAATTGCATGAGGCTATTATGTATTATAAGGTGTGAGTGGGATAAATGATGAGGAACAAGAGGCACAGCAGCAGAACTGTGTAATCTTCCCTCCAGGTATAAGTGACTTAAAGCCACCTAGCAGGCACATCCTCTGAGGTCCTCCCACGGACAGTTGTGCTACGGTGGCATTCATTTAATCTGTGGTCTGAAAGGCAGCTAGACTGCAAGATGCTGGCCTGCTAGTGGTTTGTGTGTTCTTATTACAGATTTCTGGAATTTGGTTTTATGTTCAATTGAGAACCACAGAACCGAAGCCAGGATTCTGGAAATTGAAGGTCATAATCACACAGCACTAAGACATTTGTCTATTTTTCCTTTACCATTTTGAAAAAGACTCCTTCTCCCCTAGAACTATACAAGTTGTCAAGCTCAAAGTAAGAAGAAAATCTGTGGTCCTTTTTTTACTTTTTAAAAACTGTTAGAAAATGAGATGATGAGTAGAACAGGAAGGGCAATTCAGCTTTTCCTGAAGCAGCTATGCTGTTTGCCTAGCTTCCCTCTGTGCTTGGGCAGAAAGGTCATGACCATGTGCTAAACAGATGGGTAGAAACATGGGACTTTCCCTCTCCTATGGGTAGTGCATTGCCCTACTCTCTTCATTCCAATCCGGGGACATACTGGGGCAGGGCCACAGCGGTTTCCTCAGGGTCCTCACAGTGCAAGACACAAGGGAGGCAATACAACACTACACAGTTACTGAAGCAAAAACTGTGAAACTAACTGTAATATATGCTTCAGGCAGACCAAGACACAAAAATAATCATAAATTCCTCTTTTTTTTTTTTTTTAATATAAAATCCTAAAGAAGGTAGTAAACCATGTTTTGTATAATTCCAGTTGTAGATTTAAAAAAAGCAGTTAAGTTCTCCTGGCAGGTTTGTTTTTTGTTTTGGTTTTTTTTTTTTCTGTATACAAAGGTATGGTTTCCCTCATAAGAACAGTCTAAATATCCTATTAATCCCTTATATCTAGTATTAGCAAAACCCTGTTCAAGATAGATTACAGTATTTTGATTCGTTACTCATCAGTATGTATAATTATCATTTAACAATGTTATGAAGGACTGATGAAGGGAAGCAGGTGTTTAAACATGCAGTGCCAGTAGTTTGACACAGCATCTAATTCTCTTTATTTGCACTTTTAAAAGACATCCATTCAAGGAGGGAAAACAATGAGGCACTATATAGTAGTGAGTGTTTGCAAGAGAAAGCAAAAGATGTTTAGTCAATTTTTGGAGCAAGTATTTTTTAATTAACAAGGCTGAGGTTTTTAATGGTAGCATAACATATGAAGATAGCAAAGGTAATGAAGCGTGTTACAATTTTAGATAGCAAGAAATTAATATCCCCAGATGAGCTTTAGACCCATAAAATGTTTCTGGCTACCAGGGAAATAAAAGCACAGCTTGGTCCTCGATAGCCAAATACGATTTTCGAAGTCCATACACTGGAGGGTGCTGCTGCCAGGAGGTGGCTACCAGGGCAATGTGGACGGCCGGCATGTCCCCACAGGTGATGCCCATTCTGCCTGCCCCATGCTGGATTTAGTTGTGTTCACTACTTCCAAGGGGGACAGTATTCCTGCTGAAGAACACTCCAACTCTTCAGAACTTCATAGGTCAGAAGCTGAGATCTTCAGAATTAAAGAGTATTATGAACTTTTGCCCAAACATCTTGAATGAGAAAACTCCCATTTACCTCCAGATACTGCTTCCTGGGAAGAGGTGCTTGAAGATTTCCATAGCTGTGAGCTAACATTTATCAGTAGCAGTGGTCTCCCTGATCACCACAGTTTGTGTGCTCATAATTGTTAGTATTGTTTATGTACCATACTTACTTAATATAGGTTAATGTAACCTTTTAAAATAATTTTATTTAGGTTTTAAAAATGCAGGATTTTGTTTTCTCTCAGCAGATTTTTCTATAGTCTCCAAAATAAGCCAAAACGAACTGGTTTGGTTTTGGTTTTTTTTCTTTTCCCTTCTGAAGAAGCAGATTCTAGAGGTCTACCAGGCACTCACAGAACCAGAGTATGCTGTTTGAAACAGTTCTGTAATGCAGCAGTGCCAGTGCTGAGTTTCCTTTGAACAGCAATGAAGCATACATGGCTTTTTCTCCTCTGCCTGTAGGAGACAGGTTGAAATACGACAAGGTGTTTCAGGTTACCTATATGTAGGGTTTTGCACTGCTTTATTATGGAAGATAAGTTTCAACATTCTGGGTCAGTATGGTGTAAGTACTGAAGCCTAGCAGTTTTTCCAGGGGAGACATTCCTGCCTGCTGTTGGAGGAGAGACAGTACCTCCAGAGAGAGGGCAGCTCAACCATGTTCCCTAGTCTTGTTGCTACTCCAGTGACTTCATAAATCTTTTTCATCACTCTCCAACTAATATTTGTTTGCTTCTGTGATGATTACTTGTTCTGTCTCTGAAGAACCATCCTCTACATGAAAAAAAAAAAATAATAGTAATTGCTCTTCTGAGAGGTAGAAGAATTTTTGCCTTAGCAGTTGTGCTATTGCCATCATGACTTACTTTAAAGGTGCTGAATCTATGCCTTGCCTTATGGTGAAAGTCATTGCAAGTGATCCTAATGATGCCTGTTAGGCATAAAATCCATGCATGAAAAATAAACTCAAGATGGTGCTTCATGATTACACCTGTGTGTTTCTTAGCCTGGTAATTTTGTTTTCCCTGTGCAATACTACTCATGAAAATGATTTCTTTTTGAAGTAACTTACTTTATGGGCAACCTTAGTATTTATTTTCATCAGTTTTCTTTTATCTCCTAATTGCTGCTACATGTCAATAACAGGAAGGCTGGAATTATTGCACCTGCTGGGCCAAACAAGCTGACTATTTCTTTACTTTCTCATTGATCACCTTGTTCAAATTAGTTCTCAGCATGTTTAGGAAGTACAGAAGTCTTCCATCTTTCTCGTACTTTGCTTTTGTTAGGATTTTTTTTTTTTTTTTAAATTTCAAGTGTAATATGTGCAGTGAACCTAATGAAATAATGAACGGACATCACCATATCATACTTAATAGGGCCCTGGGTAGAGCCAGCTCAGAGACCCTCTGTCAACTCTTATTGTTTGTCTCGCAGACTCATCTCTCCTACCTTTTAGCATGACAGACAACCCAAACAAGGTGTTGCTCTGATCACCAACCAGTCCCTGTAACTTTCAAGGAGTTCAGTGCAAATTCCCTAAGGATGAGGCTGTAAGGCTATAGTTTTCTTTGTGATAAAGACTCCTTGTGGTCTGCCTCTGACAGAAGTAAAATGAAATTAATACAACAGTGTAGGCTAACTGCATTTTATAAATGTTCCCTAGCTGGTAAGGGCTTCTCCCTTTATAATGTGGATGTCAAATGCTTTCATTGTATGCTCCACGTATGCGGTTGGCTCTCCTTCCACCTCTAGCATACATTGTGCCTGACCAAGACTTTCAGCTGCCATAAAGAACTATACAGAATTTGCATTTGGAGATGGTTATGTAAATGCCAAGTCCTTTAAAGGCTGTATTTGAGTTAAAGGAGGAGTTTGGGAATAAAAACAGGTGGTCGGCAATGATTTTGTCCGAGGTACCTACCCGCTGGCTCACCAGGTGCCTGGTACTGACATTTCACTGAATTGCCTTCTATTTTTCATGACAATGTGAAGACTTAAAGAGCATATTTCTACAGACCTTAGCATTGGTAGCTGAATTGTTATTTCCCAGTAGAGCTGGTGGGACCTTACTGCTGCATGGGCACAGAGATCATGCTTGAAGCTCTCAAAGCTCATGCCCAGGAGGTGCTTGGCAGAGAGTCCTTTTAGCCAAACAGCTACTGCAGTTTCAAGGATCCAAGTCAGGTCACTGCTCTGAATCCTTTGCCAGAGATGTATTTCTTTTTTGGTGTATATCATAGGGAGTTTACAAAGGTGAGCCTTCTTAATTAGGCAGCTGAATACACACCCTGTTGCTTAATTTCCCAAGGTTTCTGTCAAATATGGACCCCTGCCACTTCCATGTTCTGGGACCCCATGGCTTCCAGCTCCCTCCCTAGGGTGCAGCGCTGCCTGTAGTGCCAGCAGTGCCCTTTCCTCCTCCTGGCCCCCTTCAGCCTGCTAAAGACAGTGAGTATAAGCTCAGCTCCTCGTTTTGGATGGTATGCAAGAAGTTGCCAGGGCAAAGACCTTATCTGACACATCATATCAGTGATGCTATACCCAGAAAGGCACCAACTTCTGTGATAAGATAATACAATTTTGTCAGAGAACCCTAACACTTAAAACTTTACTGATTTCAATGGAAGCAGAGGCCTTTGGGCACCCCACAGAGACTCAGCCTGAAGAGCAGGTCCTGCAGCGATGGGGTCAATGCCATTTAAAAGTGGCTTTTGTGCCTTCATAAAGAATAAAAGTAACTTCTGGTATCAGTTGCATGAGAGTTGATGCTTAACATTTTGGCCTTTAAGAAATTATAGTTTGACATTAAGTTTAACTTTAGTGGCTAATGAAATTATCACGATGGAACAGCCCAAGTAAATAATAAATACAATAACTCTTCTTTGCCTGTTGTGCTCTTTTACTATTCGTAATTTTTAGGACCATAGATATTAGATACACTTACGTAAGACTTAACGAACAGTAATTATCTTTTGGCTAAAGAAAAAGCCCAAACGAATGCTAAGCTGCATTATCGCTTGGCTTCTGACATGAGCTGATAATCAGATTTTCTTGCTTAAATCCATGGTGCTTGAACAATGCTCCCCACTGTCTGTCCTTCCCGATATTACCCTTAATTAGAAAGAACAGAAACACAAATCTGAATTATTTCAAAATCTGGTTTCCATGGTCAGTGGTTGGAAGGGCTTAACTTTATTACAAAGAAACCTGGCTTTATTTACTAATGAAATCTGAAATGCTAGGCCTGTAATAGTAGATAGTCTAATAGTATGGTGTTTACATGCTGAAAAATCTTGAGCGGGCAAAGTATTTTGCAATAAATTGTTAAGTAATTGAATTATGATTCTTTTATCCAATTAATAAAGCAGAACAAGAGACCCATAGGAAGTTCTGTACCACAGTTCAGGACAAGCAATGACACATTGTTCTTTAGCCTTGCTCTTTGTATCTTTTTTCAAGATGCATTTGGTGAATGCCTGTTTCCGTCCACACATTTGAGATTGTGATTTGTCTTTTTTCCTAATCCTTTGTATTTACTTGTCTCCTTGTTTCTGAATACTTCATGCAGTAAAAACTTTTTTTTTTTTCTTTTTTAATATATATTGCTGTGGAAATCAATGTATCTGCATATTTTTATTTATTTAGAGGCTTGGAAGCCCCTTTTTGCACTGCTACACACAGTCTTTAGCTGCAATAATGTTTATCCTCTCTAAAATAACAGAAAGTTTATTTTATACTACCTGATCTGTCTTGCTCCACTCCAATATAACTGCAAATCTGCTTCCACAGCTACTGTTGTGGTAAAACATGAATTTAGCAAAATGTAAATTTAAATATATTACAGAACCAGAAAACTAAGAGTAGAAAAATAACTTTTTTAGTGCTTGGTTTTTCCTTAATAGCTCATATATACATATATATGCAGTACTTGTTTATGTACTGGCATACATGAAAAACATATCAATAAGTGGAATTTTCTACATCACTTTTTTAGCTATCTTGCTTTTTAAAGTAATGTACTGTACATCTTCAATAAATATTTCATGTATAATAAATAGTTATTTAAAAGAAAAGCCAACAGAAGAAAACTGCAGTGTTCTTGGCAAGCCAACAATTAAAAAGTACAGGTGCTGGGAGTGGGTATAGGACTAAAGTAAATAGCTATGTTTAATTTTTTATTTTTTTTTTTTAAATCTAAAGAAGGTACCTTTCATTCTGAGAAATTTATTTCTCTTAAATATTTGCAATCCAGAACCAACAGCACATAACGCCACTTCTCATTCTTTCCTGACAAAGGGCATAGCTTGTGGTAACAAGCAGATGCTTGAGTGGGCTGTGTGGCATGAGGTGTACCATCAGCCAAGAAAATCAATATTTACTGTTCTAGTATCCTTGTCGTGTAGGAGTTTGCCTTGTTTAAAAAGAGGATTGTGTATAACATATAAGGCCCTGCATTTGGTTAATCAAAAGAAGGGTATTATTGAAAAGGGCATGTTCTCTACAGTGAGTCACACTTAACCCTCCATGTCCTATAGTCCTGCTCTTTTCATTTATTATGGGAAAAAAAAAAATCAGCTGAATGGTTAGACCTGAGAGATGCTTGCAGTTATTCTCTTCTTTAATATTATTTGTTGGAACATAATAAATATGCTTAGTAACAAGAGTCGGACTGGAATTTGTTCACTAGCAGGGTGAGTCCCCTGCCACCAGCAGAGACCCCCAGACCACTGCCTCATCACAGGCTGTAAGGGTGAATTTCTCCAGGAGGAGATTGCATTAAAGGTCAGTGGAGAATGCATCAAAGCTGAGGTATGGAAATGTTCTGAAATACAGGTCTGTGCACTACTTGGGAAATAAACTTGTGCCCTCAAGGAAACACTTGTAATAAATAATGCAATTAAATCACAGAAATTGTTTCCCAGTAATAATGGTTTACTTTTTGAGATCACGTTTTACTGGAGAGACTCAGATCTCTGTTTTGCATTGATTTCCTCCCCTCTCCACGCACCTCTTTTCAATTGACATTATGAAATTTTCACTCCACATCACGAAAAGAGAGTTTAATCCATTGTGATAAATGCTCATGTTACCTTTTCATCCACTGAGGCTTCCATCCGTGATTTTTTAATTTATAGTGGAGGAGTATGAGCAAGGAAAACAGATGCTAGAGATGTCTGTAGGGAAGCTATGAAGTTTGCAGGCCAATTTGGTGAAATGCAAAGGCACTTACTCATGGAATGGAAATTATTGTTCATCTCATTGTTCAGCTTTGCTCTTTTCTTCCATGGTTTATTAGGTAGATGCTGTTTATGATGCCACACTTTAGCTTCTGTTTATGGGTTTCAGTTATGCAGGAGCATAGAATCATAGAATCATAGAATGGTAAGGTTGGAAGGGACCTCAAGGATCATCTAGTTCCAACCCCCTGCCATAGGCAGGGACACCTCCCACTAGTACAGCTCACTCAAGGCCTCATCCAATCTGGCCTTGAACACCTCCAGGGAGGGAGCATCCACAACCTCCCTGGGCAACCTGTTCCAGTGCCTCACCACCCTTACTGTAAAGAACTTCCTCCTAACATCTAGTCTAAATCTCCCCTCTGCCAGTTTAAGCCCATTGCTCCTTGTCCTGTCATTGCAGGACCTTGTAAATAATCCTTCCCCAGCCTTCCTGTAGGCCCCCTTCAGATACTGGAAGGCTACTATCAGGTCCCCTCGAAGCCTTCTCTTCTCCAGGCTGCAGAGCCCCAACTCTCTCAGCCTGTCCTCATAGGAGAG
>VWZE01015444.1:0-26176 GCA_013396675.1 Eubucco bourcierii | reverse complement strand
TCCCCTCCAACATAAATTTGAATGATTTGTCTGATTACTTTACACAGGTATGTGCCTGATTTATCATAGAAAGCCCACTCAGCAGCCTGACTGTCATTCAGGATTTGGCAGAAACAGCCTTCTATTATTTGCTGGTAGTTTGGTTTCTGGAGGGCAAGCTGTAGACACAAACAAGAGACGTAGCCCTCAGAAACATTCACGCAGCATCCTTCAGGAAGGGAGGGGAGGTTATCCGAGTCCCCATGCTGCTGTACTCATATAAATGCTCCCTCTTTTGTTACTGCTGGACTCCAAAGAATAAACCCAAAATACAAAGCGGAGGCGGCACCACTGAGCGAATGCCACAGTGTTTCCTTAATCCATGTGGATCAAAAACACGAACGTTTTGATTCTGTAAAGAATCTTCCTCAGCATGCTGGATTAATCACATGGATTAATAAAACACTGTTGCACTCACTCAGTGGTGCCTCCTCTGCTTTGTATTTTCTTTTGTTATTCTTTGGAGCCCTGCAGGAACAAAAGACAAAGCATTTATAAGAGTACCATAGCCACTGGGAATTCTATAAACATCACCCTCTATAAGGTATGCTTCTGGAGTTTTTGCCCATGGATCATGAACTGCAGATTTGTCCACATCCTAAGCCCTGTGCTAGTATTCCTATCTGTCTGAAATACACCAAGTTTAAAACTTGTGCTTTTTTTTTCTTTCTTTTTTTTTTTTCCCCTTTCATTCTTTCTCTATTTAGTTCTTCAAAGAGTGCAGCAGGCAGCACATGTGTAACACTCAATTATCTGCTTTTGTGGAGCAAACACTTTTGTATATCATTTCAGTCACTGGCTGGAGAGTGGAGCTGGTGGGCAGGGGACAGTTTCAAAGAAACCCTGAAGTCTAACAACTTTCATATGCAGAAGTGACTTGGGAGGTGCAGAACTGCGCTTTTCATTACTCACACATGAAAATATATGCTAATGTTAGCCTTTGTGAAGCCATGTGATAAGCTGCCAGTGTCTGGCACCTGACTATTCAGCTCCCTCTCTGTGCACTGATTCCAGCTCTCTGTATTTTTTCCAGCATCTGCTTTCCAAAAACCATCCTTTTCTGCCTCATAAATGTGAGGCTGACCCCTTCTCAGCTGTAGGCCCCTGCTTCTTTTCATTCATGCAGAACGTAGGATGAGTAGTAATCAATCTTATGTTATAGTTAGGTTAAAGGTCTAAAATCTTAGGATATGGAAGAGCTAAAATTGAAAATTTAAACCTTGCAAATGGCACATATTAGGGTCCCTGGATGACTCCAATGGAGATAATTTCAAAGATGCAAAATCTCCTCTTTTTCATGAGAAGAATGTTCTTGAAGTTTTTTGGATACATTTATGATTATCACACGTAGGATTGGGCATGCAGTAATAAAAAAAAGAGTCCTAACCAAACATAACTTGAAGGCTTTCTAAAATGCTCATGACTTTGCACACTCAGGTTTTATGTACATGCAAGGAGACCCTTTAAGTGTTCCTGATTTTATTATTTGTTCATTGTAATCAGACATTCTGGTCTTCATCTGCTAGTTCAGTCTCATGGATGTTCCACCTTTCAGGAAACATAAGTTACACTGAACATAACAAATTAGAGTGTCGTGGTCTGTTAATAGTAACTTAGTGTGTATATGAACTGATAGACTGTCTACCAGGATTTTTGGACACTAATTTATCCACTCTATAGATCAAGATCTGTTAGAAAGGATGTAGGTGACATCATGAATCAGTCTAGCACAGTAATTTCCTCAAACAGTGTGTTTCTATATCCTTATGGAGGTGGACATTTTCTCATGTGGTCAGAGGAATATCTTTCTCATATTCCTTATTGTTTCTCAATCTTTCTAAATTCTTTTTATTCCTGATTTACTGACACTCTACTACACTGTCCCGTTTACTCATGCATTTCTGGATGACTATCATACTGCATCCACTACTTACAGAATGCTCCAGGGTCCATCTCCACTGGTTTCAGTCTTCTATCATCTCCTGACCTTCATACAGACTGCTTTTCTCTCTGTGCCTCCATTTACTTTCACTAAGACCAACTTGCCTCCCCTCTGCCAGAGGCTCATATCTGACTGACTGTAGCACTACACTACCAGTGACCTGTCTTTTTCTCTTCAAATGCTGCTCTGAAATTGAATCACTTTTAGGCTGATAAGGCCAATTTCAAGCAGCAGGATGTTCTGCAGTGAGGTCCCTCTTTACTTTCATAATAAATCTGCTTTGCGTAGGGTTCCTTTTTATCATGGCCTACTTTATTCTTTGTGTTTTGGAAATTCTCCCATGAGTCATGTTTTACAAATGTTTCATAGCATATATTATTATTATTTTCCTACCATGTATTGCAGAAATTGTGGCATTTTGTTCTGCAGTTTCATTACACTGAATACTTTATTCTGCTATTTGATTTGTAGCCAAGTGTTAAAATGTTACTTGGGACCATTATCTATTGGTGATGAGTGATTCCAGGGTTGTGTGGCATAATTTTCCATGTAAATTCTGAAAGTAAATATGGCAATTTACATGGGAAGTATTGCTCAATAAACAGAATTTTAAGCATGTGAACTATAAACTCTTCCTCTTTATGGTAAGTGCTATTCATTAATGATGACTGTAGAAACATTTTCCCTTACAAACTGATGTTATATCACTATCCAATATAAAGCTTCTCGTGTCTTCCTTTCATCTTTTCAGTGCTGACCAAAGTCCTGTGGTGAAAGGAGAAGCAATGTCCCTGCCAACATGTACTATGTTGTGAGGGAACCACATATGATATCCGAGTATGTATTGCTATTACTGCTAACATGAGCAACAATGCATGTAGAAGTGTTTCCCTCAATACTGTCGTCATATTTCCCACCAGTAATGGAGTAGACATTCTGTCCCTTGTCAGGCAAAACCTCATAAACCCAAGGTTCATTTTTTTTTTTTTTTATAACTAGGACTTCTTTTAAGACCTGATGTCTAAAAAAGTTACTTTCTTAACTGGGTGCATTGGACTAGGTTCTAAATCCCTGTCTCAGCATCTGGCTAGAGACATGTTTCACAAGTGATAGCTGCATTGCAGTCTCTAAGTTCAGAGAAAGCCATAAAGATTTTATTATATCTAAAGCATTACTGGATAGGTTGGCAGGGGATTAGTGAGATTGTTTATTTATTTTTAGATTTTTTTAATACTAATTTGATGCACCACTGCCCCAGTGTGTTCTTGCAGTGTTTCTGTGTTCTTGTTGCCTGAAGTTGAATGTTAATGTGCTGGAACACAGAGGGAACAGTCTAGGCCAGCTCTAGATCAGTTTCATCTCCCCAAACTGTAAGGACAATCCATTTAAACTGGCTTTGCAGACTTCCACATTACTTCCTTTGTATTAACTTCTGATCTTTAGATCTGACTTTTATGTACTGCAGGGCTTCTGTCTGCTGGTCCAGGACAATTAACCTGTGGGTTCTTTGTGCATTTTTAGTGTATGAATGTTGTACAGTCTGCAGATTACTCTATATAATGATTAGAATTAAGGTGTGCTTTGGCTATCCTGATTGTTTGCAAATGAAAGAAGGGTATACCTACTTTTCACTCTGATTAAAAGAACTGTGGACAAAGTTCTGGCATATATTTGCCAGCAAGTAACTGTGGGAGAAGCACATCTTTCCTTTTATAAATTCAAGCTTTAAAAAACAGCAACCTTTAGAAAACTTTGGTTAAAAAGTGACTTCCTAGCAGAACTCAACTTGAATATGTAGTCCACATGGAAATTGAAAGCTCAAAACTGAAACCAGCCCTCAACTTTTTAGTATTTGTTTTACATCACTTGCTTTTAGCCTTCCTTGTAAATCTTGGGAGCATAACACATGATATCTAGTATACGGGATGAGTAAAACTGTGGTTTAAATACTGCATACTGTCTGGGTTCAGGAGGAAGAGGTGAAATGGGAAGAGAGGAACTGATACATGTTATAAAGTGTATTCATCCAAAGGTCTGATTCGTGGTGATTTTTGTGAGTCCCCATGCCTTAAGCTAATCAAGAAAGATCTGAGGTGATGCACAGACAGATGCTACAAGCAGGAAGGACAGAAAAGGGTGACAGGTAGACCACTGACCACATGGTGGATCCAAAGTGATCAAAAGTGGTCTGGTTATAGCAGAAAGGCTTTAGTAAAATTCCCCTAAGCAGCATTTTATGGTGGAATGAAGAGGGACAAAATGGCAGGAAAAATTAGAAAGGAAAGAAGAGAGAAAAATGCTTAGAGTAGCTGTGGAGGATTTGTGCAGCATATTGTGACTGAGAGTGAGCTGCTCTGGAGCACTGGGCACTTGATGGGTCAGCAGAAGGAGAGACATCTGGCATGCAGCCCCACTCAGCTGAAGGTGCACCAGAAATACAGGTCCCACAAAGGGAGAAAAAAACCCTAGCAGTGCCAGAACACCAGCATGAGAATGTACCTGTTTTAAAGTAGTTCCACAAGAAAACAGGATAGCAGAAATCAGTACTTGCTCTGCAATGTTCCAGTAATTTCTCTAGCTTCATGTTATTTTTTTTCTTCTTGAATTTCATCTATCTAGAAGTTGGAAAACTAATCTAAACTAATCTGTCTAAAATAGTTGTATAGACAGGAGCGGAAGATAAACACCTTCACAGGCAATCCTTGTTCTCTGCTTTAGGTATCTACCTTAGAAACAGGAGTACTTGTCTCTGGCTAGTGACCCCACGTGGCTGTTTGCCCTTCATCATTAGATGAATCCTGAAATTAGAGAAAAGTAACAATGACTCTTGCAAGGTAAAGCAAGATTCGAGTGTCTGGTTAGGGCTAGTTAACAGCTACTGTTTTTTCCCTACTATGTGGGAAAAAAGAAGCTAGCGAAAAGCCTTAATCTAAGTCACAGGTAAGATGAGTGTTCTAGTAATAAAAGATAAACCTTGCACCTTGTGTGTAACTGCCAAAAAAGCTGAACAATTGATCTCTTTTATTGGAACAGAAATTGTTTTCAGTGCAGTAGTGAGTACTGGGGAAGCTAATTGCTAGGCAGGAAAGGAAGGGAAGAGTACAATTTCACTGAGACAGTACATATTACATGAGTGAGGAGCCAGCCTTGGTCCCCCTTGAAGGGATGTAGAGAGATCAAATTGACAATAGATAGAACTGGTTGATAATACCAGTTCTAGTAACTGAGGATTGCAGCAGTCCTTCTACTCTGTGTTTGAGATTATCTTTGTTCATTTAATTTCTTGTGACATACTTTTCTTTGCTCCTCTTCCAGAGTCAGTCAGTAAGCACGGTTTTGTATCTCTGAGAAAGTCAATTTTTTTTTTTTGTAGGACTAGTAGTATGGTGAAAACCTAATGCAATATGTCTTTATCCCATTGCAAATCATAACAACAGCACTTAAGTTAG
Organism: Eubucco bourcierii; assembly: GCA_013396675.1. Classification (NCBI taxonomy): domain Eukaryota; kingdom Metazoa; phylum Chordata; class Aves; order Piciformes; family Ramphastidae; genus Eubucco; species Eubucco bourcierii. Next base: position 20,746 of record VWZE01015444.1, on the reverse strand, counting down.
TAAACTGAAAAATTTAGCAAACACTGCAGTTAGACATGTAGAAATCTTTCAAATATCATTAATTTTGGGTAGAAATCTTTCAAATATCATTAATTTTTGTTTTTGTTTTTTTTTGTTTTTTTTTTGGTTTTTTTTTGTTGTTTGTTTTTTTGTTTTTTTTTTTGTTTTTTTCACTTTTAATGTGAGGAGCATGAAATGCAACCAGTATGGTTAGACTAATAATAAACTGATAGAATTTTTCAACAGTTCAGAACAGTCATTCAGGCCTCCTTTATCCAGCCTCAGTGGTTCATGTTGTCTTGAGTCGTTTCACTGTGCGTTGATGGTGACAACAAGACATGATTAGGAGGAGTTTTTTGAGGCCCCGATTAAGGAATTTTTAAGTGCTTTTAAGGATGTGTTGAGTTGTATTCTTTTCCAGGAGAGTATTTGAATAGGATTTAATCCTATGCTTAAGCACTTTTTCTGAAAGTGGTTGTCTTATGGAATCAACTTTCCTTTCCATTTGTGCTCTAGTGACAGCCTCCACCTGGATTTGAAATGAGGTCATTGGACCTGAAAGGTGGGGGTAAAGGTATCTAAGTAGCTTTCATGGAGACTTACTCTGTTGCCTGTAGCTACTTTCATCTTAAATAAGGAAGTGTGGCATGTTTGTATTCACAAATCCTGTTGTGCAATGTTCTGTCTCAATTGGGGCTGTCTGTGTCTCCATATTAATTCTGAGGGCAGCTGCAATTTCCTCCATTTCATGCAAATTACCTTCAGCCTTAAAGCTTCTGGCGGGTTGCCAGCACAGCCCTCTCTGGCAAAATTTGGATTCCTCTGGGGAAAAGTATTATCCCTTTTCCTTCAAAGGCCTTTATTTAGGCATATATTTCAGTATTTTAAAGACAAATACTTCAGAAAGTTTTTTATCTTTTAGAAGGATGCATTTTTTAACTAGTAGAACAGTCCTAAAGATAGATAAATAAACAAATAATAATAAAACCCCAATGATACACATTCTTGCTCCTTATCCTGAACATTACTATGAATGCCACTGCAGCAGTGCCATTAAAATATATACCAGGAATTTTCCTTGCCTGCCTCTGTGGTCTTTTAAGATCATTCAACTGCATAATTACTTTTAAAAATATATATATTTTTTTTAATGGAATAAGTCTTTTTGACAGACTAACTGAAGAAACTATTCCATAGATTTTGAATGCAGGTTTTCAGTTTGATCTGGGTATATGTTCTTCTTTTTAAAAGTTATATGTGTATATATATATATATATATATTTCTTTGATGATAATAAGGGTAATTAATTCTCCCTTCTTCTGTCCTTTGCACAAGGATCACATTCATCGGTTTCCAATCACAAACAATTCCGTATTCATGGCATCATGCCGACTTTGAATTTAATTAGTTCACAAATAAGATTTGTTTTTTCCATACATTGCTGCCCTCTAATTGCTTGGTCTCTTGGAATTAAGATGTGCTCTGCATGGATTATCACCTGTAGAAGTAAGAATCCTGCAAGAGAAAATTGCAGTTGTGGTTCCATTTGTGCAAGCGTTGTTTTTATCTGATACCCATATGTCCACAAACCCTCTCAAGTTGTAATGGAGGGATAATTAATTGATGCAAGACATGATTTTTCAAAATTAATATTGTTTATTGATGTTGTTATTCAGAACTCTTGCCACCCTGACCACTGTTTTTTAATGATAATTGACTCTTCACACAGTCGTGAAAACATTATACTGAGGAATAATATAGGATCTAGAACAAATAACCAGCAATAGAATCATAGAATCATAGGATGATAGAATGGTAAGGTTGGAAGGGACCTCAAGGATCATCTAGTTCCAAACCCCTACCATAGGCACGGACACCTCCCACTAGTACAGCTCACTCAAGGCCTCGTCCAACCTGGCCTTGAACACCTCCAGGGAGGGAGCATCCACAACCTCCCTGGGCAACCTGTGCCAGTGCCTCACCACCCTCACTGTAAAGAACTTCCTCCTAACATAATACAACATTAATTAAACTGGAAAAGAAGGTTTTTGCGGTTAATTATATGGCTTGCAGTTAGTTGTACTGCTTGTCCACTAGATGGACTCGAGGAGCTCCTTTCTACTTACGGCAGAAGGCAATGGTGAATTACAAGAGGCTTTAATTATTTACTCACAAAAATTATCTCCCAACTTGAGGGGCTGGCTACAGGTTCAGACAGCACCCAAAACGCTTTCAGGGAATTCGGTCGATGTTTTGTCAGTTGCTGAGGCTTCTGATTCTTCCCAGGCTTCCCAGGCTGCTGGGGAAAGGAGGCAGACAATCTCTGACCTGGTCCTGGTTTCTCTGGACCACCTGTGTACCTCCAGGACTTCCCATCTTGGTAAGAGACTTTCAGGTGCAGACAGAATGTCTTGCCATGTGCAGTCTCAGCACAGATGTCAGGCTGGCTGTGCAGGGCAATTGTATCAAGGCATTTAAAACCTGTTCCTGGTAAACTCCAGGCAGGCCGTTTCCAAGCAGACAAACTCAAAGCATCAGAGTTTGTTACTTTGTGGCAGAGCTCGATTATAGGTTGGCAGAGCAGGGCAAGATGTGATAAGGCAGTAAGGTAGTGTACTGCCAGGAGTACAGAGCAATGGCAGAAGGCAGTAGCCTGTGGAATTCCACAGGTGTTACTCAAACCACCATCTCAATACACTGTTTGTCATTAGAATAACCAACTTTCCTCTTTCCTATTACTGTTGACATGTAAGGTGATAATATCTCAAGCTGTTTGTAGCATCTGAAGTGTTTTCCAAGGCTGGTATTTAGAAAAATGTCACTATACTTGCACAATACTGACTGAAGGCACTTTGAGTCTGCCTGTCCCCTTGTTCCTGTAGTTATTGAGCAAGCATTCACAAAAGCTCCCAATTTTCAGGCTGTCTACTGTTGTATGAACTTGTGTCATGTCTACTGATATTTCCTCTCTAAGATAAACCATGCCAATTGTTTCAGTTTCTATTTAAGAGCTTTTTCTGTGGTCTTCTCTGGATCACTCTAATTTCACACAGTTCTTGGTCAGGCACGGAGAGCTGTCTTGGCACAGAGGGGCAAAAACACCTGTTTTGCCTCATGATTTTCTGGTGATAAAAAATTTCAATGGGTATTCATTCTTCAGGGATGGATTAAAAAATTGAGAGTAATACAAGTGAACTTAGTTTAATATTCTGTACAACACAGTCAGGTGTTACAGCTGCAGTGACTGGTCTTCTGGCTGGATGCTTTAGGTGTCAGTCTATTTAGTGCAATCTGGTTTTCACATGTGCTGGAAAACCTGGCATCACAAAGTGAAGAGATAAATATAGTAGCTTGTTAGGGACACTGAAATGTCCATTGTGACCTGCCACAGTCAGCAAGTGTGACACAAAGTGGCAGATGTCTTTCCTTGACCAATTTTAAAAGGCTAATAAGTTTCCTTGTGTCAGTTGAAAATCTTGTAACTCTGGGAAGCATAGTTTTGTCTGAAGAAATGAAGACTTTAATTTGAGATACTATTTCAACCTCAGTCAAAGCTGATTTAAGAGGCAAGTAGTTTTACAGGGAATTAGGTAGTGCCTTGGGTACAAATTGTATCAATTTGGCCACAAAGAATCAGAATTTCATTTAGATAAAATACAGAAGTTCTCAGACATATGAACACTGCAAGGGAATTGTTGCTGTATTTTCTCAATCTGTTTTGTTTATGTAGAAATCCTACTAATGTAAAGAATTGAATAACTACCTAATGTTTTGGCCAAATATGGTGTTATGCAGCCTGCCTGTTGACACAGCTCATTTTTATTTTGAATGATAGTAATTTCCATAACACAACTTATGCCCCACTTAGTTACTGACCGGGATGCAGTGTGATCATGCACAGCTGATAGTCTGGTGGAAGCAGTTTGAAGACAGTTGCACAGATTAGCAGAGAGGACTGGAATGTCTTAAATATCTTCATCTTCAAGTTTGCAAGTCATGAACCTGCATCTTTAAGTTACCAACCTCAGTCTTAGGATTGGTCTGCAAACTGGGCTAGAACTCCATGACTGAGCCCTGCCACTTCACCTCTTGCTGTATTCTTCAAATGCCATTGCTACCTGTTAATAAAAAATTAAATACCATCCTCAGAATGTCCAAGTCACTGAACAAGGTCCAAGACACTCTAAAAAGTCCACTGAAAGAAGCTGACTATGGCTAAAATGTGTATACTGAGGTGGTACCAAGAAACTTAAAGCATCAGTTACATCACCTTTATAATTCTTTAAACTCCTGCAGATAGTGAAGAATAGAAAATAATACTACCAGAAATGTGTGCATGTGGAATCCACTTTGCCGTAGGCACTACCACTATTTGAACTAAACAAGGTGAACTCCTGCTTGTGACAATAACTGTTATCAACAAGATTTAGTAGAGAATTCTGATGTCAGATAACAATCTCCCCATTTGACACTCTCATACAAATTAAATGAGATAATCAGTACCTGAGACTGTACTGGAAGGAACTAACTCTACAACCACTCTCTGCTCATAAAAATGTATGAAAGCTCCAAACCACCAACACTGCCCATGCATGTTTGGTCTGTCCAAAATTTCGTGCAGACCTGGGGGAAAAAATGACTTCCTAGTGGACAGGCTTAACAAATGATGAAGTAACATGTCAGCTACAGGTTTCAAGACCTTCCTCCTAGTCACATTTGGGAAGTGAGTTCAGAGCTGTGCACACCTAGCCTTTGTGGACCAATTAATTTCTGCATGCTCCTGGGTAAATGATACAACCAAGATGATGCTTTGGTGAGGGAGGTGGGCACCATCAGTACCACGGTTCAGCTGGGCTGTGTGATGCAGATAAGCCGAATGGTCTGCACAAAATTTGTCTGTGACAGTAACACAGCAATAGGATCTGAGTGAGGATCAGGCTGCACACCTGGGTTTGCTCTGCATCTTTCACCATTACGTTGATATGAAGGAAACAGAAGTGTTTTGGCTGTCTGTACTATTCCCTGTCTTCTGGAAAGTACCTTTTGCCTTTTGTGATGCTTATTAAAATGTGAATTTCTATACTTACACACACTGTATATTCCAGTGTTGTAATTGTTCTCAACAGCAGCAGTTAATTCCAGGTCTGTCAGTAAATGGTTGCTGTTATTTTAAAATGTTTTAGGGAGGGATCTGGAACTTTACTAATGACAAACAACAGCTAGAATCATCAGCTTTTCTGAATGTGATCACCAGTTCAGGATGTCCCCTGAAGGGATATTTCATTCTATAGAGGAATGTAGGTAATTAATTTTAATTAGAGGGTTAGTTAAAAAACAAACAAAAAAACCCCACAATTCAAGTGGTGAAATGTGCTTGAAGGTCTTAGCTTAGCTTTTAAGTACTTTTGATGGAACCATAAGATGTATTTACCAGCCTCAATCCTTGGAGGTGAATGTTTGCTCAGAGGTCTGGGACTGATTCTTCAAGGAGTTTGCACACCGCAGGTATTCAGTATAAATTCACATGCATCAAGCACGCGGACAAAGAGAAGTGTGGAGGAACCTGCGTACCAGCTATGTACACAATGCACCTCAATTGCCGGAGAACAGAAGACGCCTGTTTGAGAGCAATATGTTGCCAATCCTTTACGTGGACTGAATTCATCATTTGAAGAAAGGAAGCTGCAAGAGGAGAGGAGCAGAATGGTCTATTACAAAGTTGCTTTAGCGCTTATGAAATGGAGAAATTTGGTTGAATTGTCCTTTTCAACCATGTCTTGCCACTGTCCATCACTCAGTGCCTTAAGAGCCATCGAGATTCTTGTGGTGAGCACAGCTTAGTGCCAGAAAATCTCAACTTTTGTTAATGTATAGGCATTCGTCATCTGCTGTTCATTAACACACATATTGCTAATGCCTGGCAATGGAGCGAACATTTTTCTAGAGTGGGGTCGAAAAACTAATTATTCACCATATGGTGGCCTGCTCAGCAACAATTGCTGAAGCCATGGAAGCAAAAGGAAGTTGGCTGGTTGATTTCTTTGGGCAGTTTGCACAGTGATGACTCTCTTGACACCTGCCATTCATGTGGCCGCTGCATAACAGATGGGCTAAGGCTGGGAACTGTGGAAAAATCATGGCAGAGATCTGGTGGCAGCCTCAGTCTTTTTATCCTTCAGAATGACTTTGGGTCACGTGGGCTGTGAAAATAACAAGTAGGGGATTGTGCTCTGAGGATTTCCCTGCTTCTTTCATAAAGCCAGGGCGTAATTTTGACTGCCTTTTCGTATTTTGTTTATTAAAAGGATCAGGGTTTTAGATGAAAGAGATTACTTGGTTTGTGGTAGGGGGCTGTGCTGTGCCCATGACACTTGGCTCATTGTTAGCAGGAAAAATGCTGGCAGTTTGATAAGGGATAAGAAAATGGAGGGGTTTTAAATTAAAATTTAAATTACTCCTTATTTGTTCTATTCTCATTTGTAAATCTCACATAGGCAAGTTAAGATAAGAGCTGTTTTAGATTCAGAATACTCAAACCTGAAATGAATTAGTGCTTTTTCTAGTGGAGCTTAGTAAGGGAGGGTAAGATTAATTCGAGCATGCTGCCTTTGCAACTTGTATGCTTTCTGGATTTCATATCATCCCGACAATGTCTGAGTGAGGGAGGCACTCAAAAGTTTCCAAGCAGAGATTTTCTGAGCTTCAGTGTCATTCAATATTAAATCATGTGGGTTTCTACTATCTGCAAATTAAATTTTAATTGATTAAAATGAATCGTGGCAGTTGAGAATTTTCTCACGTCTCCTTTCACAAGAATTGTGAGGAAAAACTGAGAAGTGATAAAAGTTCTACCAGAGACCTTCTGAAGCTGCAAAGCCTTCCCAGACAGATGCTGGTTAGACTGGTTGCAGTGGACACAGGATGGGAAAGGAAAGGTGAAGTGAAAGCAGGGCAGTGTTGGAAGTTGCCTTGTGTGAAGGAAAGCTTGCAGGTAAATAATCACAATAATTTGGGATTTGGGTCTGTCTTGTCAGGAACGAACTACGAAGTTTCTTAGGTGAAGCATGATATGTGAGGTTTTGATTCAGGATTCTTACTGTTGCATTTTGCCTAAACTTGCACAGGACCTTCTCCCCAATCCTCTAAAACAGCAGGAAGAAATTAAAGTCTCTTACATAGCAATCTTCAACCAATATTTTACAATTTGTTGGTTTTGAGATTTCTCTTCATAAGCAAATGGAAAAGTGGCTTATTGTTGTGACATTATGCTGTTGACTGTTCACAAACAGCACTGTCATTTCTGTAGCTGTGTGCCAGAGTTGGTATGATGATGCTGAGCAGGTCAGGGAGTGCATGCCACGTGGCTTTCAGGGTCCTCACATCAACATCTCATGCAAAGCCCATCTTTCATTCTTCCATATCAAAAACAGGGTTGTTGGCTTCAGAGGTGAGATCTGCTGCTCGTGTGGTGGTGGTCATAGGGATCCTCCCTGAAGGGTGATGTTCACCATGTCAGTGCAAATATGCAGGAGAGTTTGACCCAAAAGAAAATAACATACTAGATACTTCCTAGATAGTACTAAACTTAGATACTTTTATCACTATTTACAACAGGCAAGGGATAACCAGGACCTTAGGGCATGACACTTTTCCCATAGGTGATCAGGGGAACACATTTTAACAGCTCTGTCTCCTTTGTGAGAAGGAAGTTCATGTGATCTCCTTGGTCTGTGATGGTTCTTTTGCTTAGCCAGTGTGTACGCCTTCATCTCTCAGTGATTCCACTGTGAGTGGTAAGGAGAGGAATACTTCTGTTTCTAGCAAGAAGTAGGTCCAGTAGAAGATGCAAAGGGTGGAAGTTGAGGCATAGGAGGTTCTATGTGAACCTGGGGAAGAATTTTTTCACTGTGAAGGTGACAGAACACTGGAACAGGGTGCCCAGGGGGGTTGTGGAGTCTCCCTTTCCAGAGATATTTGAGAACCATCTGGATGCGTTCCAGTGTGGTCTGCTCTAGGTGATCCTGCTCTGGCAGGCGGGGTTGGACCAGATGATCTTTCAAGAATGTCCAGCCCCTGACATTCTAAGATTAAGACCATTATCCTCCAGCACCTGCTGGAGAAAATCTCCATGTCTTAGTGCACTGCTAGGGTTAGAGTGCTATAGGGCTGAATTTTCAGATCACTACTTCTCTTCAGCTTTTGCAGTTAACTGAAATGCCTGGAGCCAATTAAAATCTTCCCCAATGTATGCTCTACCTGCTCACCTGAACCTCCAGAGCTCTCTTGGGTGGCTGGAAAAAATAATAGAGATTTTGTGTAGAGATTTGCAAGGAATTCTTATGGTTGCTCTTTATAAATTTGAATGCCTACCAAATGATCTCCTCTCATGAGAAAAATCCAACAGGCAATAAATATATATTAGGAAAATCCCACATAATTCCAAAGGCTTCAGGTCAGGTGTAAGGGCATTTTGAGATTTGGAGAAGAGCAGATGGTGTGAAAGGGTATCCATACATAGATTTACACATAAGCATACACCATACATACATGCACACTTCCATGCCGTTATCCAGATATGCACATGTACACAAGCATATAATAATAACAGCAAAATAATAATAATAATTTAAAAATAATATAATAAAACCAATAACAACAACAATGACAGGTCACAAAGACCTGTGACCTGTCTTTGTCACAGAGGTCTTTGTGACCTGGCATTGTTACTTTTGTTGTTATTATTATTAGTAGTATTAGTATTATAATAATATATAATTATACCTGAACGTAACAACTTGAACTTAAAAGAAGTCTTTTTTTTTTTTTATTATTTTTTTTTTTTTAATGCTAGGTTTTACCCTAAGACAGTGGTGGAAAAACATTACAAACCACTTTCTTCATAAAGTGCTCATAATAATAATTTTTAAAAAATGATTTAGTAGTGGTTTCACCATACACCACCACTCATCTCTTTGTCAGTCGTTAGATTCTTATCTGAGGATTTTACTAAAAGTGTGTGTTTATTTTTTTTTACAGTACACTTAGGGAAGTGTATGCCGTTTTCCTCCCATGCTTATAAAATACATTAAACAATAATTATACTTTAAAATGGAAAAACCTGTTTGGTATAAAGGAGGTGAACAGCTTGAGTATCTGTTCTGGGGCCAGCATCCTAGCTTATGTTCCAGTTGCAGAATACATAAATTAATTAATCTCTGGGTTAATAGTTAATGAGATTTCAAATGAGATAGTTTGTCTTTTGTAATCAGCTGGAATACCACATGTTGTGGGAAATAGGATTTTCTTGTGTTGACTGTGTTCCTTAAAGTGCTCTGGAAGATTGAAATTTGGCAGAGATGTTTCTATAACCAGAATTTGCTGTTGCTTGCTCAGGTTCCTACATAACATGAAAATAGGGGTGGGTTGTACAATGAGTCCTTGCGTGAACATTAATCTGTTTACTGTGCTTTGCTAGTTTTGCTGTTCATTGAACAGAGTTGTTTTAAAAGTTTGCTTGATAAGAACCTCATTAAAGAACTGAGGCTTTTGAAACAGGTGATAAATGAGCAAATGTTTTGCTTTATGGAGAAAGATGGGTCTTAGGAAAAAAGTTTTGGTTTGTTTTTTAAATGAACTTTAAACCAAACAGCCAGACATTGAAGTGTAAGATTTAACACCTGCTTACGAAACCAACAAAAGTTTTGAAAGTCTTTGAAGCACAAATGTAACATAAAACCTCCTTTCTTTTTGTGTTGAGGTACAAGATATACCGTGACCTTCATCTAGTGAACTGGTGAAGGGCTGCCTGGCAAAAAGAAATTAAATCATCTCTATAAATTGTAATAAATTATGGGTACAAAGCAATGCAGCCATTTCTGGCTAAGCCCTGGAGGCTAGTTTCCCCCTTTATCCAGTTGTCTTAAACCACAGCACAGCCCTTTGCTGAGCTGATGCACTCACCCGTTTGGATTGTGATATGCTGTTTATTCTGTTGCTAGGCTGAAATGCCCCTTAAGACCAGCTGAATTGTATTGCTCTCATCCTTTTTTAATACATAACTTATGTAGATTATATGAACCGAATTGGCTTAAATGAAAGATTAAGTGAGGCATGTGTAGTGATTATATGTGCCTCTAAGCATTAGGTTGAATATTTAAAACTTTGCCATGTATATTTTTTCAAAGTCCCTTTACAGAGAGAGTAATCAGAAATCCCCCATTGGGGCATAGGGATTTCTCCAGGAAAAACATCTTGAACACCTCCTGAATTAGCTTCATTTCAGCTTTATCAGCTGTATTTACCAAATCGTCACAAATTTTTACTGAATGTTTTGGGTTTGCTACCATCTCCACTGTACATTAAGTCAGCGTAGTTTGGGAAATACTCCACTGCCATTCTGCTGTCACAGATTAACATTTTCAGAGCCAAGAAGAATGAAAACAGGAAATAAGAGATCCAAAGGACAGATATTTCTTTCTAGATTTCCCTGTGTTTTATTTACACTACATGATTGTATACATACAAACATGTCCAAATGTTTGCATATATCCAGCAGTTGCATTCAAACAGGTGGTTTAAACCGGAGATTAAGCAAAGACTGTATAACCTTCTCTTGTGGGGGGGAAATCTCAGTCAAAACTCCAGCATCCATCTTCCAGGAAGCAGTGCAATCTGAAATTTGATTTTAATTAGATTTGGGTAGAGAGCAAACCTGCCTGCTAGTAATTAAAATTTTTCTTAGAAGAAAATGTGTGGCAAAACTAGCACTAATCACTGAACTTGATGATTAGAGGTGACTTAAGAGTGTCTGGAAATCCCTGATGAAGTGAAGGTCTGTTATAGTTGTGCTGCTCCTGACTAATTTGTCTCATAGGCTACTAGAAGTAGTGTCTCTGCAACCTGCTCAGGCAATGTAAACCAGTTACATGTACCCTTCTTGCATGGGACTGAGGTTCATGGGTTTGCTGCAGCACTCAAAAGCAGTTTAACTTGAAGCCTTGGAAGATTTTTGGGTTGCAGGCAACAGTGTCTACCAGTCAGTCTAAAGCAGATTGCTTAATAAAGAGTCTTAATAAAGTATTACTCTCTGGACATAAGGATTAATTCAGTCTGGTTTCCAGTGAATTTGAATCTCATATGTTTGTCATATTTTGTTTAGGAGTGCAGTTTGCCTTTCTTGAGAGCACTCTTCCTTCAGAGTATGTATTAAGGTATTTATTAGAGCAGAGGGGAACTGCTTGGAAGGATACTTGAACAAAAATGAAGGAGCTCTGGTGCCTGGGAAGCCACAAGCTTGGGCTTAATCTTTCCCATGTGAGGAGAGAAACAATTTCCATTCAGCCTTCAGCCTGTCTGTTGAGAGCAGAGTGCTTTGCCGAGTTTGATGCTGGTGGAAACCTGTTCATGTTGTTCTTGGTGCCTGCCCAGGAAACCTTCCTGGACCATATGATGTAAGGCCGCAAAACTGATTTGGAAACAGAATGTTCTCCTTCCTCTTCATTGCTCAGGTGTTAAGTAAAGAAGCTCCCTAAATTTAAAAAAGATAAACCACGGAGGTTTTAAAGAAATGTGTCATATTCAAATTTTCATTTTAAATATTTGATTGTACAATTGTCCTGTACATTGAACAGCTCTTAGACCCAAAGTGACCAATAAATAATATTATCATTCTGGTTTCTGTTTAGTGGAGCAGAAAATGATTGGGAAGCCAGTATTTGTTCAGTGAACAAAAGAGTCAAACTATTTAATTTAACTGAATGAATGAACACCAATAATGGAATCTTCCTGTCATCTATTAATTTTGCTAAAGAGACCTCTAAAATGATTGTAACACTTTTGTCCCTTCCATGCCATCTAAGGGCCAGACCGTGAATGTCATATATTGAGAAACAGTTGCTAATACAAGCAATACAACAGGCATTCACTTGGTATAACCTCACTGACATTATTTTCTTGACTACTGGAAGGATCATTGAAAGACTTTAGCCTGCTGTGCTACATTTTGTTTCAATTTTCAAATGCTTTTACAAGTGTGTGGTGCATATTATTGAGCCTCAAAACCAGAAACATCGCTGATGACCACTCCTTAGTAGTTAGCCAGTGCAAGAGCTATTGTGCGAGCTCTACCTTATGGGAAGAACTGCTGTTCAGCCTAATTATTACAGATTATTAGATTAATTTTTTAATTGAGTAGCCTAATTAAAGTAGCCCCCCTACTAGCAGTTAGGAAGAATATATGTATTATCTTGTGTCCTTTTTCTCCACTGCTGCTGTGCATTCAACCCCGTGCAGAATTGCCACTAAGGAGGAGGAGGATTGTTCTAAGTGGTGGCTGCGTTTGCATCAGTTGCCAACTTTCAGACGTATTCTGACAATAACAGGTTTTGACAGAATTTTTAAAGCCTTTTCCCCCTCTGTTTTGGGGCGATGATGAATGTGCCATACAGATGACCTTTACACAAGGCCACATGCTAATATTCAGAACCGTGCTTTTGTTTGTCTGGAACAATGGCTGTCATTAAAAAAGCTGAGGTTGCCAATATGCCCCCCTGTTTCAACTCCAGACCCTTCCTGATTGGGCACTGGGAAGCATCATGTGCCTTTGACTGAAATGACATGGAAGATGTATGGTCCGAGTGCTGTCCTCAGCACCACCGCTGTGACGGGAAGAAAACCACGCTGACCCAAATAGACCTGTGCTCAAACAATGTCGCACCAAACGAAGACAACATATTGGGAAGAAAAATGCTTGTAAACTGTGTGTGCTGGAAGATGTATTGGCCAGACGGCCATAGGGCAAACTTTGAACTATTGAAATCTTTAGAAATATTGTTTAGTTCTTGAACAATACTTACAAACCTAATTAATCAAGCATAGATGGTTATTTTCACTCTTTACATACTGCATCATTTTGGAACAAGAATAGGGCTGTCACATTTATTTTGCTGACCACTTCCCAGGTGTTTGTTGGCAAAAGCAGGGTTTGAACATGCATTTCCTAGCAGCCTAAAGACAGATCATAGCCTTCTAAATTTTAGTGTGTTTCAAAACTTCAATGTGCTTCAGAGTTTCCTGTGTGTTTCCACGTTTCTGTTTGCATATTTCTTGGGCTATAACATTCAATTTTACTTGTGGTTTAGTTCATTTTATACTTTAGTATTTATAGGAAGAAATTTGACATCTCATCTAGAACACATTTTAAACCTGACATTAACATAATAAGTGATGGAGCATCTGACAGCATAATTTTAATGTTGAGTCAACTGTATATGGAACTCTGGAGATGTCCAGATAAGAAGTTCAGTATAAAGCATGCCATGACATTTTTTTATTTTCTTTTTTCCACCTTTAGTGCATCTACTACAGTTTTATCTCTGGAAGCTCTTGAAAATTACTCATGCCATGAATTCCTCTTTAATGGGACATAAGCTAAGGACTTCAACTTCTTTCCAAAACTCAGAGTCTTTGGACCCATAATCCTAATGATTTTCAAATTCTTACACATATCTACATTTATATTACTGATATTTATAATATATGTTTATTGGTTTCAGAAATTTTTTTTTAGGCGTACCTTTGGCCAGAGCCCTCCAGACTACTGAAAACAAATAGCTTGACATTTTTAATCACTTTTAAAAGCTATCATCATACTTAGTTTGAACAGACAGTAAACAATTATTGAAGATCTTAAAAAGCTATTATGTAGAGCAAAAACCATAAAACATTGTTTCTTGTTGCAATTAAAATCATTGAAACATCTTTCTAATAGTTAAGATACCAATTCTTATTTTTTAATATTTCCTACAATGTAATAGTCACTCTAATATGTGCAAGTGGCCTCCTGAAGTAAGCTAGCATTCATTTTAAAAAGCCCATTTAAAATCACAGCTGATCTAGGACTTGACTTTTAAGAAACAGTCAGGGTTAAAACCTTGTGTATGAACTGCTCTCAGAAGCAAGACTTCTCCAATTCAGAACTTTCTTACTATAAGAATGGACATCCTTAAGCATGTGCTTTATTATGTTTGAATGCAAGGCAGTAAGATGTGCCCAGGAAATATGGAACTATTGGCAACACTCAGGACCTTTTTTTTGCAGTTCTAAGTGTACTTGCCAATTAATACAGATTGCATGGAATTTATTTTTTTTTTTTAATTTGGGGTTTTTGTTTTTGGTTTTGATTTTTTTTTAAAGTACTGTTTTTAACCTTGCCCTCTAATAGTCTCATGTATGCATATTTAACAATAATAAACAGTGTATGTAACAGCATGTCACGCTCAGCCAGGCTTGAGGTGGTGTGGGAAATTTTTCAGCCGTTGCTTGTCAAGGTCTGGTGCACAGAAAACAGGATTGCCCACTGCTAGAAATCTTCCTTCTTGCAGAAATGAATGGAAATAAGTCAAATAAAAAAATGTTTTGATCAGGATAGAAATGTGTAAAATTAAGAGCAATGCGAGGTATGGGGGTCTTCAAAGCTGGTTCACACAACTTGGTTGCAAAGTAAGGTGGCAGAGTTATGGGCTGGTTTTAAAGACCCTGAGACACAGTAGATCTTAGCAGACAGCATTTCTGTCTCTCAGGAGTCAGAAATCTTGAGCTGAACCAGCTACTCACTTGGCATTCAGAAATTCAGGATCTCTGTGTTTATTCCATAAACACTGGAAAGGTAGAACTTCCATGTAAAAGGAAAAAGAGGTGGTAAATTATTAACCTGGTGGTTGTTGCCCCGCTGTATAGTGTCTGCCTTTTTTTTTTCCCTCTCCATCTGTTCCAGTCCATTCTAGAGGAGAGAACAAATGAGTTGTGCCATCACAAGTTCTTGTGCATTGCAAGCATAATTTCCAAGTGCCACCCCCCAACCCCATCAACCCCTCCAAAAGTTTCTCGACCAGGATGAGGGCAGAGAAAGGACCTAGACCTCCTCACATCCCATGAGCCAACATGGATGCAGTGAAAGATGTTGTTAAGTGTGATAGTGATAGTCAGGCTTCAGAAGGTTGTTGCTGGTTGGTGAGGAGGAGAGGTGCTGCCTGAGGCCGTAGTGGTGCAATGCCAGGGTAATCTGGACATCATTTAGCTGAGAGAGAACAGACATTGGGCCAAGCAGATGTCAGCTCTGTGTTACATCCTCCTTTCCTGTAAGGATTCATTCACTCTCTTTTCCTTTCAGTCTTATCTTCAGCAGCACCACACCAAAACCACATGAGCTTGCTTTGTATCAGCTAATATTCTGTAGCACATTTCAGAAAATAGTTACACCATTTTACATCACATTTTAAGGGCAAATGGAAAGCCTATCTTTAGAGTTTATTTTCCTTAAGTTAGAGTTTCTCTCCCTCTCTTCCATGACCAATTTAAATATCGATTACACTAGAAAACTGAAGTTTCAGTCATAAGGAAGCTTATGTTGAGGTTAATGCAAAAGAAGAGGGGACTGAGATGTAAACCTAAACTATCTAATTGTGAGATGTTACTCTGTCTGTTTAACAATGCAATGTGTTCAGGTCCCTGATGACCTTATGAGCTAAATGATGTTTCGGTCACTATCTCAGTACATTCATTCTCAAATGAGGATGGAGATGAATTTGTGACTGCTGTGATAGGAAAATGGTTTGCATGTAGGATGGGATGCAGGTGTTGCTTCATACTCCTCCATCATTCACAAATCTCATGTCTACACCAGTCACACAGGGTTTATGTATCTCTGTATGCAAGTAGTCAGGAAAATGTATGTCTTTCCTTGTGGGTACATCTGTATGTCAACTCAGCTGCTGAGCAACATTCTCATTTATACTTTTTCCTAGAAACCTGTTCAGCTTTTTCCATGCCTGTCAGTGTCTCCTCAGCTAAAGTCGTGGAAGGTGGCAGAAGCAGCACCCAAACCTGCCAACCCGTGTCACGTACAGGCTGTTGTGGAGTGTGACAGCAGCCTCAGCAGCCCCAACACTCCCAGCAATCCCAGCTACCGTGGCACTGGAGACATTCTCCAGGTTTCTTCATATTCTGGAAAAAAAACCAAACAACCGAAAACAAAGTGTGTGGGGCAAACACCTTCTTTTGCAGAAATTTGGCATGACCGTCTCCTTCGCTGCTGGCCTGTTCTTCCACCCATCTCCCCACAAAGAGGTTAATAAATGTTTACTTTTATTCATGTTTCCATATGGTTTGTTCACAGGCTTTTGCTTGTGTCGCTATGAATGCTCACTTGCATTGACTGCTGTGAGGGAATTGTTCTACTAATGCTGGCCATCTTCAAATCAATGCCTGCACGTAACAACAGAAAGTGCCTCAGATGTAGTGGTTTCCACAGGACTATTGTTAGGCCTTTGTTAAGCATTTTTGAACCTAATAAATAATGTCAAAAGTCTCTATCCTAGCCAAAAATGTTCCTTTTGAAACAGTTCTAATAGTATTTTTGTTCTGCGATGTCTGCCAGTGTTGTGAAGAATTTGTGCCTCACAATAGGAATCTGGTATATCGCGTGCCGCTTTGCCTTTATTTATTTATTTACCTTTAGTTGGAGATGCGAACCTTTCTCTTCTGGGCAAGCATTCCCATTTCTTTACACAAAGGTTACTTTTTCTTGAATAACCATAGCACTCGGAACTCTACTGTAAAGGCTGCTAGAGCTTGCAAAGTAGAAGAGGATCGAATCTTACTAATGATGGAATGAAGGGAAGGAAAACACATCACTGAACTTAATTATATGCTTTTTCAGTGAGCCTCCTTTGTGTTTTGTTGCATAACTCATAATTAAATTCAGTCTAAAGCAAGGTTTTAACAATTGCTTTATGCACTGAAAAACAATTATAACAATGGTCAAAGATGATTACACAGTCCCTCCTGGCTGTAATATATATTAATTTAGATGTTAATGACTATTTATTTTGGAAAAATCTCCAATTGAAGACTCACTGCCATTCATTATACCGTATAGAGTACCTATTAATGATAAGTTTGAGCTGTCCTTAATCCGTAGTTTAATTTGTGGATAATATTCCCATGTCTGCGGCACAACAGACTGTAGCAAATCAACCTAGGATGGAACATATTTGCTAAACATATTTTATTTCTGTGCTTTTTTAAAAACTTGGTTTATTTTAATTGGGCTCCAGGAAAAAAAAAAAAAGTCAAAAACCACATTGCTATATATTCATTTTCTCTGTGGCATCATATCTGTTGAATGATATCTGTATTAAACTGTTTATACGGTGTTTTTTTTTAAGAAAACGCCATCTCATTTCAGCTTAGTCCTGAAAGAGACATTTTAACTTGTTTTCTAACTGCAGCAGGAATAAATATTAGAAGTTTTACAGTAGGAGCTGCTTAGACGTAGTTTTACCTATGAGGATCAAAACTAAATGCCAGCTCGCATCAGCTGTAGTAAAAGATTAAACTTCATTTGGGACTCGATAAATCAAGCTTCCCATACTCCTCATGGTAGTTCATTTGACTTATGTCTGTGTTCACTTTCTTTTATGGCTGATACCAGTGGAACACCTTGGTCTGCTTTGGAGACTGGTTGACAGAGTCACTTGGGAGGCTGTGCTGAATGGTGAAGGAGTTCAGCGAGGCTGGACGTTCTTCAAGGAGGAAATCTTCAAGGCACAGAGCAGGCCACCCTATATCTATTCTAAGTTTACCCTCCTTTATTTAAAACCATTACCCTGTCACAACAGACCCTTCTAAAAAGACTCTCCCTATCTTTCTTGTAACACCCCCCCACCCTGCTTTAAGCATTGAAAGTACACCATAAAGTCTCTCCAGAACTTTCCCTTCTCCAGGGTGAAGAACTCCAAAACACTCAACCTTTCTTCAAAGCAGAGGTGTTCCATCCAGCTGGTCATTTTTGTGACCCTTCTCCAACAGGTCCATGTCTTTCCTGTACTCGAGACTCCAGAGCTGAAACCAATGCTCCAGGTTGTCAAAAGCCAGAGTAAGAGGGCAGAATTACCTCCCTTGAGCTGCTAGACATGCTTCTTTCAATGCACTCCAGTATATGGTTGGCCTTCTGGGCTGCAAGCATGCATTCTTTGCCCTTCACCAGCAGTGATGCAAAATGGGCCCCAGTAAGACTGGTACTCTACACTGGAGCTGGTGTTTCATCAGTACCTGAGGTGGCTAGCCTGCCTCTAACATGAGTGTCCTTAATCACCAAGGTATCTTAAGTCCCTGCTGTCTGCTTACTCAGTTTCATTGGTAACAGATCTTGTTTTTTCAATTCACATTTAGTTACTGTAAGATGCACCAAATTATTTGGAAAGACAAGGAGAAGACTGTATGTGATTCCTTGTTCTCATTAGTGGACAGAAGCAAATTTCTCATGTGGATAGTGGGGAAAATTCCCTGGCAAACCAAAGGGATCGAGATGATTGAATGAAATAACTGAAATTCCCCCAAAAGATTTCCCTTGTACAGCTTTCCTTTCTCCATCCTCCTCCTGTCCATTGCCAGGAAGGATTTTCCAGGAAGGAACCCAGCTTCAAATCAAATATCAAATCTTTACAAGATTCTAGGAGACTTTAATTATAAGAGGAGTTTCCTTCTGCTTCTTGAAATAGTTTCATTCACTCAGTTGTTTCATGTTTAAGTCAATACCTCAAAATAGCCCCAACCACAGCTTTTACAGTAGGACCCAAGCTGGGTGAAAATGTGAGATTCTCCAAACCCAGTTTTCACAGCTCTCTTTTCACAGCTCTCTGTTTCTTGTAGGCAGCCCTGCAAACAGCAATCTTTGTGAAAATTTTAAAAAGTTAGAAGAGCTCTGCTTTGTCTGGGGTCCACACAGCACAGTTTAAATTGTGTTTTTAAAATTTTGTTAAGAAATATTTTCATGATCATCACCGTTACCTTGTTTGATGGAAATCTGAAAATCAATGCTCAGTGTTTTTGCTGTTAAAACTTCACCTTTTCCTAAAAAAATCCTGTAAGATTCATTGAACTCATCAAGTTTATAATGACACATGAAAGAGGACACAGCTGGATTTGTTCTATCAATGACAGAAGTTAATTGCTTAGTGTTGGGCAGGTGTACATTTTTGAGATCAGAAGAAACAGAGACTTTTAGAGAGGAAAGCCACTGATGTCTTATGAAACCACTGAAAACAGCTATCTGAAGGCGGTGTTTTTATTGCTTTTATTTAGTTTGTCATCCTCACAAAAGTATCTGAAATGCACATGTGCAGTAGCTGGCTAAATGATTCATTGCAATTATCAGGTTAAGTTTTGTTTTTTACTCATTAAAAAAAAAATTGATTTCATAGAATCATAGAATCACAGAATGGTAAAGTTGGAAGGGACTTCAAAGATCATCTAGTTCTAACCCCCTGCCATAGGCAGGGACACCTCCCACTAGAACAGGTCACTCAAGGCCTCATTCAACCTGGCCTTGAATTTTAAAGTTATTTACTGGCCTGGATTTTAAAGTTGTTTACTACCTGTAACAATTCTAAGTTTCAGACAACTTCCACCTGTGTTTTGTGTGAGCTCTTCCTTCTGATTCACAACCACCCATTATTCATGCAGTATAATTGTTTTTCTAAGTTGTGTATGATTGTCTCCTTCCCTTGAGTTCAGGACTGGGTCTTTCTAAAAAGAAGAGTAATGAGTTGTGATTGAAGATTGTTCTTGGGCACATGTTCATATATGAATACAGGAGAATGGAGGATACTGGAGAATTTGTCTTCCTTAACACTGTAAAGAGACACACACACACACACACACATATATACATATACATATATATATATAAAGATGAATTTACTGCTTGTCAACTCTACCTTTTACAGAAACACCCCAGCAGAAAACTTGACACAGCATTTTTGTGTTATCTACAGAGTACTGTCAATCACAGGGAAATTTAAATCCTAATTATACTCTAATTAGGAAAAACCCCCAAAACAACCACCTCCCCCTCCAAAAAAAAAAACACTCCACATTTGTCACGAAAAGTGTTTGTACTTGATGCTGAATTTTCAGTGTATTCAATTTGTGGTGCTCTTAGAGATGGTTTTACATGTTTATCATGGAATCATAGAATGGTAAGGTTGGAAGGGACTTCAAGGATCATCTAGTTCCAACCCCCTGCCATAGGCAGGGACACCTCCCACTAGCACAGGTCACTCAAGGTCTCATCCAACCTGGCCTTAAACACCTCCAGGGAGGGAGCAGCCACAACCTTCTTGGGCAACCTGTTCCAGTGCCTCACCACCCTCACTGTAAAGAACTTTCTCATAATATCTAGTCTAAATCTTCCCTCTTCCAGTTTAAACCCATTGCCCCTTGTCCTGTCATTGCAAGACCTTGTAAATAGTCCCTCCCCAAATCATCGCTATCATCACTATCACCACTATCATCACTAAATGTTTTTTCTATGTGTGTCACTTAGCCAAACTGTTATTAAAGCTGATATTTTCCTGCCAATGTTGTCAATGCTGGGATAAAACTTTTGCAAAATTTCAGTAGATATTAGTATCTGACAACAGAAATAGATGTAGGCAGGATATTGTTTTTTGTGCTGTGGAAAAAATTTTACATGACCATGAGAGTACATAGGAAAAGGTGAAAAAGATTTCCATTCATATCTATAGCTGGAATCTTCCAAGGATTTGAATTTATATTCAGTCTTAAATCCTGAAAGCAGGATTTGCATGTGTGCACTGTAGCTGTGCTAAGAAATTGGCATCTCTGTTCTCCTGAGATCCCACTGGCCCTGAACATAGAATCATAGAATCATAGAATGGTAAG
>VWZE01015443.1:219682-235478 GCA_013396675.1 Eubucco bourcierii | reverse complement strand
TTCCCTCAGCTGCTCCTCACCAGACCCTTCACCAGCTCGGTTGCCCATGCTGGAATTCTAGGATTAAACTATTATTAGAACACCAGAGCTGAGCTCACAGTTGGGAATACCAAACATTCTGGCAAATTGCACTCAGAGATATCTTACCTCCTATGCCAAGCACCTGGGATTCATCTGAAACCTGTCTCACATGGAGACCTTCTTGCAGCAGCCTGATACAAAATCCAGATACAGTATAACAAGCTTTTGATGTCGTGTTGACGTTTATCTGCCAATATTATTGCTTCATGCACTTACCTTATGATGGATCTTGTTACTTAACTGATCACAGGCAGGGTCAAGAATTGGCCTTTCTTCCCAGCACTAGCCCTGACATCATGCAAATCACCAGAAACAAGCACCTCACCTATTCCTCAGCTTCAAATTCACACTGAGCAGCCCAGCAAGATGTGTGAAGGGGGACAAGTGGTTTTTCAATCAGGCTTCTAAAAAGGTCACCTCTTGAAAATCAAAGGGAAAAAGATAATCCAAACCAACAGAAAGATCTGAACAGAAGCTTGCTCCTCCCTTTGGTATCAGACACCTCAACTCAAGGAGCAGTTTGCTGTCACAACAGGATATGCAAACAATCTGCATTGAAATCCACCATGGGCAGGCAGAACCTTCTGTCTCCTTGCTCTCCCTGTAGAGGATTTATAGAATCATAGAATGGTAAGGTTGGAAGGGACCTCAAGGATCATCCAGTTCCAACCCCCTCCCATAGGCAGGGACACCTCCCACTAGTACAGCTCACTTAAGGCCTCCTCCAACCTGGCCTTCAACCCCTCCAGGGAGGGAGCAGCCACAACCTCCCTGGGCAACCTGTGCCAGTGTCTCACCACCCTCACTGCAAACAACTTCCTCCTAACATCCAGCCTAAATCTCCCCTCTGCCAGTTCAAACCCATTGCCCCTTGTCCTGTCATTACAAGACCTTGTCAATAGTCCCTCCCCAGCCTTCCTGTAGCCCCCTTCAGATACTGGAAGGCTACTCTAAGGTCTCCTGGAAGCCTTCTCTTCTCCAGGCTGCAGAGCCCCAACTCTTGTAGCCTGTCCTCATAGGATTCATCACCTGTGAGCTTTGGCTTCTATGTGGCAAGCTGCCCAGTGAGAGGAGCATCACACAGTCCAGAATGGTTGGGGTTGGAAGGGACCTCTGAAGATCACTGAGCTCAGGCCCTGTGCCAAGGCAGGTTCACCTAGGGAAGGTCATACAGGAACACATCCAGGTGGGTTTGGAATGTCTCCAGAGATCTTGCAATGACAGGACAAGGGGCAATGGGTTGAAACTGGAAGAGGGGAGATTTAAACTGGATGTTAGGAGGNGCCTAAATCTCCCCTCTGCCAGTTCAAACCCATTGCCCCTTGTCCTGTCATTACAAGACCTTGTCAATAGTCCCTCCCCAGCCTTCCTGTAGCCCCCTTCAGATACTGGAAGGCTACTCTAAGGTCTCCTGGAAGCCTTCTCTTCTCCAGGCTGCAGAGCCCCAACTCTTGTAGCCTGTCCTCATAGGATTCATCACCTGTGAGCTTTGGCTTCTATGTGGCAAGCTGCCCAGTGAGAGGAGCATCACACAGNAATCACAGGGTAGTGAAACACTCAAACAGGTTGCCCAGAATGTGATCAAAGGTCACATTCTGTGATTCTATGCTCCACAACCTCCCTGGAGGTGTTCAAGGCCAGGTTGAATGAGACTCCAGCACCTCTCAGGGCTCCAATCACCCTTAAATCACCCTGCTCCAATGCTAGATCACCCTTACATTAAAGAAGTTGAGGGGTGTATCTGTGAAGATATGCACTCTCACATACTTCACAGAGTCACAGAATTGTTTCAGCTGGGAAAGACCTCCAAGATCAAGTCTAACACAGAACTCACAGAAAGATTCTGGTTGAAAGAGACCCTCAGGACCACCAAGCCCAACCAATATCCCTACCACCATGGCCATTAAACCAAGTCCTGAAGTGCCACATCCACAGGTTTCTTGAACATCTCATGTGTCCCTGCTTCCATGTCTGACAACATTTGGAAGATTTTTGCTTCCAGCAATGAGGACTGTTGGAATAAAGCCCACCCTGAGACATCAAGGCTTGTGAAAGCAGGACATTTGCTGATTTATCAAACTGAATTGCTAGGTATTATTTATTTCACCTTTCCTAACAGGTTGGGAAAAGCTCGATGAAGACTCTAACAAGGTCTCATACAGCAAAGAAAAGGGAGAAAAGACATCAAGAGGCAGTTAAAGAGCAGTTGGAGCTTCCTTCTCACTCCTATCAGCACAGCTATCAGTCAGCAAGCCCCTAATTAGCTACAAAAGACATTGTGCTCCTCAGAGCTGCTCCAGGAACAGGAGAGCTGCTGTAGGCCAGAAGCTGGAGCACTGATTGACAGCCTCTATTTAAGAAAAGCAGTTACAGAATAATTAGTGACAATTTGTACAGATCAGAAGTGACCTTTGAGGCTGTGCAGAGCCTTATGTAAAGAACAAAGCTGTGCTCAGCTGCACTGACAGGATCACAACTCAAATGGGACTCAGTTAGTCATGAAAGCAGGTTCAGCAGAGTCCTTCAAGCTTTCCTGCTTTGTGGCAACCAACCCATCCTGAGCACTCACTGACAAGTACACAGCAGGGAAGCAAATCTTCAATCTTATTTCCAACACTGCCAAGATTTTGTTGCTCTGGAAGTAGGTTTTTGTTTTCCTTTCCCTTTATCCAGCTGCATCACCTTTGTGTCAGTAGTGAGTTTGCCTCATCAGCCTGGCTTCCTGCAGCAAGGGATGCAAACCATTGACAAACCCTTGGATAAAAGGCTCTCACAGAATCCCAGCACAGTGGGAGCTTGAAGGGACCTCTGGAGACCATCCAGCCCAAACCCCCTGCTAAAGTAGGGCACCCACAGCAGCTTGCCCAGCAGCACAATGTCCAGAGAAGGAAACTCCACAACCTCTCTGGGCAGCCTGCTCCAGGGCTCCAGCACCCTCACACCAAAGAAGTTTCTCCTCCTGTTCAGATGGAATCTCCTGGGTTCCAGTTTGTGCCTACTGCCCCCTGTCCTGTCACTGGGCACCACTGAATAAAAGCCTGGCCCCATCCTCTTGCTCTTCAGCCTCTGGGGCTGCTCTTCTCCAAGTCAAACAGTCCCAAGGCTCTCTGCCTTTCCTTCCTCACAGACATGCTAAAAACATTCCCTTCAAAACATCACTTCAAGAAATTATCTCACAATTAAAAGTATAAATCCAGGTTGCTCCAGTTCTGAGCAGAAAGGCCACCAGATTCTTGCATGGTCCATGCCAGGGCTCACACCTCTGCTGAGCTTCACCCATCTACTGACTTAGCCAAGCACAGGCCATCAGGACAGGAGGGCCCTCTGATTTAACAGCTCCTGTGCAGTTTTGGTGCAAAGCTGGCAGAGGAGAAGGACACCCAGCAGGACTCTCCCCCCATGTGCTCTCCTGCCTGAGCAGCTGCCTCAGCAGCTGTTCCTACCAGTTGGTGGCTGAATTTTACAAGGTCTCTGTCTGTAATTAAAAAGCAACAATACATTGGCAGTTATGATTAAAATGCATCACTGGATTGTATCCCTCAGGGCTGGAGCACCTCCCCTACCAGGACAGGCTGAGCAAGCTGGGGCTGTTCAGCCTGGAGAAGAAAAGGGTACAGGAAGACCTAAGAGCAGCCTGTCAGTACCTGAAGTGGGCTACAGGAGACCTGGAGAGGGGCAATGGTTTGAAACTAC
This sequence comes from Eubucco bourcierii, assembly GCA_013396675.1. Lineage (NCBI taxonomy): Eukaryota > Metazoa > Chordata > Aves > Piciformes > Ramphastidae > Eubucco > Eubucco bourcierii. Next base: position 231,704 of record VWZE01015443.1, on the reverse strand, counting down.
AGCAGGGGAGATTTATATTGGACATGCTCAGAGGGCTGGAGCAGCTCTCCTATGAGGACAGATTGAGAGAGTTGGGGCTCTGCAGCCTGGAGAAGAGAAGGCTTCCAGGATACCTTAGAGTACCCTTCCATATCTGAAGGGGGCTACAGGAAGGCTGGGGAGGGACTGTTGACAAGGTCTTGTAATGCCAGGACAAGGGGCAATGGGTTTGAACTGGCAGAGGGGAGATTTAGACTGGATGTGAGGAGGAAGTTGTTTGCAGTGAGGGTGGTGAGGCACTGGCACAGGTTGCCCAGGGAGGTTGTGGCTGCTCCGTCCCTGGAGGTGTTCAAGGCCAGGTTGGATGAGGCCTTGAGTGAGCTGTACTAGTGGGAGGTGTCCCTGCCTATGGCAGGGGGTTGGAACTAGATGATCCTTGAGGTCCCTTCCAACCTTACCATTCTATGATTAGGAAGAAGTTCTTTACTGTGAAGCTCTTTTCCAGAGAGACACTGGAACAGGCTGCCCAGAGAAGTTGTGGACACTTCATTGCTGGAAGTGTTTAAGATCAGGCTTTGAGCAACCATGGCAGGGGAGGCTGGAACTAGATGATCTTGAAGGTCCCTTCCAACCCAAGCCATTCTATGTCTATAACTTCTGCAGTGGCACACAGGAAGACAGTCTGGACATGACCATGTAGGACTTTTCCCATCTCTAACTCCTTAAGGTTGCCTGCTTAACCGCTCTGCCAAGGCTACCACCAGCATCCAAACTTAGAGGCTGTGGGTCAGAAATACTCAACTCCTGCCTCTGCCACTCAGACCTGCCCAAAGCCAAGACATCTGGCCATGAGGTGCTCTGCAGTGTGGGCACAAGGTTCAGAGAGCTGCAGGTTGGGTGGGGAGAGTCAAAAACCTGAGTCTGGCAGAAGAGGATTTTCTCCATTTGGAGCCCATTAAGACACTGTGCTCATGCCAGATAAGCAGCACACCCAGAACTAGCAAAGCTTGGGCCAGATAAAGCTTGGCACAAGAGGCAGTGGTAAGAGGCCCCTGGGGAACAAACTGATGCTCCCCCACGGCATGCATGGCTCACAGAGCTGGTATCTACTAGCAGTGGTTAGAAAGCTCCTCCAGCCCATGCCCGGGCACTGCACTGCTCCAAAAAAAGCCTTGAGTGGCACCAAACCTTGCACAGCAGATGTTATCCCTGGTGTACATGTGAGCCTGGGTGCTGGTGTGAGGCTAACTGGAATATTTTAATGGAGAAAATCAGATGATAGGTTGTGAAAAGCAAACAGTGGTGATGTCTGCTTCACTCACAGGTTTGCTGATGATGGGTAAGAACAAGCACACAAACATAGATAAGACACTCTCAGAGTCTCACCTCTGCCCCTCTGGGAGCTTCTGGCCACTCTGCCAAGTAACCTCACTAACCACTTTCTTTCTAATCCCCCTGGCTGATCCTCCAAGCTCACCCTGCACATAAGGCAAACCCTGAGGTAAGGTATAGGGGTGGGAAGAAGGTGGAAGGGTGGTTGGGAGCCCCTCCTGGGATCTCTGATTTGTGGGAGGGGAGTTGTGTTTCTATATTCCCTTTAACTTGTCTATGTCTGTAACTATTCCTGTCTGTTGTGTCTGTCCCTGCTTGTCCATTGTGCTGAGCTGTAAATAGAGCTTCAGGCCTTAACTTCCAGCTGGCTGAGTCTAGTCTGGGGGATTTTATACAGTGTGGGGGGCCAGGGAACTCCCAAACCATCACAGCCTGCCTGTGCAGGGAGATGCCACACTCTGTAGATGAAGGATGAGCTCTGGAGGAGGCAGGGACAGCAGAGTCAGGGGCCCACATTCAGCCACATCTCCCTGCTGGCACAGGAAGGGAACTCGAGATGCCAGCGAGTGCCGCGGGATTCGTGCCACAGGATTCGTGCCACATGCTCCCCTGGGAGCACAACTCCAGCTCCAGCCTGCAAACCACCACAGGCAGATTTGTAAACCATTGTGTACACAGCAGATAAATGCTCCATAATCCTGATGACAAACAGATCCCCAAGCCAGAAGCAGCTTCTCCCCACACTAACTGCATCAGAAACAGGTTCCATTGAGCAAAAAAAAAAAAAACCCAACAACCTTTTATTGGGACTTCTAACAAGGAGGCAAAAAGTCATCTCTAACCACAGCCACCAGGGAAATGATGGCAAACCCAACACATGGTAAGCCCAGCACATGTCAAGACTTCAGCTGCCAGTCACCCCTCAGAGAGCTCTATTTTCTCCTGCTAATGTGGACATCACTGCACATGCAGCTCCTGGGCACCATGGGCACGAGGAGGCCCAAGCTGCACACACACCATGGTGCAAACCTACCCACCCTACCCTGGGGCCTCTGGCCACGTTAGCAAAGAAACTAATGCAGGAGTTGGTTAAACTCCCTGATCATGGTGTCCTGCCAAACTGGGATTAGAGTCTGGGACTCCTGGCACCCAGAGGCACGATTAATCCACAGAGTGTTTCTGCCCCCACCCCTCACCCCAGCCTCTAGACAGTTTCCATGTGCCAGGCTGTGGATGACGGTGTAGCAAAGCCTTCTCATCTCCATCAGCATCTGCCTTTCTCTTCCACACTTAATGGAGCCCATCTACCCACCCTCCAGGGATCAGAGCAGAGTCAGCCTGGTTGGAAAATACCTTCTCTGTGTGAACCATGAGTTCTGCCATTTCCCTCTCCAAACTACACAGCGTCAGCCCCCTAAACAGAGGGTCTTCAGTTGAGGAACAAGATCTCCATAAAGGCTGGGATTAAGACCCTGCACATTAGAAAGGAAAAGAGGGAGAAAAAAAAAAAAAACAACCCAAAAACACCCACCAAACCCTGCTCTGTTTAATTACCCAAGCCATAACAACATTTGACTGTTTCAGACGGGACTCCTGACAAAAGTGGAAATGTTATTTTCCACCAGCATGGCTGCTGGGTCTACTACAAATAAATAGTCCAGGAGGCACTCACCACGCAGGGGCTGGAGGCCATGTGTTTGCATTAATTCTCTTGGCACAGCAGCCCATGTAGATTTTGGACTGTAGCTCAGGGCTGCAACAGGAGAGCTGGGGTGGCCAACATACATCACAGCAGACTCTACTTGGCCCAAGTCCATTTATGAGTTGGTCCAATACCCAGTTTGATCATCCTAATTACCAACAGATTCCCAGTAACCCTCCTGCCCTCGTGGAGGTATCTTCAGCTTCACCCTCTTCTTCCTCCCTCTGCCTGGCTGAAATCAGCAGGTGAATTGCAGTCCCTTGTCTGGTAGACAAAGTTGGGCCTCTTGCATTTTCCTTTTGTTGCAGTTTCTTTTGTGTGGATTAAAATAATTGATATTGATAACATGATCTGCTTCCCCACCCCCACTCCCAGCCCGGCCCCTGCTCCAAATTACTTGCCCAAGCTGAGGATCCCACATTATGGATATGACTGGAATGGTCTTAATTAGCCTTCTGGGCTACAGAACTGATTCTGGTTTTGATTTGAAAGAGTTGGGATTATGCAGGCTGACTGTTGTGGGTTGAGGTCACCAGCAGAGCCAGTTTGGGGGATGCTTGGGGGGGCTGATTTTGAGCTGGGTTTTCTCAGACTGGTTCCTGGCAGCACGTGGAGCTGAGCCCTTGCAGGTCTGGGTGAAAATGAAAGACAATTTTCTGTGGTTGCCTTTGTGTTTGGATTAAGAATGACAGCACTGAAGAGTCTTTGCATCCAAAGTTTCACCCAGAACAAAGGAGGACATCGATGGTCCAACAAGAGCTAACCCAGCAGCAGCCTTCATACAAGGTCACCCTTCCATTCAGTGGGGGAAATCTCATTAAAGGCAACAAAAAGAGGCAGCATTAAAGCTAAAAAGGCAAATACAGCTCTCTGGACCTGCAAAATTCCATTTCAAAATGTGCAACCAGTTAAGTCAGTCACAGAAGTGAAAAATAAAGGTGTCAGTGCCTGGAAAATTGATGGGTTTTCTTCCTGGTTTGGGAAGAGGAATACCAGTCCTGGAACAGGAGTGAGAATGTGGTCCCTGGTACTCAAATGCAGTTCTCCTGGTGCAAGGATGCAGGAGCATCCCTGTTCCCACAGCTCAGCAGGCCTGTCCCACAAAAAGTAATTCACACAATCCCAGAATGGTAGGGGCTGGAAAGGATCTCTGGGGATCATCCAGTCCAACCCCACTGCTAAAGCTGCTAGCAACACAGCAGCTTGCCCAGGGTCACAACGGCCAGCTGGGCTTGGAATCTCTCCAGAGGAGACTCCACAACCTCTCTGGCAGCCTGCTCCAGAGCTCCAGCAGCTTCAAAGTAAAGAATGTTTTCTTTAAGGTCAAGTGAAACCTCCTGTGCTCTAGAAAAGACCTCTGAGATCATCAAGCCCAACACCACTATGCCCAGTAACAATGTCCTGAAGTGCCATGTCCACACATCTCTTGAACACCTCCAGGGATGGTGACTCCACCACAGCCCTGGGTAGCCTGTTCCCATGCCTGACCACTTTTCCCATACAGAAATGGTTCCTCATGCCCAATGCCTCCCCCACTGCAACCTGAAGTCATTTCTTCTTGTTCTGTTAATTGTTAAATGAGACCAACCTCCAGCCCACTCCAACCTCTTTTCAGGGAGTTCAAGAGGACCAAGAAGGTCTCCCCTCAGCCCCCTCTTCTCCAGGCTGAGCATCTCCAGTTTCCTCAGCTGCTCCTCACAAGATTTGTGCTCTAGACCCTCCACCAGCTTTGCTGCCTTTCTCTGGACCTGCTCCAGCACCTCAGTTTCTTCTCCAGACTAAACTTACAGAGGGAATTCTCCATGGGGTTCAGGTTTGCTCCTGAATCAGGTTGTGATGGGGAAGGCAGGAGAGAAATTTGGCTTCTACAAGTGTGGTGGGGGAAAATAGCATCACCAAGCTAGCACATGGACACTGGCTGTGTTACCAGAAACAGAAGTGTCATGATAAAGCAAGAAAACATGGAGAGAAGACAGGTGGAAAAAAGCTTTTCTAGCAAAGTAAAGCAAACCAGGAAAAAAAAAAGAGTTTGGAAGTGGAGATCACTCACCTCATAGTGATAATCCATGCAAGTCAACTCTCTCCAGCAACGGTCCCCTCGGATTTTAATCAGTCCCTGGAGGAAAAAGAAACAACAAAAAAGAAAAAAAACCATTACTGTCACAAATATTTGATTTCAGTTTATCTTGTATTTCAAGGTCTCATCTCAGGATGTCAAATACTCTGGTCAAACTGCAAGGAGAACTTGTAACAGCAGAGGCTGGAATGACCCCAACAGAGACCCACAGCACATCTGTACCCCAGGTGCAGTCATCACCCCTGAGGGAACAAAACACAACTCCAACACGACTCTTTCCACTGAAAATTGGACACAAAATTCAGGGATTCGTAGATTCATAGAATGTTTTGGGTTGGAAGTGACCTTAAGGATCATCCAGTTCCAACTCCCCTGCCATGGGCAGGCTGCTCAAGGCCTCGTCCAACCTGGTCTCGAACACCTCCAGGGAGGGGACATCCACAGCCTCCCTGGGCAACCTGTTCCAGTGTCTCACTATCCTCTCTGTGTTTACTGAAATTGGACATAAAATCCTTGTGGAACATGCCCCCTCACTTAGAGTGTGCTGGAAGATGCTTTACCCACAGCATAGGCTTTGCAGTGCAGTGCTCCCGGTATGGACTACCAGCATTGCTGGTAGAGAGGCACAGAGCATCGAGAAGCAACAGGAAGAGCCTGGAAATCAGACTCCATTATTGGGATAATTTTGTAAAACAGACTGATAAGTACCCTGCAGACCTAAATACAACAGCATTTATCATTCTGAAATCCAAACCCAACTGTCTCTCTCTCCCAAAGCCTATAGGAAAGAGGAACCAGGGACAAACTGGGATGAGGACTCCACTGCCTCACTAGCGGTTGAGCTGGCTGCAGAGATGCAATCAAAGTAATTAGAGAAACAAAAGAGGAGAAGGGGAAGGAAGCTGACAGATCTAACCTGAGATGAATGCCCTAATGACAGGTCTGCTCCACCTCAGGTTAGAGGTTGGCAGTGAAATAAGCGGGTATGGGAAGGCTGCTGTGGGTTGATATTTCAGGGCAACAAGAGGGTGAAATTTCCAAATCAGTGGGTCCATTCCAGGGCTGGCAGCAATGTTGGGATTAAATTTCTTTGCCTCAGCGATGAAGAGTAGAAAGGAATCAGTCGTCCACAGCAGGAAAGACACCTGGCCAGGGATGAGCCTGTGAGCAGGAAGCTCTGCAATCAAGCTGTGCCAGCCCCGAGGTATGCGGCTCCCAGCTTTGATGTGTGGCGAAAGGTCCCTGATTAGGATCACAATATCCCAAATTGAGGAAAGCTTCACTAGTCAAAAGGCTGAGCCTGCTCTATCATCTGCATACAATTAGGGGGCATTCACCTGCCTCAGACATTGTCCCTAATTATAACGTTCCTGCCTTCCTCAGTAGAAAAATACAGGGAGTTTCCATGGGGATCTGCTGCTGGCTGCACCAGGATCGTCCCAAACCCTCCTTACACACGCAGTAGGAAAGGGGTCCAAGAAAGCAGAGATCTGTCACTGCTACAACCTGAGAGCTCAGGGGAGAAGGAGATCAGCCAAACAGAAAGGGATCTGGGGGTGCTGATTGACACCCACCTAAACATGAGCCAGCAGTGTGCCCAGGTGGCCAAGAAGGCCAATGGCATCCTGGCCTGCATCAGCAATAGTGTGGCCAGCAGGAGCAGGGAGCTCATTCTCCCCCTGGACTCTGTACTGCTTAGGCCACACCTTGAGTCCTGTGTCCAGTTTTGGACTCCTCAATTTAAGAAGGACTTTGAGGTGCTTGAGTGTGTCCAGAGAAGGGCAACGAGGCTGGGGAGAGGCCTGGAGCACAGCCCTATGGAGAGAGGCTGAGGGAGCTGGGATTGGTTAGCCTGGAGAAGAGGAGGCTCAGGGGAGACCTTCTTGCTGTGTACAACTACCTGAAGGGTGGTTGTAGCCAGGGGGAGGTTACCTTCTTCTCTCAGGCAAGCAGCAGCAGAACAAGAGGACACAGTCTCAAGCTGTGCCAGGGGAAGTTTAGGCTGGAGGTGAGGAGAAAGTTCTTGCCTGAGAGAGTCATTGACTGCTGGAATGGGCTGCCCAGGGAGGTGGTGGAGTCAGCGTCCCTGGAGGTGTTCAAGGTGGGTTTGGACGTGGCACTTGGTGCCATGGTCTGGTCTTGAGGGCTGTGGTGATGGGTTGGACTTGATGAGCTTTGAGGTCTCTTCCAACCCTGGTGATACTGTGAGATTCCAGCACTACAGCACATCCTGCTCTATTGCTTTCACCCAATTTGCTAAGAAGTTTATCTCCACTTCCAGCATTAAACAAAGTTTAGCAAGTTAAAGGCTCAAGAAAAATTCCAAATACCAGCTAAAGACCCCCAAAACCTTTTCAGACCTTGTAAGTAAATATCCACAAATATCCAGACAATAAAAGACATCAGCTGGACCTTGGTCTTAACTCAACATGGGCTTTTTTAAGCCAACAAGGATCCACAAACCCAGTTACAAGGTTGTCTGACAGGTTAAGCCAATAGGAAATAGGCAGCATCTTGGTCTAAGCCTTGCACCAGGAGATACTCAGACGTCTCTGGTTTGGGGAAAGGAGTGAGCCTCCCCCATCTCCCCAGCCTTCAACAGGGTTGTTCACAACCTTGAATTATAGCAGTTATCAGGCACACTGCTTGAGTGCCAGAAGGTTCAGAGAAGGACAACAAAGCTGGTGACTACTCTTGGAGAGCAACAGGTCCTGTAATGAGACTGAGGGAACTGGGGTTGTTCAGCCTGGAGAAAAGGAGGTTGAGGAGAGACCTTCTGGCTCTCTGCAAGTCCCTGAGAGGAGGTCAGAGCCAGGTGGGGGTTGGTCTCTTCTTCTAAGAAACAAACAATAGGATAAGAGGAAATGGCATCAAGTTGCATCAGGGGAAGTTTAGGTTGGACATAAAAAAGAATTTCTTCTCCAGAAGGGTTGTCAAGGCCTGGAACAAGGTACTCAGGGCAGTGCTGAAGTCCCCATCCTTGAAGAGGTTTCAAAGCCTGGAACAAGATACTCAAGGCAGTGCTGAAGTCCCCATCCTTGAAGAGGTTTCAAAGCCTGGAACAAGGTACTCAAGGCAGTGCTGAAGTCCCCATCCTTGAAGAGGTTTCAAAGCCTGGAACAAGGTACTCAAGGCAGTGCTGAAGTCCCCATCCTCGAAGAGTTTTCAAAGCCGCAGAGCTGCAGTGCTGAGGGCCATGGTTTAGTGGTGACCTGGCAATGTTGGGTTAATGATTGGACCTGATCTTTAAGGTCTCTTCCAACCCAGCCCAAGTCCATAAAGGCACAGAGAACAGCACAATGGATGCAAAATGCTATGAGAGAAGCCTCCAGGGACAGGAAAGCAGGCTGGTGGGTACTGTTGGCTGCTCTGTGGATTTACTCCCCAGTAAGTCATTCATCAGATGCCATCACTCCACAAGGGTTGGAGCAGGGGAGACAGGGACAAGACAGAGTGGCTGTCAGCAGTCCCAGCTTCATCACCCCCTCCCGAATCATCCCCAGCCTGGCTGTGCCCCTGGAACCTTTTCTAACATTACAGGATGTGTTGATAGCATCTCCCAGGATGCGCTGCAGCCACAGCCCTGTCAGTGGCAGGATGGACACTGAGAAAGGCTCTGTGCCAGAATGCTGGAATATTAAAACAGGACAGAGCTATCTTGATGACCTTCCCTCCTGCCTTGCCCAGTCTCTTATCAAGCTCTATTATTCAGCAGGGATAATTAAAACGAGTCTATGACAGAAAAACACCACACTTGAAAATCCAAACTCTTCCTTGCAATGAGTCACCTAAGGGAGTTTAATCACTTTCTGTTTACTATGAAGCCTTCAAACAGGAAAGTCACTCGAAGCTCTTCATATCAAAGCTGTTTTTCAGCACAGAAAACTCCCACTCTCATAATTAGAGGGTGTTTCAAGTCGTCTTCACCCTGCTGCTGTCTTCGAGTCCACTTCCACTCCCACGCTGCCACGTGAGATTTCCAGTTTCCAAATGAAGTTGGACCAAAAAACAACAGAGCATGAAAACCTACACATTCTGTAGCTTCTTCTCATCAGAGGAGGACCTCAAAAGGAGAAGTAGCTATGGTGGCTCTGAAGAGGTATGGATCCCCTGGGTATTCTGTAGCTTCATCTCACCCGAGGAGGACCATGAAAAGAGAAGCAGCCGTGGTTCTTCACAGCCATGGCTGCGGATGCTGTGCATGGACACATTCAGGATGAGCTCTGACATACTTTACAGCTCCTTGCTTGGGTGGAATCTGGTTTTACACACTCTCCAATAAATACTTGGCATGTTTGGAAGTCTTAAAAAAACCAAGCACCCCAAGTAAGAAAGAATCCCTCCAGGAAAACACAAGCACCCAGGAGAAACCAAGGACCCCTGGAAAAAGACAAGGACCCGAATTAAGAAACAAGCACCTCAGGGAAAATAAAACAAAGCATCCAGGAAAATGCCAAGTACCTCAGGGTAAAAACAACCAACCAACCAAAATAGGCACCCCAGCAAAAAACAAGCATCCAGGAAAAAAAAACAACCAAGCACCCCAGAAAGTCCTGCTCTGTTTGCAGGTTGGGGGTGGGTGAAGAGGTTTTCAAAGCCCTGCATATCAGAAGGGAAAAGGATTCAGCAATGCAAATTAAATAGAAGCTAGAGGGAAGGAAACAGGTGGCTAAGTGAACCAACAACTGCCCTTTCACCCCTCTGCCCTTGCTTTGAATCCAGCTCTACCTAGAATTATTAAATTCATGCTGATGGGATGGTAGCTCCAAAGATCAAGGTGGGGGTGGTTTGATGGTTTTGGCCAAGCTGGTGGCAGCCAGACCATGCAGACAAGCTCTTTGCAGCAATAAGAGAGGCTGGCCTGGGGAAGGGGAAAGTTGAGATCTTTTGTCATATTAATTTACAGGGGGTTGTGGCTCCAGGCCATTCTGCACACTCAGAAATCTGCCCTCGCTGCTGTCCGCATGAGAATCATAAAACGTTCACCCTGGATTGAATTAGCATCCAGAATGAAATATGTGCTCAATACCTTCTCCCCTACCAAGTTTGCTCCCTTCAGGGCATGGCTGAGGAGCAAAGGGGAGGATGGAGATGCAGCACCTGCCTGGACTGTGAAAATCCCAACCTCCGGGCTCCCAGGCTCCCACAATTAAGGTGCATTAAATTCCCCAATGTTTTTCACAGGGGAAGGAAAATTACNTAATGGTGTTCAATAAACTGCCTGGTTTTAATCAAGGGAGCTCACTCCTACAGTTTCCACCCAGCAGCCCTGCTCTGCATCCACGTGGCCAGGGTCACGTAGAGACAGCATTTCCCAAACTCAAGAACAGAATCATTAAGGTTGGAAAAGATCTCCAAGATCATTAAGTCCAACTGCTAACTCAGCACTGCCAGGTCTCTGCTAAACCATAGCCCTCAGCACCACATCTCCATGGCTTTGATACCCCTTCAGGGACTCCACGGCTGCTCTGGGCAGCCTGGGCCAGCACTTGACAGCTCCTTCAGCAATTTTTCCTGATGTCCAACCTAAACCCCCCCCAGTGCAACTTGAGGTCATTTTCTCTTGTCTCATTGCTTGTTCCTTGAGAGAAGAAAGCAATTCCCACTTGGTTCTAATCCCCCTTCTGGTAGTTGCAGGGAGCAAGAAGGTTTCCCTTGAGTTTCCCTTCTCCAGGCTGAACAATCCCAACTCCCTCAGCATTGATGTGCACACCCTGGATGAGATCTTTACTCTGCTCTGGTGAGACCTCACCTGAAGTGCTGCATTCAGTTCTGGAGCCCTCAACACAGGAAGGAAACGGGCCTGAGGGAGCAGGTCCAGAGGAGTGCCACAAAAATGATCAGAGGCTGGAGCAGCTCTGCAATGAGGACAGGCTGAGGGAGATGGAGGTGTTCAGCCTGGAGAAGAGAAGGTTCCAGGGAGACCTCAGAGCAGCCTGACAGTACCTGAAGGGAGCCTCCAAGGGAAGGATGGAGAGAAGCTGTTTACAAAGGCCTGCAGAGACAGGATGAGGAGCAATTGGTTCAAGCTGTGGAAGAGTAGATTTCGATTGGATGTTAGGAACAAGTTCTTTATGGTGAGGGTTGTAGAGCACTGGAACAGGTTGCCCAGGGAAGTGGTTGAGGCCCCATCCCTTGAGACCTTCAAAGCGAGGCCTGACAGGGCCTGGGGCGACCTGGGCTGGTGGCGATGTCCCTGCTGACTGCAGGGAGCCAGACTGGATGACTTCTAGAGGTCCCTTCCAGCCCTGCCATGGTTAATATTTGTCACTCTACTCCTATTTTGTTTGTCATCTCTGAGTTGTGAAGACGGGCTGGAGAACCTATCTCAAAGGGAGAGGGCAAGGGGTTTGAACTGGCAGAGGGGAGATTTAGACTGGATGTCAGGAGGAAGTTGTTTGCAGTGAGGGTGGTGAGACACTGGCACAGGTTGCCCAGGGAGGTTGTGGCTGCTCCCTCCCTGGAGGTGTTCAAGGCCAGGTTGGAGGAGGCCTTGAGTGAGCTGTGCTAGTGGGAGGTGTCCCTGCCTATGGCAGGGGGTTGGGACTAGATGATCCTTGAGGTCCCTTCCAACCTTACCATTCTATGATTCTAAGGCCAGGTTGGATGAGGTTTTGAGTAACCTGCTCTAGCAGATGTTAACCTGCTCAGGGCAGGGGGTTTGGAACTAAATGATCTTTCAAGTCCCTTCCAACCCAAACCGTTCTGTGGTCTTGCTCTGCACATTCCTGCTCCACACAGCACTGGAAAGAAGGGAGGGAGGGATGCAGGCAGGGAGACAGGCAGGGAGGCAGGCAGGCAGGGAAGTGGCCAAGCTCCCAGCACATCAAATCCTCCCTTTCCATCTGGGGCAGATCTCTCAACCCAACCATACCCCTTCCAGGCTGCTGTACTTGGGTGACTCAGAAGGAAAAAGGAATTAAAAACCCAAC
>VWZE01015443.1:178516-219330 GCA_013396675.1 Eubucco bourcierii | reverse complement strand
TTTCCCCCTCTCTCTCTCCCTGGAGTGAGTGTCAAAGAGGAACAAAGCACTCTTTGAGACTTTTTCAGCCCAAAATTAATACTGAAAAAAGACTAAGAAAAAAAAAGAGAAAGAAATAAAAATGGTACAGACAGGCCAATGGCACGGGAAGCTGAGTGAAAAAAAGGCCTGGTGACTCAAGCTGTGTCTGCAAACCCATTATTGATCCAGCTCTGGAGAGAGGGCTGGGGTATGTGCACTAGTAGTATGAATTTGGAATCAATTTAAAGGCCTTTCTGCATCTTCATGATACAGAAGATGGGAGATAAAAGGGGAAAAAAAAAATCAAATCACTATTTTAAGACCTTTCTGTGTCTTCACAACACAGAAGTTGGGTGCAAAAGGGGAAAAAAAATAACTCAAAGACCTTTCTATGTCTTCACCATACAAAACATGGCTGAAAGTAAAAAAAAAAACAAAACCAAAATTAAATCCACAATTTTAAGACCTTTCTGTGCCTTCACAATACAAAAAAAGGGTGAAAAAGAAAAAACAAAACCCTAAAATAAAATCACAATGTTAAGACCTTTCTGTACTTTCACAATACAAAAATGGGTGAAAAAGAAAAAACAAACCCTATAATAAAACCACAATTTTGAGATCTTTCTGCCTTCACAATACAAAAAAGGGTGAAAAAGAAAAAACCAACCCTAAAATAAAATCACAATGTTAAGACCTTTCTGGGTCTTTATAACACAGAAGTTGGGTGCAAAAAGGAGGGGAAAAAATAACTCAAAGACCTTTCTATGTCTTTAAGATACAAAACGTGGCTGAAAGTAAAAAAAAAAAAAACAACCAAAATTAAATCCACAATTTTAAGACCTTTCTGTGCCTTCACAATACAAAAAAAGGGTGAAAAAGAAAAAACAAACCCCCTATAATAAAATCACAATTTTAAGATCTTTCTGTGTCTTCACAATACAAAAAAAGGTGAAAAAGAAAAAACAAACCCCCTATAATAAAATCACAATTTTAAGATCTTTCTGTGTCTTCACAATACAAAAAGGGGTGCAAAAGAAACCAAAATAAAATCACAATTTTAAGATCTTTCTGTGTCTTCACAATACAAAAAGGGGTGAAAAAGAAACCAAAATAAAATCACAATTTTAAGACCTTTCTGTACCTTCACGTTACAAAAAATGAGTGAAAAAGAAAAAGACCAAACCCAAGAAATGAAATCACAATTTCAATTCCTTCCTGTGTCTCCATGAGCCAGAAGATGGGTGAAAAATCTCAATGAAGTGTAATCTTTAATTCCAGATTTTAACTTTTCCTTACACTATAAATACAAACTGCTCCAGATGGTGCCTGGCACTTCACACGCTCAGCCACCCACTGCCCACAAAACAAGGGGATGGAAGAGCTTCTGAAAGCCAAATGTCCACCAGTGTCTTCTGGAAGGTAGAACTGACAGAAGGGGAAGGAGCTTTATAAAGTTAAACTAAAAAATAAAAAAAAGGTCCTGATGAAAGACTTGAAGAAGGGCTGTAAGGTGACAGTCAACTCTGCTGGATTCAGAAGCAGTCAGATCTGAGGAACCTGAGGCGATGCCTTCGCACCACAACAGAACCATAGAAAGCTTTAGGTTGGAAGGGACCTTTGCAGGTCACTTAGTCCAACCCCCCTGCAGTCAGCAGAGGCATCTGCACCTACAGCAGGTTGTTCCATCCAACCTGACCTGCAATGGTTCCAGGGATGGGGTCTCAACCACCTCTCTGGGCAATCTGAGCTCATGTCTCACCACCTGAAGCACTTCAGTTTCCCTGCTTTTATGCACCAGGCTGCTTGACCTGCTCCAGCTTCCTTCTGCATTTATAGAATCATAGAATGGTAAGATTGGAAGGGACCTCAAGGATCACCTAGTTCCAACCCACTGCCACAGGCAGGGACACCTCCCACTAGTACAGGTCACTCAAGGCCTCCTCCAACCTGGCCTTAAATCTCATATCATTCCTGCATTTTAATTCGGCCTCATGATGACCAAATGCTGTATCTCAGCATGGAGAAGAGAAGGTTCAGGGGAGACCTTATTGCTCTCTACAACTACCTGAAAGAAGGTTGTAGCCAGGTGGGCTTGGGCTCTTCTGCCAGGCAACCAGTGACAGAACAAGAGGACACAGCCTCAAGTTGCACCAGGGCAGGTTTAGGTTGGGTGTTAGGAAGTTCTTCACAGCAAGAGTGATTGGCATTGGAATGGGCTGCCTGGGGAGCTGGTGGAGTCCCCATCCCTGAAGGAATTTAAAAGGAAACTGGATGAGGCACTTAGTGCAAAGGTTTAGTTAATTAGAAGGTGTTAGGTGATAGGTTGGACTCAATGATCTTGAAGGTCTTTTCCAACCTGATTGACTTTGTGATCCACCAGGAGAACACCACCAGACAAGTGGGAGAATACAGCAGCAACACACAGCAGCGGCAACAGTTCTTCTGCTGGACATGTTGAAGTGCCTCTGGTCTCCACCACATAGTCTTATGACTTTGGTTTTTGTTGTCTTTTTTTTTCTTATATACCTCAAAACAAGCACAATATTTAACACCCAAGCCCAGCAGGGACTCTGGCTTTTGGAGAATTCAATACACTCTCCATGGTCCTTTTACACCTCAAGATTCTTGTTATGGCTCTTGATGTTGTTTGNCCAGTTTAAGCCCATTGCCCCTTGTCCTGTCATTGCAGGACCTTGTAAATAATCCTTCCCCAGCCTTCCTGTAGGCCCCCTTCAGATACTGGAAGGCTACTATCAGGTCCCCTCGAAGCCTTCTCTTCTCCAGGCTGAAGAGCCCCAACTCCCTCAGCCTGTCCTCATAGGAGAGCTGCTCCAGCCCTCTGATCATCTTTGTGGCCCTCCTCTGGACCCGCTCCAACACTTCCATGTCCTTCCTGTGCTGAGGGTTCCAGAACTGCACACAGTACTCCAGGTGGGGTCTGACGAGAGCAGAGTAAAGGGGCAGAATCACCTCCCTTGCTCTGCTGGCCACGCTTCTCTTGATGCATACTTCTGAGTATCTGCATAATTTATGAGCCCAATTCTTCAGCTGCACAGCATCCTGGCACAGGATTTGCCACAAACCATACTGGTTCAGAGGCTGGATTTGGGTCAGAGCCATCAAATCCATGTAATATGCAGAGAGGTGATCCTGTCAGTTTACTTCGCTCTCACGACACCTCACCAGGAGTGCTGCACCCAGCTCTGGAGCCCTCAACACAAGAAGGACAAGGACCTAAGGGAGTAGGTCCAGAGGAGACCATGAAAATAATCAGGGGGCTGGAGCACCTCTGCTACAAGGACAAGATGAGGGAGTTGGAGGTGTTCAGCCTGAAGAAGACTCCAAAGAGACTTAGAGCAGCCTGCCAGTACCTGAAGAGGGCTCCAAGAAGGCTACAGAGGGACTGTTTGCAAAGGCCTGCAGGGACAGGATGAGAGGCAGTGGTTTTGGAATGAGAGCAAAGCAGATCTAGATTGGGTGTGAGGAACAAGTTCTGCACCATGAGGCTGCTGAACACTGCAACAGGTTGCCCAGGGCGGGAGTTGAGGCCCCATACTTGGAGCTACTGAAGGTGAGGCTGGACAAGGCTCTGAGTAAGCTGCTCTAGCAGAGGATGTTCCTGCTGCCTGCAGGGGGGTTGGACTGGATGCCTTTTGGAGGTCCCTTCTAACCCAAACCATTCTATGATTCTATCCCCCACCTCCAAGTTCTGGTTCAAGTTTTGCAGTGAAGAAAGGATTATCTGGATCATGGGATCTTCACAGGAATGTTTGATTCCTTACTGCAAAGGCAAGGAACATTTTATTCCTTTTCCCATAGGTATCAGGCTTTTTGGAAACTTTCCTGCAACTCTGACAGTGGCAAACTAAAGGCTTTATAAAGAGCTCTACCTGATGTTCATACAAACCTCTCATTAAAGGAACAGCCAGTAATTCAAATCTCTCCTGCTTCTTCCATGAAGAGAGGCAAATAATGGGCTAAAATATCTCTTCCTTACCCAGAGAATGAAATGCTTATGCTCCACAGGTGACACTGTTGTTTAAACAGATGTATTCTGTACCTTCTGCTTCATCTCCAAGCCCACAGGCAGTCCTGTGCAAGCCCAAGCCTATACCAAGGTGATGACACAATCATCATCCTGAGAGATCTGGTCCAGCATTAGCAGGTTACAGGACCAGGTTCCAGATTCATGGAGGTGTTGAAGGATGGACTTGATGATCTTAGAGCTCTTGTCCAGCCTTAATAATTCATAGAATCACAGAATGGTAAGGTTGGAAGGGCCCTCAAGGATCATCCAGCCCCACCCTCCTGCCACAGGCAGGGACACCTCCCACTAGCACAGCTCACTCAAGGCCTCCTCCAACCTGGCCTTGAACACCTCCAGGGAGGGAGCAGCCACAACCTCCCTGGGCAACCTGTGCCAGTGTCTCACCACCCTTACTGCAAAATACTTCCTCCTAACATCCAGTTTCAATCTCCCCTCTGCCAGTTCAAACCCACTGCCCCTTGTCCTGGCATTACAAGACCTTGTCAATAGTCCCTCCCCAGCCTTCCTGTAGGCCCCTTCAGATCCTGGAAGGCTACTCTAAGGTCTGCTGGAAGCCTTCTCTTCTCCAGGCTGCAGAGCCCCAACTCTCTCAGCCTGTCCTCATAGCAGAAGTGTTGCAGCCCTCTGAGCATCTTTGTGTCCTCCTCTGGACCCACTCCAACAGTTCCATGTCCTTCCTGTGCTGGGGGCTCCAGAACTGCACACAGGACTCCACATGATTCCATGACCCAGTGGAATTCATCCTCAGGAGAATAAGCCCTACCTGCCCAGTACCCTCCCACACAGGCAGGGACAGGTCTGAGGCCTGTAAAGTCCCATCAGTGTAAGAGGTGGACCTCTAAATTCTGCTACACTGGGGGCAGCAAGTTAAAGTGGAGTCATCAAATACAACCATAAGGCACCTCAACTCGAGGGACTGGAGGACACTTTTGTGGAAGAGACATCATAGAACTGTTCTGGTTGGTAGAGACCTTTAGGATCATCAAGCCCAAGCATTAACCCAGCATTGGCAGGTCACCACCAAACCTCATCCCTCATCACCACATCTCCATGGCTTTCACTAGACAGACACCAAACTGTTGGAGTGAGTCCAGAGGAAGCCATGAAGATGCTCAGAGGGCTGCACCTGCTCTGCTATAAGGACAGGCTGAGAGAGTTGGGGATCTGCAGCTTGGAGAAGAGAAGGCTTCCAGGAGACCTTAGAGTGGCCTTCTGAAGGGAGTCTACAGTAAGGCTGGGGAGGGACTACTGACAAGGTCTTGTAATGACAGGATGAGGAGGAATGGGTTTGAACTGGCAGAGGGGAGATTTAAGCTGGATATTAGGAGGAAGTTTTTTGCAGTGAGGGTGGTGAGACACTGGCACAGGTTGCCCAGGGAGGTTGTGGCTCCCAGAATCACAGGGTAGTGAAACACTGAAACAGGTTGCCCAGAGAGGTTGTGGAGCACAGAATCACAGGGTAGTGAAACACTGAAACAGGTTGCCCAGGGAGGTTGTGGAGCACAGAATCACAGGGTAGTGAAACACTCAAACAGGTTGCCCAGGGAGGTTGTGGAGCACAATCACAGAGTAGTGAAACACTGGAACAGGTTGCCCAGGGAGGTTGTGGAGCACAGAATCACAGGGTAGTGAAACACTCAAACAGGTTGCCCAGGGAGGTTGTGGAGCACAATCACAGAGTAGTGAAACACTGGAACAGGTTGCCCAGGGAGGTTGTGGAGCACAGAATCACAGGGTAGTGAAACACTCAAACAGGTTGCCCAGGGAGGTTGTGGAGCACAATCACAGAGTAGTGAAACACTGGAACAGGTTGCCCAGGGAGGTTGTGGAGCACAGAATCACAGGGTAGTGAAACACTCAAACAGGTTGCCCAGGGAGGTTGTGGAGCACAATCACAGAGTAGTGAAACACTGGAACAGGTTGCCCAGGGAGGTTGTGGAGCACAGAATCACAGGGTAGTGAAACACTCAAACAGGTTGCCCAGGGAGGTTGTGGAGCACAATCACAGAGTAGTGAAACACTGGAACAGGTTGCCCAGGGAGGTTGTGGAGCACAGAATCACAGGGTAGTGAAACACTCAAACAGGTTGCCCAGGGAGGTTGTGGAGCACAATCACAGAGTAGTGAAACACTGAAACAGGTTGCCCAGGGAGGTTGTGGAGCACAGAATCACAGGGTAGTGAAACATTCAAACAGGTTGCCAAGAGAGGTGTTCAAGGCCATGTTGGATGAAGCCTTGAGCAACCTGTTCTAGCAGAAGGTGTCCCTGCCTATGGCACAGAGAGGCTGGAGCTGTCTGAGCTTTGGTCCCTTCCAACCTAAACCATTCTCTGATTCTCCAATTCCCTTTCCGTGATGTTGATTTTTGCCGCTGTGCTCTTCCCCACCTCGGCTAGCAGAAAGCTCTTTTGAGAAGCCACCAGGACTAGCAGCAACATCTGAGCCACTTTGAAGAGAGCGGCTGCAAAGAGTGGGTGAAAGGGAGTTTGAAAAGTCCTTGGCATTAGCAGCTCGCAGCCTTTTACAAGCAACGAAGGAACAACAACTCTTCCTGCCAAGGGCTATTACTAGACAAATGGAGAGAGAGAGATCAGAGGCACAAAGGAGGTTGCTAAGGAGTCAAGTGTGGGATCCCTGCAGAGAGGAGGAGGGCTGCAGCTGGGACGGCAAAGGTCAGAACACTGCAGACATCATTTTCCAAAAATTCCCATGAAGCCCAGGCGCAGGAGCCGGGAGCCTGGCCCCGCCGGGCTGGCCGATGAATAATGAGAAAGCCATCAAAGAAAGCTCCCTTTCTTCCCTCCTACCCACGCTAATGTAATAAAACAAATTAGAATAATTATTCTCCATTTCAGAGCCATAATGCCCAGGATCAGGGCACGCTTGTCACCGAAATGACAACTACATCCGTTTGATTCTCCTCCTCCTCCTCCTTTACAGCAGCCGAGATTGCCCAAATTCCAGCTTTCTTTTTTTTTTACTTCGTTACATCTAATGCAATTTTACTGCAGGCATCCAGATTCTGTTTGCTTCAAAGTCTTCCTGCTTTCTTTGCCAGCAAGTTCATCTCCCTTATTAGCTAATCACGTCCCCACCCTTTCCAGTAACCTTTAAAATGCCACCCACGTTATGACACTTCTAACAGCATCCAAAGCCAAAACACAAAACAAGAGGAAATGAAAGAGTTCCAGGGGAACCTCTGGTCTCTAAGAGAATTTGCTGCCTTTCCTTCAGTTTTCCTGAAGAGGACTACAAATCACTTTGAAAAAAAAAAAAAAAACCCAACATTAAATCTCTAAGGATATTGAAATAACCTGGAAATAATCGATCCAAACACATCTTGTGCACACATACTGTGTGCAGTTCTGGAGCCCCTAGCACAGGAAGGACATGGAACTGTTGGAGTGGGTCCAGAGGAGGACACAAAGATGCTCAGAGGGCTGCAGCAGCTCTGCTCTGAGGACAGGCTGAGAGAGTTGGGGCTCTGCAGCCTGGAGAAGAGAAGGCTTCCAGGAGACCTTAGAGTAGCCTTTCAGTACCTGAAGAGGGCTACAGGAAGGCTGGGGAGGGACTATTGACAAGGTCTTGCAATGACAGGACAAGGGGCAATGGGTTTGAACTGTCAGAGGGGAGATTTAGACTGGATGTCAGGAGGAAGTTGTTTGCAGTGAGGGTGGTGAGGCACTGGCACAGGTTGCTCAAGGAGGTTGTGGCTGCTCCCTCCCTGGAGGTGTTGAAGTCCAGGTTGGAGGAGGCCTTGAGTGAGCTGTACTAGTGGGAGGTGTCCCTGCCTATGGCAGGGGGTTGGAACTGGATGATCCTTGAGGTCCCTTCCAACCTTACCATTCTATGATTCTATCTTTGTGGGAGGGATGGACAACATTTACCAGGAAACAGTGAGGAGGATCAAGTGGAAGCATTTTTTGCTAATCAGGAGGAATCTTTTTACACTATTTCTTTCCCCAGACTACCACTTGAAATGGTATTATTTTTTACCTCCTGCAAAAGAGAGGACAGAGCTTTTCTGTAGGCTTGAAAAGTCAGAGGATTTAAAAAATTTTCTAAGATTCTGGTTATCAAAAAAACAAACAAATGCTCCAAGTATCCTCTGATCTGCAGCCCTCAACACAGGAAGGACATGGACCTGATGGAGCAGGATCCAGAGGAGGGACATGAAAATGATCAGGGAGGACATGCTGAGGGAGCTGAGGTTCCTCAGCCTGGAGAAGAGAAGGCTCCAGGGAGACCTCAGAGCTGCCTGCCAGTACCTGAAGTGGAAAATCATAGAATGGTAAGGTTGGAAAGGACCTCAAGGATCATCTAGTTCCAACCCCCTGCCATAGGCAGGGACACCTTCCACTAGTACAGCTCACTCAAGGCCTCCTCCAACCTGCCCTTGAACACCTCCAAGTGGGCTACAAGAAGGCTGCAGAGGGACTGTTTACAGTGACAGGAAGAGAGGCAGTGGTTTGAAATGAGAGCAGAGCAGATTTAGATTGGATGTGAGGAACAAGTTCTGCACCATGAAGCTGCTGGAACACTGCAAGAGGTTGCCCAGGGAGGCGATTGAGGCCCCATGCCTGGAAAAGGTGAGGCTGAAGAAGGCTCTGAGCAGCCTGCTCTAGTAGAGGATGTCCCTGCTGCCTACAGGAGGGTTGGATTGGATGACCTTTGGAAGTCCCTTCCAAACCATACCAAGCTTCTTCTGAGGATGTTTTGAGCAGCTTGGAGATTCAGAGATTGGATTTGGAGGGGTTCAGTCTGTGTTTCACATTTTAAAAGGGAAATTTGGGAAGTGGGGAAGAAG
The DNA here is from genome assembly GCA_013396675.1 of Eubucco bourcierii. Taxonomy (NCBI): domain Eukaryota; kingdom Metazoa; phylum Chordata; class Aves; order Piciformes; family Ramphastidae; genus Eubucco; species Eubucco bourcierii. The sequence goes on along the minus strand of VWZE01015443.1, from coordinate 210,455 downwards.
AAAGAAGAGAAATGTTGTCTATAAAATATGATTATTTTACATTATGATGTAAATTATGGTGATGTACATTAAAGGACCTCGTTCTTGGGGCACAGCTGAGGTTGAGCCTAACCTGCCCAAACTCATGGTTCCAAGCCAGGAAGCACAGCCTGCAGGGCATGGACCCATCTGCACCCAGACCCTGCGGAGTCCCCTCAACCCCAACACCTGCATCAGCCAGTGAGAGACTGGCAGCTTTAAATCTGAATTTCCTTGCTTTGGGCACTTTTAAATTAAAGTGGTAATGTGCTTTAAATCCTGTTTCCCTGCTTTTCCACTACACTCTTCAATCCTTTCCTCCAGAAACTAATCAAGATGTCTCAGACTCACTTACAGTCTCTGCTCCAGCCACCTTCCCTGGTAACTTGTTCCATATGTCTGTGATCCTTTGCAAGACACAGCTCCAACTTCATTCTCTATTCACTTCCAGTTGCCCAGTCTGCTGTTACAACCCCATGCTTGAATTCCCCCCTCACCTCCTCACTGCATCTCCAGCAGTGATAATTATGTGTACAGAATATCACATCAGCAGGCTGGTAAGTGACCTACTCAACCCTCTGACTAATGTACACAGAGGCCCTCAGATTGCTTTGGGTGGGAAAGGATCTTTAAAGCTCCCCTAGTCCACTTTTCTGCACTCAGCAGGAACACCTGCAACCAGAGCAGGCTGCTCAAAGCCCCAGACAACCTGACCTAGAATGGTTTCAGGGATGGGGCATCTCCCACCTCTCTGGGCAAACTACGTCAGGGTCTCACCACACTCAGCGTCAAAATTTTCTTCCTTTTATCTAGTCTAAATCTTCCTATTTCTAGGTTAAAGCCATAAGTCATTGCAAGTCATGGTTCAGATGGAGGCATGCAGAGGGGAGATTTAGACTGGATGTTAGGGGGAAGTTGTTTGCAGTGAGGGTGGTGAGACACTGGCACAGGTTGCCCAGGGAGGTTGTGGCTGCTCCCTCCCTGGAGGTGTTCAAGGCCAGGTTGGAGGAGGCCTTGAGTGAGCTGTGCTAGTGGGAGGTGTCCCTGCCTATAGCAGGGGGTTGGAACTAGATGATCCTTGAGGTCCCTTCCAACACTACCATTCTGTGACTGTATGCCAATATGTAGTCTGAGCAACTCCAGAGCAGTGTGGCATCACACCACAAGTTGGATGGGGACTGTTGAAGCTCATGCAAGACAAACAAGCACCTTGGCAGAAAAATCAGGAGATGCTTTGGAGCACTGCTACCAGTTGCACACCAAGACTGGCTGCAGGAAGCTGAAGGATGACACTTGTCTAGGGTTCTTCCAAAATCTAATTAAACCACATTCCTGAACTCCTCTCCCTTCAGTTACTAATTGTTAGCAGTGTTACTGTAGCTCCTCACGCCAGTGCTGACACAAGTCAGATCCTCACAGTTCCCAGCAGCGTCTCTTAGGCTTTCAACTAACAATGAAGCAGATCACTGATGGTTTTCAGGATTCAAAGAGCTACTATGAAGAATGGCACTAACACCTCCTGGATGGACACCAGGCACAAACTGCATTTTTTGATGAAGGGGAGCTCATGAGCAATTAGCTATCACCAAAAAGCATGCTCAGAAACAGAAACCTGCCCACTACACAAGTAAAGCTGTCCTGCTTTGAGATGGAGCAGATCTGATTCTGCACAGTGCTGTCACTTCCCAGCTCAGGCACTTTCTGCAGCTCAGGGCAGCTCTGCACAGCCAGAGGCTGCTTCTAGCAGGGAGAAGCTGATAGGGAGAGTTCCTGCCTAGTGCTGGGATGCAGAAAAATTCTGCTTAAGACTTGTTCCTGTGCAGACCAAGAGCACTGCTACAGCTTGTGCCCCACCTTGGGGTGCAGCAAATCAGAGGTGGCAGCTGTGAGGAGGAGCAGGAAGGACAGGTGATCCTCAACTGTCCAACAAGGGATTGCATTCCATGGACAGCATCTTCAGGAAAAAGCTGAGGGATTACCAGGGTCAAGCCTCTTCTTCACTGGTTGGCATCTGAGGGCAACTCTGTCCCTTCTGCCTTTGATTCTGGATATGTGTGTTCCTGAACCCAGTTCCAGAACCCAAATCCTGAATCTGGTCCCCATCTGCTGCTGATCCCCTTTCAGCTTGCTCTTCTCCAGGCTCAGCAGCCCCAGGTTTCTCAGCCTTTCCTCCTCACAGAGATGCTCCAGGACCCTCAGCATCTTTGTAGCCTCCACTGGACTCTCTCCAGTAGTTCCCCTTCTCTCTTGAGCTGAGGAGCCCAGAACTGGACACAATACTCCAGATGTGATCTCACTAGCACAGAGGGGAAGGAAAACCTCCAACCTGCTGGGCATGCTCCTCTTCAAGCACTCCAGGAGATCATTGACCTTCTTGGGCATGAAGGCACAAGGATGGCTCATGGTGAAATTGCTGCTCACCAGCACTCCCAGGTCCTTCTCCCCAGAGCTGCTTCCCAGCAGAGGTGCACTGGTGCAGGAGGCTGTTCTGCTGCTTACGCAGCTCCTCGTGGAAACACAATGCTTAGCATCTTCCAAGCTTCAAGAAATGAGAGTGACAGAGAGTCACAAGCAAAACGACAGAGCCATCAAGTCACTGAGCACTTCTGAGGCAGATCAGCCCCGCAGATGTCTGTTTGCATCACTTATTTCCCAACAAGCTGCTGGCTCACACAAAGGGACCCCTCTTCTGTTGCCTCTGCGCCTTCTCCAGAAGCATCCGCCTTTACATCCCGCACTAATGGATGATTAGCAACATCAAACATATAGACTGAGTCATGTAATTATGCCTTTTAAAAAGTCAGCAATGTTTGAGATCAGCCCAGTGCTTGCTGCCAATCAAACTCCAGAAGCAGATCCTGCCTCTGCTCCTCTCCTCCTGCAAGAACCCGGCTGGGATTATCTTACTCCTCATGTTCTGCAGCGCCCCCCAAACCAACCCCTGCCAACCCACACAAACCACAAAGCAAGATCTGGAGGTCATTTTGGGGGGAATGAGGACAATAAGGCTCCCTTACACCAGCAAAGAGCTGGATGATAGTGCTCAAATGCTTCAGCAGCTATCATCTTGCTAAGACTAAGAAAGGAGGAAATGGGACCGTGCTGAGGATGTTGCTGAGCATCAGGAGCAGTGCTCACCTTCTAGGCAGAAGAGATTACCAGGGAGACACCACATATGGCCTCTGACAGGGCCACATCTTGAATACTAAGTTCAGTTTTGAGCTCCTCACTCCAAGACAGACATTGAGGTGCTGGAGTAGATCCAGAAGATAACAAAGCTGGTGAAGGGTCTGGAGAACAGGTCTGGTGAAAGGAACTGGAGTTGTTCAGACTGAAGGAAGGAGGCTGAGGGGACACCTGGGTCGTTATAACTCCCTTAAAGGAAGCTGGAGTGAGGTGCAGGACTGGCTCTTTACTCTTGTCCTATCACTTGTTACAAGGTATAACAGCCTCAAGTTACACCAGAGGAAGTTTAGGTTGGACATGAGTAACAATTCCTCCACTGAAAGGGTTCTCAACCACTGGAACAGGTTACTCAGGGAGATGGTTGAATCCTCATGCCTGGAGGTGTTTTAAAGANCAACCTGTGCCAGTGTCTCACCACCCTCACTGCAAACAACTTCCTCCTCACATCCAGTCTAAATCTCCCCTCTGCCAGTTCAAACCCATTGCCCCTTGTCCTGTCATTGCAAGACCTTGTCAATAGTCCCTCCCCAGCCTTCCTGTAGGACCCCTTCAGATCCTGGAAGGCTACTATCAGGTCTCCTGGAAACCTTCTCTTCTCCAGGCTGCAGAGCCCCAACTCTCTCAGTCTGTCCTCACAGCAGAGTTGCTGCAGCCCTCTGAGCATCTTTGTGTCCTCCTCTGGACCCACTCCAACACTTCCATGTCCTTCCTGTGCTGGGGGCTCCAGAACTGCACACAGGGCTCCAGGTGGGGTCTGAGGGGAGCAGAGTAAATGGGCAGAATCCCCTCCCTTGCCCTGTTGACCATGTGGATGTGGTGCTGAGGGACTTGATTGAGCACCAGACTGGGTAGAGTTAGAGAATGGTTGGACTTGATGATCTTTAAGGTCTTTTCCAACTGAAGTGATCCTATGATTCTCAGAGGTTTTCCAAGGAAAGCCTTACCATAACCACCTAGAAGAATCCCCAGAGAAAGCTGAACTTATCTTCTGTGTAAGATATAATCACAGCAAATCCCATCCCTGGGAAAAAAAAAACTTCCCTCAGCCCCCATTTGTGTAGATGCCAAAGCTCCTGCCCAGCTTAGGGAAGAAATCCAAGATGGTCTGTGAGCAGGTGCATCTGCACTCCAGGAGGAGACCTCAAACTTCACGCATTAAACTTGCTTCCTGGTGCCTGCAAGCATCATTACCCCAGCCAAGAAGGAAACCTACATGTGTTTGGGCCCCAAAACATTAGAGATCCCATCAATCACCAATTTCCACTTGCTTGTGTAGATTCTCATTTAATGACCTTTCCATGTTTTTCCTCTCCCATGCCTGTTAGTTATATATCAGTAACCCAGACAGACAGGGGACTCATGGGGCAGCATCTCTTCTGCACGGGGCTCGCCATAAAATAGTGGGAGAGTTATTGCCCTCCAGATAAAACCAAGCAGCAGCACAGAGAGCACAGTAACAAAGATGTTTGGTGAGCACAGCTTTCCCTTTACATCCAGCCTGTCCCATAATTCAGAAGGTATATTACAAATCAGCAGGAGCAGAGCAAAGCTCAAGCTGCCAGAGGAAAGCAGAATGTAAACGTGGTGATTATCTAACCCGTTGAGAAAGTAGGCTGCTTCCCTACCCTTGGGTCATGGTCTTTCTACAAACAGAATCATGGAATTGTCTGAGTTGGAAAACACTTCTAAAGATCATCCAGTCCAACCATCAACCCAACACCACCGTGGCCATTAAACCACATCCCCATGTGCCATGGCCATGGGTTTCCTGAACACCTCCAGGGATGGGGACTCCACCACCTCCCTGAGCAGCCTGTTCCAATGTCTGACCTCTCTTGTTCCTAATCTCCAAACTAACCGTCCCCTGGTACAATTTCAGGCCATTTCCTCTTGTTCTGCCTCCTGATACTAGGGAGAAGAGACCAATCTTCACCTCATTCCAACCTCCTTTCAAGGAGTTGTAGAGTGCAATGAGGTCTCCCCTCAGTCTGCATTTCTCCAGGTTGAACACCCCCAGTTCCCTCAGCTGCTCCTCACCAGCCCTGCTCTCCAGGACCTTGACCAGTTTTGTTGCCCTTCTCAGTACCTGCTCCAGAAGCCCCTCAATGTCCTTCTTGGAGTAAGGGGGTGAAATCTGAACACAGTATTTGAGGTGTCTGTATTGCCTTGAGGCAGGACTAATCAAGAGCAAGAACTGCAGAAATTCATCCCAAGGAATCATTGCAGGATTAATAATGAGCAAGATCATAGAATCATAGAATGGTAAGGTTGGAAGGGACCACAAGGATCATCTAGTTCCAACCCTCTGCCATAGGCAGGGACACCTCCCACTAGCACAGCTCACTCAAGGCCTCCTCCAACCTNCCCCTTCAGATACTGGAAGGCTACTCTAAGGTCTCCTGGAAGCCTTCTCTTCTCCAGGCTGCAGAGCCCCAACTCTCTCAGTCTGCCCTCATAGCAGAGCTGCTGTGAGCTGCTGCTCTGAGCATCCTTGTGTCCTCCTCTGGACCCACTCCAACACTTCCATGTCCTTCCTGTGCTGGGGGCTCCAGAACTGCACACAGGACTTGAGATGGGGTCTGAGGAGAGCAGAGCAAAGGGGCAGAATCCCCTCCCTTGCCTTGCTGCCCACACTGCTCTTGCTGCAGCCCAGCACTCAGTTGGCTGCCTGGGCTGCATGATCTGCAGCTTTAGGAAGCTGAGGTAAACTTGGCACTGCAGCACAACAGCCATGGCAAGGAAACGAATGCACCTTCAGGCTTTGAAATACCACTTGCACATGGGAAAAAGCAAACTTTTCTGCTCTCTCGAGCTGATTTTGCTGAACCATCAAGAGTTGAGAAGTCTCCTTTCGATGCAACAAACATACAAAGTGTTAATCAAGAGTACCTCCTGTGAGGACACTTCTAATAAAGTTGTTTTGAGAACAGGTAACACTGAAGTTAACACAAGAAATGTTTGCCTTTAATTCTTTTTTAAGAGCAGGAGCATGATGAAGAGCTTACTGAGCACAACTAAAGGTTCAAACACTTGAAGAGCTGGAGTATGAGTAGGGTTTTAGAGAAAACAGACCCAGAATGGTCCCACTCATCTTCTCTTTCTGTGCTGATGATCCTTAGCTTTAAGTTCTGGGGTATTTTGATGTGTGGCTGAAGATGACCTGGTAACCTCCCCTGCCACCCCTTTATTTTATACTGTCAGTTCCTCATTGATACTTTTACAAGCTGCTTGGGAACTTCCACAGACCCCTGGGACAGTAATGGAGTAATTATTCTCTTTAAAAATATGGAGAAGACAACAATACTGTAGTGAAGCACACACAAAGGAAAAAACAACTCAAGGTAAAGCTCCTGGTTCCTGGGAATTACCCACTGGATTTCCAACCACCTCACCAAAACCAGCCAAGCCACCATGCCCAAGTCACAAGTTTCACTGTTACTGTTTTTGAAGAGCCATCACCATCAACCCAGATCACAGAACCACAGAATGGTTTGGAAAGGGACTTCAAAGGTCATCCAGTTCCAACCCCTCCACCATGGGCGGGGACAGCTCCCACTAGAGCAGGTTGCTCAAAGCATCATCCAACCTGGTCTTGAACACCTCCAGGGAGCAGACATCCACAACCTCCCCCCGCACCCTGTTTCAGTATCTCACCACCCTCACTGGAAAGAATTTCCTCCTAATCTCAATCTCTTCTCTTCCAGCTCAAAGCCATTGCCCCTTGTCCTATCACTACACCCCTGTGATGGTTTGGGAGTTCCCTGCCCCCCCCCCACTTTGTAAAATGACCCACACTAGAACTCAGCCAGCTGGAAGTTAAGGACTGAAGCTCTGTTTACAGCTCAGCACAATGGACAAGCAGAGATATACACAACAGACAGGAATAGTTACAGACATAGACAAGTTAAAGGGAATACAGAAACACAACTCCCCTCCCAGAAATCAGAGACCCCAGGAGGGGCTCCCAACCACCCTTCCACCTTCTCCCCACCCCTGTACCTTACCCCAAGGTTTGATTTACGTGCAAGGTGAATTAGGAGGATTGGCCAGGGGGGTTAGAAGGAAAGTAGTTAGTGAAAATTAATCATCAGAGGAGTCAGAGCCAGAAGGTGCTAGACCGCCCCAGAAGCTGTTTTCTAAGCAAGCCACAGACAGAGACCAACCTTATCTATATTTTGGTTATTGTTCCCAAACAATTTTTCAGCAAGCCTATGAGTGAAGTAGACATCATGATGTTTTCCTTTCACAGCCTATAGTGTAATTTTCTCTATTAAAATATTCTAATTAGCCTCAAACCAGCACAACCCCCTTCTAAAAAGTCTCAGGTTTCTTGCAGGCCCCTTCAGGTACTCCTGTGATTGTCCTCCTTTAAGAAAACCATTACTAAGTTGAGAGGTTCAGCAAGCCAGAGCACAAACCATTTCCTACTACACACTTCTTCCTTGTAACCAGAAAAATTCCTACCCCAGAAAGTTCTAAGGTGTTGGATCAGAAGCAGGTTTTCTGCTAGGATGACACACTCCTGTGGCTATCACTTCAAGAAAAAAAAAAAAAAAAAAAGGCAAAAATGTGGAGTTCTACTCACTGCTCCAAGCATGATCCTGAAGATCAACCAGCGGAAGCCCCAGATGACGATGCTGGAAGGAGGAGTGTGCTGGGGCAGGCGGGAAAGGGTCCAGAGTGGGCAGAGGAATATCCCCAGGAACCCTGTTTCTAGAAGCTGTGATTCCCATCCTGTTGTGCCAACATGGGAGAAAGAAGAAAGAAAAGAGTTATTGCAGCAGTCCTACAATTTACCCTTCCTCAAATTTTAAACACTCAGAAAGGAAAACCAAACGGGAACAAAACATCACCCTGTAAGATTTTTTTTTTTTAAAGTTTTGTTTGAGGCAACTTAGAAACCAACTCTGACCAACCCATCCTACACAACAGGAGTCCAGATGTTCTAAGATCCAGATGTGCTTCTGTTTCTGTAAGATAAAATTGCACTTATGAGCCACAAATACAATAATAATCAATGGCACGCTAGTGGGGACAGCTCACTCCAGGGATGAGGACTCCACTGCTGCCCTGAGAAGCTTAATCCAGGCCCTGACATCACTTTTGGGAAAAAATTGTTCCTCAAGTCCAACCTAAAACTCCCCTAATGCAACTTGAGTCCATTTCCTCTTGTCCTATCACTCATTTCCTGGGAGAAGAAACCAACCCCCACCTGGGTCCAACCTCCTTTCAGGGAGTTGTAGAAAGTGAGGAGGTCTCAAATTTGGTCCATTACATCTCTCTTCTTCACCCAGCTCAAACATGTGGTAGAACACCAACCAAAGGCATTTATTTCTTCCAGCTCCAGTCTGAACCACCCAGTTGTACACCACTAGAAGCCTTTTCAAAGCCATCATTTGATGCTGTCACATCAAGCAGCAGTCATCCAATCTCCTCTTTTCAGCTTAATAAGTACAAAGTCCCCTAAATCAAAATAGCACTTTTGGGTTTTTTCCTTTAAAATATTACTATCCATCAAACAGCTACTAAAAACATCCTCATTCTTCCTCCACACCCACTCTGCCTTCTCCAATAGATATCCTAACTGCCCAAAATCAGCTCTTGGGAGAGGAGAAGCAGGATATATTGTTACAACAGCAGCTGCACCAGGAAGGCAATGACTGATAGAAAATGTGAAAGGTTAATTGTAGCTAAACCCAGCCACAAACAGCAGTTATGGGTCTAACTGGCACCAAAATGGTTGTATATCTCCTGTGCTTCTGCCTGCACAAGAATCCCACTGTTATCACTGCTTTCATATGGTAATGGCTGTCTTCCCCTGCAGACGTATAGGATGTGTGCTGGGTGGCTGAGCAGGGAGGCTCTCAAGGCTTGGGGCTGGGCTGGCCACCAGATGAGTGACAGCCACTCTCTATGGACCCCTCTGCTTTCCCAAAGAGGAGGGAAAAGGAGAGAGACTGATGGGGTGGGAAAGAAACTAAACCAGCTGGGATGGAAAGACCAATCTCATGAAAGAGAGACAAAGAGATACAAACCAATATGGAACCCAATCCCTGATGGCAATGATGGCACCACTCGTGTTGGGGGCAGACACTGGACTCAGCAGCAGATGGGAACCAGATCTAGGAACTAGATCCAGGAAATGGGATCACAGGAAGAATGGACAGAGTCCTCCTGAGACACCAGCCAAAGAACAGTCTTGGTCCTGGTAATATCTCAGCTTTCTCCTGAAGGTGCTGTCCGTGGGATGTCCATGTCCTTGTTGGACAGTTGAGCATCACCTGTCCTGCCTGTTCCTCCTCACAGCTGCAATCTCTGACTTGCTGCACCCCAAGGTGGAGCACAAGCTGTAGCAGTGCTCTTAGTGTGCAGAGGAGCAAGAACCTTTCTGCATCCCGGCACTAGGCAGGAACTATTTCCATCAGCTTCTCCCTGCTAGAAGCAGCCCCCGGTTGTGCAAAGCTGCCCTGAACTGCAGAAAGTGCCTGAGATGGGAAGTGACAGCACTGAGTAGAATCAGATTCGCTCTAGCTCAAAGCAGGAGAAAGGCAAACTTCTCCATGTCTCCAAACTACCTTTACATCCCTCTGTAGGCATCTTTCTTTGCCAGCAGCTTCGCCTCTCATCCTGCAGGACACTGGGGCATTATTTTTCGTTCTATTTTTAAACTGAGCTCCTGGGGAGGTGTTTGTGTGCGTGGAGGGAAGGGACACAAAGGACCCTGAGTGACACATTCCTTGTGCATTAAGTGGGCGATCGGAGCAGGCAGGGACACGTGCGTGAGCGCGCGTGTCCGAAGCCAAGCTGAAGCCTTCCCGGCATGTGCTGGCTTCCAAGGACCATGAGTTCAGCCTGCACCTGTGCTTCTTGTTCCAAAGTGACAAGTTTGGATCCTGGCACCACCATCACCCGGTTGCGGTTCCAAGGGCACAACGCGCTGCGAGCTGTGCCAGCGCTGGAGCCAGCTCGGAGCCATGGCAGGAGGGGAGGGCTGGGGCAGACCCTGCTGCCAGCTGTTGGGAGCAACCTCTGAAATGACCCCTTGCTGACGACAGGCGCTGGCAGCGGGTGCCGCTAAGCCAGCACCAAACAGGGTCAAACAGCAAGTGCAGCCAAGGACAAACTGGGGTCACAGCACAGCCTCAGAAGCATCTGCTGAAAGCTCCTCGGCTTGTGGTTAAATCCTGCCCAGTTCTGCACCCAGCAATGGGTCTGTTTGCTAGGGGAGAGGAGGTGCGGAGCTTTGCTACTGACCTGCGCGGCAGATCACAGCAAGTTCCTGCTAAAAGCCAAGCTCAGGCTGCAGATGCGTGTGGAGAGCCTCTGATTTATTAACAACTCTCTTCCTGACAGGCTCGGCCCCCACAGCTGGTAATGTGGTCATGCAGATCGATTTTCCATGCTAGCACACATCACCCAAACAGTCACACACCCTGCCCTCGGCTGTGGAAGCTCCTCTCCAGCCTCACAGAACTCTTTCAGTTGGGAACGATCTCTAAGATCATCAAGTCTAACCATCAACTTTCCTTCCAGCAGGAGCAACAGGTTATCCTGGACCCTTCTCCAAGGCAGCCCTCCTGCTCCTGACCCTGACCCAATGCTAAAGCTGTCACCGCTTTCTTCTTCCCCATTTAGCATGGGTCTCACTCTGGCTCTTACAAGGTTCTCCACGTATAAGCCTCGATGCTTGATCCTACTTTAGAAGCAACACAAATGCTTGTGACAGCAGGGCTGTTTTCCAGTAAAGGTTGCAGCTCAATCACGAAGAGTTTTGAGGACATGGACACGTTGCTGAACATCACAAGTGTATCCACAGCACAGCGTAGAAGGGGGAGCTAGCTCTGCTCCCTGTCACGTTGATCGTAAGCTAGTAACAGAAAGATTACAAGATCCATCAACAGAAACCTTGTGTTTCCAACCGCTGATTTCCAAACAGTTGTTCTTCTCTACCCCTGAAAAGCCTCAGACTCCAAAGCCTTTGTCATCTTAGACAGGTTTGAGGTTGTAACCATGTGTCTGCTGAATGTTGCTAAAGCTTGAGCCTTGCCACCTTTCATGCCGTGACTTCTGAGGCTCCCAAAGCCCAAACACACCGTGACACCAAGGAGGGATCAACCAAGTCATCCCACCTTGGCAGTAAAGACCTTAGGAACTTAGTTGACCCAAATCATAACAGTATTTTTTTCCTTATTCTCCTCTCCTTGCTATCAAGTGGGCAGTGTTGATGAGATGTATTTATTGATGCTGCAGTGCCAGGCAAAGCAACCCAACACAACCACATCCTCCATCTCCGCTAAACATACTGGGAATCACACACCAAACCCTTCTCTCACTGCAGAAATCCCCACTCTTGACATTTTTAGGGCACAGCAAAAAACACAGACATGAAGAAATTCAACTCTGCAACCTGGGGCAATCTAGAGAAGGAATCAAGTGATCCCCTGGTTTAGGGCTGTGGAGTTTGTAGAATGGTTTGGGTTGGAAGGGACCTTAAAGACCATCTACTTCCAAGCCCCTTGGCATTGGCAGGGACTCGTTCCACTAGACCAGGTTGCTCAAGGCCTCATCCAACCTGGAGGGAAGAGTGGGTTCTAGGTGTTGTGGTCTTTAGGTGAAGCCATGGGAGCAGCCACAAACCAAGAAATGAGCGGCAACACGGAAATCAAAGCACCAACAAGAAACCAGTTGGCCGCCTACAGCAACGTCTCCCAACCCTAGCATTTTCAGAGTGAAAACCATTTTATCTACGGGGACAAACTCCCAGGATGATATTTGGCCATTTCAGCACAGCAGCTCCCATCCTCAGAGCACCAACCAACACACCCCCTTAAACTGGGTTAAAAACACTTGGGGGCTCACCTCCAAACCCAGTCCCTCTGGCCCCGGCACACACTGATACTGCTGGGAACGAAAGGGTCACGTTGTTGACCCACCTGCTCCTGTTTTCTTCAGTTGGATCTAGTCAAATTTCAGCAGCTGCAGAGCTAGCACAAAGCACCCCATTGTTATCTCCCGCGCAGCCGGAGAGGGAGCCATGGGGTGGTGGATTTCCCTCTCTCTCTCTCTATTTTTTTTTTTTTTTTAAACATGGAGGGGGGAGGAAAGAAAAAAATAAAATGGAACTAAAACAAGCTGCCAATGGTGGCTGCGCTCGCCCCAGACGCGTTCCTTCTACGCTCCAAACTCGAGGTGGCAAAATCTAGTTTGGTGTTTTCTAGAGGTCTTTGCTGGGGCAGGGGAGGAGGAGAAGTTGGAAAATCAGGGAAAGGGAGGATTAAAAAGAAGAAAGAAAAAAATAAAATCTTTCCCATATCCCCTTTTGAGGGTTTCCAATTGGTTTTCTTCTTGGAAAATTATATAACCCCTTCCATCAATGGTTTCATTTCCCATATCCCTTTTAGGGTTTGCAAATGGTTTTCTTCTTGAAAGTGCTATAAAGCCTCCAAGAGTTGTAACTTCTCAGCTAGGAAATTTAGCCCCCACATCAAGTGATCTCCAGAGTCAAAACTCATTTGTTGCTTGAAAGAGGAAGAGTGAAAGCCGGCACCGCGCGGTCTCCCCCAGTCCTTCGGCAGCCACCGCACGTGTTGGCAGAACATCTGATGAGCTGGAGAAAACATGGACTGGTGCTTAATGTGACAAAAAAAAAAAACCAAAAAGAAGTCTCATTTGCTATGAACAGGCTCCAGGAAAGTCCAGAGCAGCCCCATTATGGCTCCCTCTAGAGAGGATTGTTTCTAATGGAATAGAGATTATGGAACATTATATCATTAAGGTTTCCAATTTTCGTCTTTATTATTGACCATCAAATACCTGATGGAAAAAGCAGCCAGCGTGGCCATGGACTGTGGAGTGCAACCTCTTCCCATCCAGCCCCACACACTGCACCTTCATGGAATCACAGAACTGGTGAAGTTGGCAGAGACCTTGGAGATGATGAAGTCCGACCACTCACCTAGGGCTCACGATCCCACCACAGCTAAGCCGCTGCCACTAAACCGTGGCCCTCAGCACCACGTTCACGTGTCTTCTAAAGACCTCCACGGAAGGTGACTCCAGCCCTCCCTGGGCAGCCTGTTTCAGTAGCTGAGAACCCTTTCTGTGAAGAAATTCCTAATATCCAACCTGAACCTCACCTGGCACAACTTAAGGCTATTTCCTCTTGTCCTGTCACTTGCTGAGTGTGAGAAGAGACCAGCCCTGACCTGGTTCCAACATCCTATAAGGCAGCTGTGGAGGGTGATGAGGTTTCCCCTCAGCCTCCTCTCCTGAAGACAAAACAATTCCAGTTCCCTCAGCTGTTCCTCCTAAGACCTGGCCCCTCACCAGCTTAGTTGCTCTTCTCTATCCCAAACCAGTTTGCTGTTCACAGGGGGCAGCCGGGAGAAAGCAACAAGGTTGAAAACAGCAAGAAGCTGGGAGGAAGCAACAAGGCCGAGAAAGGTAAGAAGCCTTCAGATCTAAATACAAAATGATTGAGCCAAAAGATAATAAATTTTCTTTTAACAAACCCATTTTTCTGAGGTTAAAAAAAAATCTGCTCAAAATAATTTCTTCTCCAGTAGAAACAACTCTGTGGACTTAGTTTTGTTAGTCCTCCTTCCTAAAATGCAGAATAAGGTGAATTGTCTCTCACTTCTACACATCAAGTTCAGATTTGCACAGCACAGAGAAATGCTTCTACACAATGCAGATGGATTTTGGAGCTCTCTGCAGCCTGGGCAGAGAGGAGCTGGGAGTGGACAGTGCAGCTGTCTGCCCATGAATATTGTGTGTCAGCCACCCCAGCAGCCAAAGCAGGACATCCAATACGGACCAGCTTCCACTGGAACTGGATTAACTCCTCCCCAGCCTCTCTCTGCTCCCCACCTCCCTGAAACAGAGCATGATGTAATTCCAGTTCTAGCCTTAAAACACCTGTTGAAAAGAATATGGCTTATGCTTGGTGACTATGGGATGTTCTGATTGTGAATGAGAGCCTGCAAATACTCATTGGGGTTGGTCAGCCTGGGGAGGAAAAAGCTCCAGGGAGACCTCAGAGCAGCCCTCCAGTACCTGAAGGGGGATACAGGAAAGCTGGGGAGGGATTACTTATAAAAGCTTGTAGTGATAGGATGAGGGGCAATGGTTTGAAACTAGAGCAGGGGAAATTTATGCTGGACATTAGGAAGAAACTCTTTACTATGAGGGTGCTGAAGCACTGCAACAGGTTGCCCAGAGCAGCTGTGGATGCCCCATCCCTGGAAATGTTTAAGACCAGGCTAGATAAGACTTTGAGCTTTGGTTTTGCAGTCTGAAGCACTTGGGGTTTTGCCTAGTGTCATCCTATCCAGTACAAGTTAGAGCTGAATTTCTTATTCTAGCTGTAAAACAAGAGATATGTGAATTGTGCTTGGATAAGGCCTTGGGCAGCTGAGTCTAGTTGAGAGGCATCCCTGCCTGTGGTGGGGAGGTTGGAAGGGACCTTAGAGACCATCTACTCCAACCTGGTCCAGTGGGAGGTGTCCCTGCCCATGGTAAGGGTTCGGAGCTAGATGATCTTTAAGCTCCCTTCCAACTCAAGCCATTCTATGATTCTATGAAGACTGGAAGGTGGCTGGAGTGAGGTGGGGGTTGGTCTCATCTCTCTAGTATCAAGTGATAGAAAGAGGAAATAGCCTGAAATTGTGGAGGGGAGGGTTAGGTTGGAGATTAGGAAAATTTTTTTTCCTGCAAGAGTGGTCAGGCACTGGAACAGGTTACCCAGGGAGGTGGTAGAGTCACCATTCCTTAAGGCATTTAAGAAATGCGTGTCCATGGCACTTTGGGATGTGGTTTAATGGCTGTAGTGGTGTTGGGTTGAGGGTTGGACTAGATGATCTACTTGTAAGTCTTTTCCAACTGAAACTACTCTATGATTCTACAAAACACCACCTCTATGACATGTTTCACATTTCTCCCTTGCCCTAAGAGATAACAGGATGGTGCTGCCTCTCATTTCTGCAGCCAACAGAATACTTCTGGCTATTGTCAGAAGATTTGGGAAACCGTTATCAATAACTTTTGTTCTGAAAGTATAAACCACATAGAAAAAAAAAAAAAGAAAAGAAAAGAAAAAAAAATTTAGCTTAAAAACTTTTAAAAGCTTCCAAGTGCTCTCCAGGGTAGTCATTAGAAACTACTTAGGTAACAGGAGGGTGATAACAGGGAGTTAATGCAGCGTTAAATTAGCCCTCCTTCCATGCAGAACTTTAAGTGACAGAGGAATCAGTTGGGAAGATTTTTATTTTCTTTTTTCAATAATGAAGTTAATGGATTTCCTGTTTTTAGCTCTGTGGGCGGCTGTCATTCGGAGGGATCTGTACATACTGGATTTAATTACTCCATCTTCAAGTAACAAAAATAATTTCATCTGTCTTCCTATGAACTCGGGGGCAGCGGCAGCTCTCCAACGCGGTCAGCAAGGCAAGGAGAACACAGGAGCGCAGCTGCTCTTCAGTCAGGGCTGTGGGGTCTCTGTGGATGCATAAGCACAGCAGCTCCTGTGGGCTTCTTACTTGAGGGAGGGGATTCTGCCCCTTTGCTCCACCCTGCTGAGATCCCACCTGCAGTGCTGCAGCCAAGCTCTGGAGTCATCAGCACAGCAGAGACACGGAGATGATAGAGCAGGGACAGAGGAGGCTACAGCAACGATGCTGAGATCCTTCTGCTGGGAGGCCAGGCTGAGAGAGTTGGGGTTGTTTAGTCTGGAGAAGAGAAGGCTCCAGGGAGACCTTCTGGTGGCCTTTCAGTTCTTCATGGGGTCAATCAGAAAGCTGGGGAGAGACTTCTAAGCGGGGCCTATTGGGACAGGACTACTGGCAATAGGTTAATTAGAAGAGGGAGATTCAGACTAGAGATGAGGAAAGAGACTTTCTGCACTGAGAGTGGTGAGACCCTGGTCCAGCTCGCTCAGAGATGCTCCATCCCTGGAACCATCCAGGTCAGGTTGTTTGGGACTCTGAGCAACCTGCACTAGTTGCAGAGGTCCCTGCTGACTGCAGAGGAGTGCACTAGGTGAGCTTTAAAGGTCCAACAAATCATGTGCAACACAGAGAACTTCCTAAATGCAATGGGAAGTGACAGAGGGGCCTGACTGTGAGACAAATTGATGGAATCAGAGAATCATTTAGGTTGGAAAAGACCTCTAAGATCAGCAAATCCAGCCATGATCTAACTTGTCCAAGCCTGGTGCTAAATCATGTCCCTCAGCACCACATCTGCATCTTTTAAACACCTTCAGTAATGGGGATTCAATCACCTCCCTGGGCAGCCTGTTCCAGTGATGAAGAACCCTTGCAGTGAAGAAGTTTCTTCTAATGTCCACTCTACAAGATGAGATGTCAAATAGAGGCAGTAACAGACACCAAAGGAAAGGCCAAGGACAAGCAATGCCACCACTGATCAGGTGACACATCCATTTAGTACTGGTGCTCCACTCTGCCTTAGGACACAGCAAGTGTGCTGCCACTCAGTTCTCAGCAGAAGAAAATAAAAAGGCCTGGAACAAGAAAGCCTGGAGGAGAAGAACAATTCCTGGCTGACAGGAGTCGCTGGGAAGCTCTCCCTGCAAAGTCAATAACCTGCCTACTGCAGAGCTCTGCCTTCCTTTCAAGCAGTTGGCTCTGGTGCTGCTGGAAGGTGATCCACTGAGTCCTGATGGATCACTGGTTTGGGTCCAATATTGTGATTCTCCCATTCCCCTGTGTGGAGGTTCAGGTATATGCTGCACATACCACCAGAGACTACCTACTGCCAGGTTCCCACGGCACTAGTGAAATAGAAGGGGAAATAAAAATAAGTATCATCAGCAAGGAGCTCTGGTTCCTGGGCCAAAATAATTATAACCTGGAAGGGCTTTTCTTTCCAATTCTCCTTTCTGTGCCCATCACTTTGAAGTCTGTGACAAAACAAAAAGCCAGTTACAGTTTTCTGGTGAGGTTTTTTTTTTTTTTTTGCTGTGGGAACTCCTGCTGATCACATGAAAATAACACCTGATGGCACAGCCAAGTGCACTGACTCCAAAGGTTTTGGCTTAAAAGAAAAGAAACAAAACCAGAGATACTCAAAGGACAAAAAAGGCAAAGGCTGAACCATCAACTACCAAACCAGAAGAGCCAGGGTTTGTCCAGGAACTGTTGGTTGTTACACACACTCCTGCTATGGGACTGGAAAGGCCTTAAATCCACCTCCCATAAAACCAACTCGGTTGCACAGCCCAGAGTCTGCCTGTACAGAGCTCTGCAAACACAGAACTGATGATCAAGATCAAGAGTAAGGTCCTGCATCTGGGTAGGCACAACCCCAAGCACAACTCCAGGCTGGGTGGGGAATGGCTGAGAGCAGTCCTGAGGAAAAGGACCTGGGGGTCTGGGGTGATGAAAAGCTCAACATGAGCCTGCAGTGTGAGTGCAGCCCAGACAGCAACCGAGTGCTGGGCTGCAGCAAGAGCAGTGTGGGCAGCAGGGCAAGGGAGGGGATTCTGCCCCTTTACTCTGCTCTTGTCAGACCCCACCTGGAGTCCTGTGTGCAGTTCTGGAGCCCCCAGCACAGGAAGGACATGGAACTGTTGGAGAGGGTCCAGAGGAGGACACAAAGATGCTCAGAGGGCTGCAGCAGCTCTGCTATGAGGACAGGTTGAGAGAGTTGGAGCTCTGCAGCCTGGAGAAGAGAAGGTTTCCAGGAGACCTTAGAGTAGCCTTCCAGCATCTGAAGGAAGCCTACAGGAAGGCTGGAGAGGGACTATTGACAAGGTCTTGTAATGACAGGACAAGGGGCAATGGGTTTAAACTGGCAGAGGGGAGATTTAGACTGGATGTGAGGAGGAAGTTGTTTGCAGTGAGGGTGGTGAGACACTTGCACAGGTTGCCCAGGGAGGTTGTGGCTGCTCCCTCCCTGGAGGTGTTCAAGGCCAGGTTGGAGGAGGCCTTGAGTGAGCTGTACTAGTGGGAGGTGTCCCTGCCTATGGCAGGGGGTTGGAACTGGATGATCCTTGAGGTCCCTTCCAACCTTACCATTCTATGATTCTATGCCTTGCAGCACCTTTCTTCCATGAAGCCAACAGCAAATCAGCAACTGAAACCTCTCACAATCCCTTTTGTGCAGTGAATCACAGAATGAAAGAGGTTGAAAGGGACCCTAAAAACCATCCAGTCCAACTCCCCTGACAGGGCAGGTTCACCCAGAGCAGGTTGCACAAGACAGCATCCAGGCAGCTTTGGAATGACTTCAGAGACAGATGTTCCACCATCTCTCTGGGCAGCCTGCTCCAGTGCCACCTGGAAGAAGTGGCACCTTATTCTCACCTGCAAAGCACTCTGTGTGCCTTGGGAGGGCACTGCTACTGAGTCTTTTGACTGAAGACAAGACACCAAGGGCTCTGCAAGACAGACCTGAGTTTGAAATACCAAACAAATCCCCTTTGGTCTTCATCTCTCCCAGGTTAGGTTCCTTCATCCTGTGCTTTACCTCCTTACTCTCCACCAAGAAAACCCAACTATGAAGCAGAAATCTATGTCCACCTTCTCCAAACAACCTGTTGAACACATTTTATTTGCTCTTTCCAGGAGAGGACCCCTTCAGTAGTGTGCCATGTGCCTGCAGAGCTAAACTGCTAGAAACAGGTGTCTGTTGGGTGTTAAATCTATCTCCAGGCTGCTTTGGCAGCTTAAGAAACCATTAGCAGCTGCTAACATGGTTAGCATGGCAACGCTGAGCCTAACAGCTCAACCAGCCTGTTTTCTTCACCATTGCAAAACTATCATACCACTTGAAGCAAGAACAAATTAAAATCAAGCCCATGAAGGCACCTGGCAGGCTCTTGCTAGCAGACAGAAAGCAGCACAGGTCTGGAGAGGAGCAGCTGAGAGAACTGGGGGTGTTCAGCCTGGAGAAAAGGAGGTTGAGGGGAGACCTCATTGCTCTCTACAACCTCCTGAAGGGAGGCTGAAGCCAGGTGAGGGTTGGTCTCTTCTCCTAAAGAACAAGTGACAGGGCAAGAGGAAATAGCCTCAAGTTGCACCAGAAGAGATTTAGTTTGGATATCAGGAACAACTTCTTCCCCCAAAAGGGCTGTCAAGGCCTGGACTAGGCTGTTCAAAGCAGTGGTGGAGTCCCCACCCCTGGATGGATTTTAAAGCTGTGTGGATGTGGTGCTGGGGTACATGCTTTAGCAGTAGACTTGGTAGTGTTGGATAATGGTTTGAGCTTATCTTAAAGGTCTTTTCCAGTAGAAGTAAACAAGACTTAAGACTTCCCATTCAGCTACATCACTCTGAAGCAACTCAACCAACTCTAACAAAGCTTCAGTGAAGTAAATGCGCTCTAATTCAGAAATGGTTTCACCCAGGCAGTTTTCAACACCATGAGCTCAGAAGTGGCCAAAATGACTAATGGGACCTCAACACCCACAACTTTGACCTCCAAGCACTAGGAGAGAAAGGGGGAGACCAAACAGGGATCTTGGGAAATGAAAAAGCTGCTTTCAAAAACCCATCTGATTTTAACAGGATCTGGTGGGTACGTAGGAGGAAGCAGCAGGTTTTTGGCAGCTAAGGGATAAGCACCAAAGTCCACTGTATTAGGAAGCTGTTAGTACAGAGAGATGAGCAAACACACAAAGAAACAGAAATGCTGCTGGTCAGAGACCTGAACTATGAACCAAGGTTTCCAAGCCCTCAAATCTCCCTGTTGATAAAAAGAGATGAGCTACAGCAGCTATTGTTTAATTCAGTGCCTGAACAGCTAAACTAGCACCTAATGAACTGAAAAATATGAACAAAGACTGAAATCAGAAGTATTTCACCACAATTACTGTCAGCAACAGCAAATGGATCTGCAAGACATCCTTTGAGTCAACTGTCTCCAGGACACCTCAACCTGATCAACCTGCTCTGGTGAATCTGCTTGCATGTACCAAAGCAGCAGAAGGCAAACCCACTCATGGTAGAAGCTGCTGTTCTTCCTCATCATTGCTCACTCAGATAAAAGGCCAAAAGTGCCCTCTGGACACTTTTAAAGCTAGTTTGTTACTGACTTTCAGAGAAACAAAGAGAAGGAGGACATGGCCAGCACAGGACACAGAGCCACGCTCAGCCACCTGGAACCAAACCTCTGTCATTTCCAACTCAAACAGAGGAAAACCCTCATTAAAATGCTGTGGGTCTGAAGTCATGTTTGAGGCTGCCTTATGGCAAAAAAACACCAAAAAACCCAAAAAAGCAAACAAACAAAAAAAAAAGGTTACATGTTTTGGCATGCTACTTCATTATTGCTACTTTCTGGGGGAATCACAGAACAGTAGGGGTTGGGAGAGACCTCTGGAGATTGAGTCCAATGCCCCTGCCAAAGCTAAGTCATTTAAGACAGGTCATGCAAATGCATTCAGAAAGGTCTTGACAGTCTCCAGGGAAGGAGACTCCACAATCTCCCTGTGCAATCTGTGCCAATGTCTGCCCACACTCACTGTCAAGAATTTCTTCCTAATCTCCAGTCTAAATCTGCCCTCCTCAAGCTTCAATCCATGCCCTCTCCTCCTACCACTACAAGCCCTTGTAAAAAGTCCATTCCCAGCTTTCTTGCTCCCTGGGCAACCTGTTGCAGTGTTCCAGCACCTTCACGGTGCAGAACTTGTTCCTCACATCCAATCTAAATCTGCTCTGCTCTCATTTCAAACCATTGCCTCTCATCCTGTCCCTGCAGGCCTTTGCAAACAGTCCCTCTGCAGCCATCTTGGAGCACCCTTCAGGCACTGGCAGACTGCTATTAGGTCTCCTTGGAGCCTTCTCTTCTCCAGGTTGAACCACCCCAGCTCCCTCAGCCTGTCCTCACAGTAGAAGTACTTCAGCTCTCTGATCATCTTCATGGCTCTCCTCTGGACCTCTCCCTCAGGTCCATGTCCCTGTGTTGAGGGCTCCAGAGCTGGATGGAGTACTGAGGGTGAGATCTCACCAGAGCAGAGGCAGCACTTGATGATCTTAGAAGGCTGAAACAGTTCTTTGACTCTGTAAAACAGGGATGCTCAGCAGTCACCCTGTGGAGTTTCTACCAATGCCAAACACAAGCAAACGGATGCTCAAGGTAACAACCTACAAAATAACAGGAGTAAACATCTCAAAGGCATCTAAAACATTTACTTAAGACTTTAGCTGCTAAAAAAGAAGGTAAATATAAACCAGACTGATGCTGAGAAGCAGCCAGATGTGGCATTCATTAAGTGCTGCTCTTATTAACATACCATTTGGTGCCTTTCCTTGCCACATGTATAGATATTTCTTGTTAAACTGGAAAATCTCAGAGGCTGGCAAGAGAGCTGGAGACAGACAGCCTTATTAATCCGAACCAGCAGCTGCAGGAATTACTGTGGATTCCATTTTTAGGAATAAGCAAGTTTCAGAGTGGTAAGAAAACAAAAAAGATACAGCCCCACAAAGCAGGGTTATTTATTTTGACAGCTGCGGTTGGGTTGTTTTAACTGTTTGTGATGGTTTGAAAAGAGACTCTGAAATCCACCCTGAAGAAGGAAGCCTCAGTAAGAGTGCTTGGTGGGGGGGGGGAGTGTGGAGAGCAGACACAGTTGAATCAGGGAATCCTTAAGGCTGGGGAAGACCTTGAAGATCATCAAGCCCAACCTTTAACCCAGCACTGCCAGGTCACCACTAAACCATGGCCCTCAGCACCACATCTCCATGGCTCTGAAACCCCTCCAGGGATGGGGACTCCACCACTGCCTCAGGCAGCCTGGGCCAGGCCTTGACAACCCCTTTTGGGGAAGAAATTGTTCCTCATGTCCAACCTAAACCTGCTCTGGCACAACTTGAGGCTTTTTCCTCTTATCCTATCACTTGAAGAGTTCAACCCCCACCTGGCTCCAGCAACCTTTCAGGGAGAGCCAGAAGGTCTCCCTTCAGCCTCTTTTTCTCCAGGCTGAGCCCCTCCCAGTTCCCGCAGTTGCTCCTTACCAGGTTCTCCAGACCCTGCACTAGCTTTGTTGCCCATCTCTGGGTCAACTCTAGCCCTTCAACATCCTTCTTGGAGTGAGTGGCCTAAAACTGGATCAAATCCTTTCCCTAACAGAGTTATTAGGGAGTTGTGTGCCAGTCCCTTGCTCAGCTTCTCCTCAGCCAGGGTCCTGGGGTGGGAGGACTGCATACTGGAGCCTGCATCACAGCACAAGTTGTGCCCCATGGGCAGAGGAGGATGGCAGCACGCCTGAGTCCTCAAACTGGCAAGTCTGATGTCTTATGACAATCCTGGTAAATGCTTCATCTTCCCCTTTCACTTGCACTTCATGTGCACTGCCACAGAAGTGACAGAAGTCCTCACCTGTCCCACTCCAACGCAGCTTCCAAGTCCAAATTCATCTGGGACAACTGCAAATGTTCTTGAGAGCCCTAAGCTGTCAAGATCAACTGTCAAAGGAATACTTTGATGGAAGAAGTATCAAGGGAGCAATCAAGAAAATCTTGGGAAGGAAATTAAACCAGATCTATGTTCCCAGAACTGCAACAGCCAGTTCAGATTGGTGCAAGCTGAGATCTCAATTTACCCACATAATGACTGCAGGAATGACTCTGCAAGACTAAACCCCTGCCACATGCTCTGCAGGAAGCTTCTGGTCTTCCACAGTCTGCTCCTGGTTGTGTCACTGCCTCAGCTCACCTCCTATGTCCTTTGAACTAGGTCTAACTCAGCTGCCACCACAGCAGGTACCAAAGCAACATATAACCGGTGCCCAGCCTGCCCCTAAGGCGCTGGCAGATTTAGAACTGCAGGACTCTTCTTTCTTGTTTTCCATCAAACCATTCTCACAGAATGGTGGGGACTGGAAGGGATCTCTGGAGATCACGTCCAACCCCCTCACCAAGGCATGTTCACCTACACAGGGTTACACAGAAACATGTCCAGGCAGGTTTGGAAGGGCACCATCCCTCTTAAGTTAAAGAAGCTCCTCCTCACATTTAGATGGAACTGTTTATACTCCAGTTTGTTCCCATTACCCCTTGTCCTTTCACTGGGCACCAATGAAAAATGTCTGGTCCCATCCTGCTGATATCCACCCTCTAATTATTGATTAGAATTGATGAGATTCTTCCTTAGTCTTCTCCAGACTAAAAAGACACAACTCTCTCAGTCTTTCCTCCTCAGAAAGATGTTTCAGTCCACTCAGTATCTTTGTAACCCTTTGCTGTACCCCTACCAGCAAGTTCCTGCCCTTCTTGAATGGGGCCCCCAGCACTGGACACTACACTCCAGATGTGGCCTCACCAGGGCAGAGTAGAGGGGTAAGAGAACCTCCCTTGGCCTGCTGGCCACACTCTTCTGAATGCAGCCCAACCAGGGGGCATTAAGGACACTCATTATTTCTGTCCTAGGGTACTGCTCCCGGGAGGCATCCAAGGCCAGGTTGGATGAGGCCTTGAGCAACCTGTTCTAGTGGAACGTGTCCCTGCCTATGGCAGGGGGTTGGAACTAGATGATCTTTGAGGTCCCTTCCAAACTAAGCCATTCTATGACCCTACCCCTAGCAAACATTTACCAACATCCACCTACACCTAACTCCAGACCAATCCTCATTTCTAGCCTGGCTGCAAGCTTCACAAAGGTTTCCTGTTAAAGAGAGGAGGAGCAAGGAAAAGCAGCATGTGTTCCCACAAACATTGCCATTCCCCAAGTTCTGCTGAGAAGCTGCCAGTTGGAAGCATTCAGTGGTTTGACTACAACAGAACAGAGTGAGCAGCAAGATTCTCCTTCACCCTCTCACCATGAAGCAAGCAGCCATGGTTAACTCTGCCGGCAACTTGGGTGGTGGCTTTCCCATGCTGTGTGTGACATCAAATCCACTCACAAGGAGATTCTGTAGCATATCATTAGAATTTTTGCTTCTAATTGGAAGAAGCAGCTTTTTTTTTTGTTTTTTTTTTTTTTAATCCTTTTAGGTTTTTATACAAACTGCTGAAATCAACCACATGAAATAAAATTAAAACAAAGAAAAACCACACAAGAGTGTGACAAGTGATATTAAAAAGCTATTCACAGATGTCCCCATACCACAAGGCTCATACACCAGACTGGCTCTCCTTGGGCTGTAGGAAAACCAAGTGATATCAGTGCATAAAATGAACCATATGAAATAATCACCAAGCCTTCTGTCCACACTCTACGGTGTTATTAGGTCAGGCTGCAGAGGCAGGGCCTTGAAACAAAAAGTGATTTGACAAGGGGGAGTGGGGTTTGGTAAGCTGTCAGCAATGGAAAACCAACCTGCAAGTGCAAAAGGGCAAGTACACTTCAGGGAGATGCCATACAGAATACATCCAGGGTTAGAAGTGACCTCTGGAGATCATCCAGTCCAAACCAGCTGCTAGAGTAGGGCACCCACAGCAGCTTGCCCAGGATCACAATGTCCAGCTGGGTTTGAAATCTCTCCAGGCAAGGAGGCTCCACAACCTCTCTGGGCAGCCTGCTTCAGGGCTCCAGCTCCCTCACAAAGTTTCTCTTCCTGTTCCAGTTTAAGCCCATTGCCTCCTGTCCAACTGAAAAGAGCCTGGCCTTCCTCCTCCTCCTGGACAAGGAGCAATGGATGGAAGCTGCAGCATAGGAGGTTCCACCTCAACACAAGGGGGAACTTCTGCACTGGAAGGGTCCCAGAGCACTGGCACAGGCTCCCCAGAGAGGTTGTGGAGTCTCCTCTGGAGACTTTCAAGGCCTGTCTGGATTTGTTCCTCTGTGACCTGAGCTAGATTTTGTGGTCCTGCTCTGGCAAGGGGGTTCCACTCAATGATCTCTTTGTGTCCCTTCCCAACCCTCGACATCCTGCAATCCTGGGGCCCTATTCCCTTGCCCCCTACTCTTTTGCTCCTGCTGAGCATTGACTAGATCCCCTCTCAGGCTGCAGTTCTCCAGGTTAAACAGGACCATATAAAAATTGGCTGGTTGATAGAGTCATTATTTTCACCAATAACACAGATATTTTGGAACTACATTTTGTTCCCTTGCCACATTTCAAATGATTTTTAAACAACCCCCTTTTTTTTTTTCCCCCTTCTATGCAGGGCTTTAGTGGTGTGAGCAGAAGGCAGCCTCAGGTGTATGATAAATCACTGCAGTAAGTGGGGCTGGTGTTCAGGCTCCCTTCACACATGGTTCCAGTTACCAAATTTCAGCCTCCAGCTTTACTGAGGAGTTTCCCATTAGTGACTGAAAGTTTGCATCAAAGCCTGGATGGTTATTTCTGTCGATAAAATGAATGCATTCCTGGAGTGACTGCTTTAGAGGTGCTGCCATCCGCTCCCGAGATCAGCGGCAGAGCAGTTTCCCCCTCTGTTGGGACAGCCTGGTCACACTTCTTTTGATGTAGCACAGTTGGCCTCCTGGGCTGCAAGTGCACACTGCAGATGGAGAGAGGTGATTCTGCCACTTGGAGCCCTCAACACAGGAAGGACACGGACCTGATGAAGTGGGTTCAGAGAAGGGCCACAAAAATGCTCAGGGGGTTGGAGCAGCTCTGCTATGAGAACAGGCTGAAGGAGTTGGAGGTGTTCAGCCTGCAGAAGAGAAGGCTCCAGGGAGACCTCAGAGCAGCCTGCCAGTGCCTGGAGAGGGCTCCGAGGAGGCTGCAGAAGGACTGTTTGCAAAGGCCTGCAGGGACAGGATGAGAGGCAGTGGTTTGAAATGAGAACAGAGCAGATTTATACTGGATGTGAGGAACAGGTTCTGCATCATGAGGCTGCTGGAACACTGCAACAGGTTGCCCAGGGAGGGAGTTGAGGCCTCATCTCTGGAGCTATCCAAGCTCAGGCTCAACAAGGCTCTGAGTAACCTGCTCTAGCGGAGGACGTCCCTGCTGCCTGCCGGGGAGTTGGACTGGATGATCTTTGGAGGCCCCTTCCAACCTTAACCATTCCATGATTGCCAGCTTACACTGAGTTTTTCATCAACCAACACTCTCAAGTCCTTCCCCTCAAGACTGCTCCAAAGCCACTCCTCAGCCAGTCTGTATTTGTGTTTGGGATTTCCCCAACCCAGGTGTGAGACCTTGTACATGGCCTTCTTGAACTTCAGGATGCTGGCATGAGCCCACCTCTCACAGAATCACAGAATTAACCAGGTTGGAAAGGACCTCTGAGATCATCCAGTCCAATCTATCATCTAATACCTTCTAATTAACTAACCCAAGGCACTAAGTGCCTCATCCAGCCTCCTTTTAAACACTTCCAGGGATGGGGACTCCACCACCTCCCCGGGCAGCCCATTCCAATGCTAATCACTTTTGCTGTGAAGAACTTCTTCCTAACACCCAGCCTAAACCTGTCCTGGCACAACTTGAGACTGTATCCTCTGGTTCTATCATTGGTTGCCTGGTAGAAGAGCCCAACCCCACCTGGCTACAACCTTCTTTCAGATAGTGTAGAGAGCAATGAGGTCTGCCCTCAGCCTTTTCTTCTGCAGGCTGCACACCCTCAGGTCCCTCAGCCTCTCCTCACAGGGCTGTGCTCCAGGCCTCTCACCAGCCTTAGTGTCCTTCTCTGGACACGTTCAAGCACCTCAGGACTGTCCAAGATCCTCTGGATGGATCCCTTCCCTCCAGCATGTCAACTGCACTACACAGCTTGGTGTTACAGAATCATAGAATGGTAGTGTTGGAAGTGACCTCAAGGATCATCTAGTTCCAACCCTCTGCCATAGGCAGGGACACCTCCCACTAGCACAGCTCACTCAAGGCCTCCTCCAACCTGGCCTTCAACACCTCCAGGGAGGAAGCAGCCACAACCTCCCTGGGCAACCTGTGCCAGTGTCTCACCACCCTCACTGCAAACAACTTCCTCCTAACATCCAGTCTAAATCTCCCCTCTGACAGTTCAAACCCATTGCCCCTTGTCCTGTCATTGCAAGACCTTGTCAATAGTCCCTCCCCAGCCTTACTGTAGGCTCCCTTCAGATACTGGAAGGCTACTCCAAGGCCTCCTGAAAGCCTTCTCTTCTCCAGGCTGCAGAGCCCCAACTCTCTCAGTCTGTCCTCATAGCAGAGCTGCTGCAGCCCTCTGAGCATCTTTGTGGCCCTCCTCTGGACCGACTTCAACAGTTCCACGTCCTTCCTATGTCACCCACAAAGTTGCTGAGGATGGGAAAGATAGCCATGTACAGGATAAACTCTCCAAAGAGAAGGTGACGACTCTTTAAGAGTGGCATCCATCAGGAGTTTTTATTTATCTATTTTTGTTTAAAATCCACAAAGGAGAAGTTCAAACTGCTGTTCCTAACTTGAAGTTAAGAGTTAAAAGGTATTCAGTAAAATATACTGGCTTATTCTGGACATAAATCCAAAAGGTAAGGTTGTGCAACATCAGTACTTCATATTTAATAATAGCTAACAGATGGGGAAATATTATAATAAATTATTTTAACTGTTCAAGCTGTGTGCCAGAAAGGCTTGGCCAAATTCCCCTCGACTACCTAGCCACCATTTTCAGCAGGCAGCTCACTGTACACTGAAACTGATGCACCAACTGATGCTATAAATCCATCAAATCATTGACTGAGCCAGGCTGCAGGGCTGACACGATGAGAGCAAGGATTTGACACCACGAGCTATGCTGTCTCACAACACAGAAAGAGCTGCAGCACCAATCACAAGACCCAGCAGCCCACCAGAAAGCCCTAAGGATGTGGATTCATCCAAGGTCTGTCTCACTCCTATATCTGGGGGTAGGTTTCCAAGCCCAAATGACACTTCAGATTGAGCCTCACCCACTCTGCAGTAAAGGACACAAGCAAGAGAACCCTTAGCACTAAAAGTCTTCCAACTCCTTTCTCAAGGGCTCAACAACCAGCACAGTTGTAAATCCTGCAGCCTTTTAGGACAAAGATCTCTGTGCTGTGCCCACAGATCTGCCTGGGTGTGGGAATCGGCACAGAGCGATGCTGCTCCGTGCCAGTACCTGTCCTGGGCACAGATGGTGGCACTGGGCTCCTGTGCCCATTCCCATGGCTTAGTTGCTGGTGTTTGGGGCTGCTCAGAGTCAGCATCACCTGGACATACCACAGAATGGTTTGGGTTGGAAGGGACCTTAAAGACTGAGTTCAAATCTCAGCCTCAGGGTGAAGGCACCCACATTTCCATGTAAACAGCAATTCCTATAGCTGAGTTTTCTACAGCTCAGATTTAAAATGTTGGATCTGAAGCACTGAACCCTGACTTTGAAGTCTTCTCCTCCACTCCCTGGCCCTTAGCTATCAGGTGTGTCTGTTTTACAAGCTGAAGAAGCCAGAGGTCACATTAAGAAGGAAGCCACATACATGAGAACATCACACAGAGGACAAGTCCAACCATCACCTAACTACCAAGTCTGGTACTAAACCACATCCCTGGGCACCATATCCCTGTGTCTTCTAGACTCCTTCAGGGGTGGGAATCCAACCACCTCCCTGGGCAGCCTGTTTCAGTGTTTGAGAACCCTTTCAGTGAAGATGTTTCTCCTAATATCCAACCTAAATCTCCCGTGGGGCAACTTGAGGCCATTTCCTCTCATTCTGACACTTCTTCCTTGGGAGAAGACATGAACCCAGGCCTTACTCCAACCTCCTTTCAGGGACCTGTAGAGAGCCAGAAGGTCTCCTTTCAGTCTGCTTTTCTCCAGGCTGAATGATTGCAGTTCCCTCAGCTGCTCCTCCCTAGCCCTATTCTCCAGACCCTTCGCCAGCTTGGTTGCCTTGCTCCAGCCTCTCAACGTCCTTCTCGGAGTGAATGCTCCAAAACTGAGCCCAGTATTTGAGTTGTAACCTCAGCAGTGCTGAGTCCAGGGACACAATCACTTTCCTGGTCCTGCTGGTTACACAGCTCCTGATTTGCACACAGTGGAGATCTGCCTGGAAGCTGAGTGGTGATACTGAGAGGAAAAGTCATCATGCAATCCTCCAAAATATAGTGGGAGGAGTGAAAGAGGATGACCTTGGAGGTCTCTTCCAACCTGGTTGATTCTATGATTCTAAGAGGACAAAGATGACCCCCTCAACAAAGACTGTGGGGCAATAAACAAGCTGTGCAATATTGAATGATGAGCAATCTGAGTGCAGGGTAGGGAGGAGACACCAGGAAGGCTCCCCTGGAGAGTAAAGGAGCAGAGGGAAAGGTGAAGGATGAGGGACAGGAACTGCTGAGGAAATGTTTCTTTGTCCTCTGCTGGCTAAGGTAATGCTGTTTTGCCCAGAGAGCCTGAGCTGGTGGTAGAGCTGTGCTCCTCTGTGTGATGTCTTCGCTGGCAGCTGCAGGAGGAAGGCTGTGGGTGCTGGGAGTGCCTGGGCTGCTCTAGTTGCAGGACACAGCCATTTGTTACCAGCAGTTGTCACAGGGTGGGGGAAGAACTGCCCCAGGAGGTCCTTATTTGCCAGAGGTAAACACGAGGCCCAGATTCTGGATGTAAATCTGGAGCAGTGCCAGTGCAGTTGGATCTGCCCAGCTGTGCTGGGTATCTTGGAAGAAAAGCACTCTGGGCTCCCACTCTGCTTGAAGACTCTGGAAAATATCCAGAGGGATAGGGAAGATGACAGCGAGGTGTGCAAGGGGATGACAGTTCTTCCTGTCTCTTCTGTGCTTTGTTAAGCTTTGAATGCCACTTTTTTGTCATAGAATCACAGAATGTCAGGGGGTGGAAGGGACCTCAAAAAATCCTCTACATCCAACCCCCTGCCAGAGCAGGATCACCTATACCAGATCACACAAGAATGATCTTAAAGGTCTTTTCCAACCAAATCAGTTCTCTGATTCTAAATCTTCCTGCACTAGCCCCAACCCCTCCCCTTCTACAGAGGAAAAAAGTTCCTCTCTGCAGCTGGGTGGTGACAGATGTCAAGGCTGGAGCTGCAAGACCTATCCCTGCCTTTTGCTGTTTCCTACCCATCCCTACAAGGGTTTCAGCAGGCAGGTTGGAGCCCAGGCTGCCCACGCAGCAAGCTGGCCAGTCCCAAGCCAGCTCCAGGGAGGTTGAGCAATCCTTGCTGAGAGGCTCAGGCTACAGAGCTGAAACCACAGCCTGCCCTGGGGATTCCTTCCCCTTCCTACTCACAGAAGCAAAAATCCTCCAGCCCTGCAGGTCTTCCAACCCAGCTTGAGGTTAGCTGCTGAATTAGACACAACTCAGCATGGCTCAGGCAAGCATGAAACAAGCCAGAAGATCATTCTATGATTATCCTGCATCTCCTCCCTGATAAACAAATGGTAAATCAAGAAGTAACCTCAGAAACCTCCACACCTCAGCTATCTACTCCACTAAACCCCTGAGTCATTCAGTCCAGGTTTACTGGTGGTTTAATCACCTCAGAGCCTGAAAGCATGGGATAGAAATCAAAATCCCACCACTAAAACATTGTTATTTTAGGCACTGTGCCTTAACCCAGGAGCAATCTTAGGTAGCAGCTTTACACACAGCTCTGGAAGCACCCTGGGCAAAGCCTTATCCCCATCTGATGGTGAGGGAAGAAGGTGGAAGATGCAGTTAGGACACCTGAGATAAGTGGGACCATGGGCCCAGGTTTATCTCCCTCCTCAGCATTAATTGTCCCCTCCTTAAGAAAGGTACAAACCTTGGGGATGAATCACTGCCTTCTGGTGTTAAGTCTTGTGCTGAGAAAGGACAGGAGCCACTCCTCCTCTTTCTGAGATGACCAAGCACATCACCACACAGTTTCCTCTTCCCCTCCTGGTCAGCACCCTCTCCAGCTTCACTTCCTGCAGTTTTCCTGTATTCAAGGGTTTTCCTAGATGGATCAGCATTGAATGCACTGGGTTGGAAGGGACTCCTGAAGGTCATCTTATTCAACTCCAACTAGAACAGGTTGCTCAAGGCCCCATCAAGTTTGACCTTGAACGTCTCCAGGAATGGGGTCTCCACAACATCTGGGCATCATGTTGCAGTATCCCACTGCCCTCACTGTGAAGAGCTTCCTCCTAATGTCCAATCTAAGTCTACCCTGCTCTGGTTTCCAACCATTGCTCCTTGTCCTATGTTTGGTTACAATGTCCTTTGCTTCTTACAATAGAATCATAGAATGGTAAGGTTGGAAGGGACCTCAAGGATCATCTAGTTCCAACCCCCTGCCATAGGCAGGGACACCTCCCACTAGTACAGCTCACTCAAGGCCTCCTCCAACCTGGCCTTGAGCACCTCCAGGGAGGGAGCAGCCACAACCTCCCTGGGCAACCTGTGCCAGTGTCTCACCACCCTCACTGCAAACAACTTCCTCCTCACATCCAGTCTAAATCTCCCCTCTGCCAGTCTAAACCTATGATAGGATGACAGGAAATGGATTGAATCTTGGGGAGGGAAAATTTAGACTGGAGATTAGGAATAAATTCTTTCCAGTGAGGATAGTGAGGCACTGGAACAGGTTGCACAGAGAGGTTGTGGATGTGCCCTCCCTGGAAGCGTTCAAGGTCAGGATGGATGAGGCCTTGAGCAAGCTGCTCTAGTGGGAGGTGTCCCTGTGCATGGCAGGGGGAGTTGGAACTGGATGATCTTTGAGGTCTCTTCCAACTCTAACCAGTCTGTGGTTCTCTGACTGGGACAGGTAATTTTGGCATGCATGTAGACACCCCAGCCCCAACCCCCCAAAACAATATGAAGATACAAAAGAGTTGCAATAAAAGCTGCAACTGTTCTGAATCCAGGCAGGAGAGCCAAGGTACAGAAGAGACTGAAGAGCTGGAAATTGCAGGGGGGGG
>VWZE01015443.1:134894-170064 GCA_013396675.1 Eubucco bourcierii | reverse complement strand
TGTATTATGTCTTTATGTTGGTCTTTTAAGTTGCAGTTTGTATTTGCTAGAACTGATCTCTTCCTAAAAGGTAAAACCAAGAAGATGAACCATGCCTGGGCCTTGTTGACTCTTGAAACTTAGGGTAAGTGGCAAATACACAAGTGCCACTACTCCTGCTTGGCATCTCACTTGAGATCCTTCAGACACAGTGACACACAGGTGAGCACTATGGCCAGAAGGAAGCTGTTATTTAGAAGCACAAAACCCAGCAGCAACCCCCAAATGAGGAGAGGACATAAGATAATGTCCTCTGCAGTTGCTCTGAGCATTCTGATGTGGTTGAAGATGTCCCTGTTGACTGCAGGGGGGTTGGACTAGATGACCTTGAAAGGTCCCTTCCAAACCAAACCAGTCTGTGAATCTATGACTTGTCTAAACACTTAACAAGTCCCCATTTCAGGCAGTTGTCTAAAAATAGAGCAGAAGGAAAAATAATCTCATGGTGCCGTATTTACAGGAGCAATTTTGCGGCTGTTGTGTGACGTTAGCATTGCTGAAAGATTTTGCTCCTGGTTTTCAGTGAGGCAGATTCACAGAATTTCAGCATGGTGGGAGTTGGAAGTGACCTCTGAAGATCATCCAGTCCAACTTCCCTGCTAAAGCAGGGCACCCACAGCAGTTTGCCCAGGATCACAATGTCCAGCTGTGTTTGGAATCTCCCCACACAAGGAGGCTCCACAACCTCTCTGGGCAGCCTGCTCCAGGGCTCCAGCAGCCTCACACCAAAGAAGTTTCTCTTCCTATTCCAGAACCTGTAGGGGTTACAGTTTGTGCTCATTGCCCTTTGTCCTGTCCCTGGGCATCATGGACAAAAATGGCCCCATCCTCTTCACCCTCACAAGTCCTTTAGCTCTTGCTGAGTATTGAGAAGATGCCCTCTGGGGATCTCAGCCTTTCCATCCCACAGAGATGCTCCAGACCCCTCAGTTACCTTTGGAGCTACCTTTGTAGTCTCCACTGGACTGCCTCAAGTAGTCCCCTGTCTCTCATCTTTTCATATAGTTCAGTAGGAACAACCAAAAGAGAGATGCAACAACTCCCAACAGTCAGTACAACTCCTGCAACCTCTTCTAACCCACAACCTGAACAAGGGCAGAGCAGTCACACCTGCCTGGTCACCCTTCCAAACCCATCTGTGCTGATGGACATGGATGGTAGCTCTGCAGATGGCACTCACACCTCATCTCCTCATCTCTCCTCACTGCTGAATCCAAGTACCTTCCATTTTCAGGAGAGCTGGGCAGGTGGAACGATGCAAAAAACTGAGGATGTTATCTGTAGACTCATTAAAATTCCCACCAGCTTTACTGATGAAGTGGGGAAAATTAATTACCTTCTCCTCCACGCACTGCAACAGGGTCATTACAGTTGACCTCCTTAAACCCCACCTAACAAGCAGGCATGGCGTTGGGGTTGCCCTGTCCTACACTGGACACGGCCCCTGTGTTATTAAGCAGAGTGAAAGCTCAACCCCCAAAGCACTTTGGGGCTGGACAGCATCTCCCTTGCCCATCATGAGTCTGGAACAGTATCTTTTATCTTTGGCAAGAGAAATGCCTTCTTTGTTTCTTTTCCTCACACAAAAATAAGCAGCAATTAGTCCAAGTTGGGACATTTGGAGAGAAGTCAAAGCCTCCTCACAAACTAGAGGATGACTGGAGCCAGTCTCAGTTCAGATGCACCTCTAGATGAAAAGGTTGCTATAAAGAAGATTTTCCCTTTGTTTAAAGAGCAGAACTGGCACTTACCTTGGTTTTGCTTTTACACAGGAAGCCACAACTGGGAAGGTTGCAGGAAGTCACAATTTTAATGGAAAAGCTTAACACAAATCCAAGGTAAGCTCAGGGAAGCAAATAGCAGAGGTGCTAAAGCAAGATAAGGAGAACAAGTGGTGACTTTATAACACACGCAGCTGAGCTCAGTGCCAGCACCAGGCTGATGGGGGGTGTCTGTNAGGCTGATGGGGGGTGTCTGTGAAGGGGGGGGTGTCTGCTGGGTGCCAGCCCAGCACCAGGCTGATGGGGGGTGTCTGTGAAGAGCTGCACTCCTACACACTTCATAGAATGAGAGTTGTCTTGGTTAGAAAAGACCTCCAAGACGAAGTTCAAGCATCAACCCAACACCACCATGACCATTAAACTACCTCCCAAAGTGCCATGGCCACACATTTCTGAAACACTTCCAGGGATGGTGACTCCACTACCTCCCTGGGCAGCCTGTCTGGTGCCTGACCACTCTTGCAGCAAAAAAATTGTTCCTAATCTCCAACCTAACCCTCCTCTGGCACAATTTCAGGCCATTTCCTCCCACCCTATCACCTGACGCTAGGGAGAAGATACCAACCCCCTGCACACCTCCAACTACTTAACAGCAATTAAAACAAAACCCCACATACATAAACTTCCTTTTATCTGAATTGTGTTAAAAGAATCACAAAGTAAGCAGGCATCACCATCATTGCAACAAACACATTCAATCCTTCCCCTATGTGCAAGGTAAAGCACCCAGAAGGGGTCAACACATTTCAGGAGAGAACAGGATGGCTCTGAAGCTTTGCATGCAATGCCCTTGCTGTTTGCACACAAATTTGCAAGAAACAGAAGCTAGGATGGTAAATGCAAATGACCCCACCTGCTGCAGCCACCCTGGGCAGCTCCACCTGCATGCCAGCATCCCAGTGCTTACCACAGCCCCAGGCTCACCTACAAGCCCAGTGCCTGCCGAACAAGGAGGTTGCCTGTGCCTGCTCCAGCAAGGACAAACTCCTGCATCCTCAGCCTGGCTCTGCTTGGCTTCAAGCACACACTCAACAACACACCCTGAAATCTGCTGCATCTCAAGAGGCAAATGTGCCAGCAAACCTTCATGAGCTCTATTTTTTTGCTATTAGAACTTCAGTTGCTGCAGCTCTGTCCCCATAATGCAGGTTTTCAGGTAGATTAGACACATTACTAACAAAACCCACACCCCTCCCCCATTCTGCATGGGCACCACAGGGTTCACCCCAGTATGGCAAAGGTTGGAAGGAACCTCAGGAGATCATCCAGTCCACCTCCACTGCTAAAGCAGGGTCACCCACAGCAGTTTGCCCAGGGTCACCACATACAGAGCATCTTCTCAATGCTCAGCAAAACCTAAAGGTGCAAGGGGCAAGAGGATGGGACCAGAGTTTTTTCCTCAGCGGTGCTCAGTGACAGGACAAGGGGCAGCAGGCACAAATTGGAAGCCAGAAAGTTCTGCATCAACATGAGGAGAAATTTCTTTCTTGTGAGAGTGACAGAGCCCTTTAGCAGGATGCCCAGAGTTGGGGAGTCTATACCTCCAAAGATACTCGGAAACCACCTGGATGTGTCCCTGTTTGGCCTTCTTCATGTGACCCTGCCTTGGCAGGGGGTTTGGATTCAATCTCCAGAGGTCCCTTCCAACCCCTGCCACTCAGTGGTAATTCTCTCAGCCACACCAACAACAGATAGTTGCTTCCCAACGGTGATCAATGTTTTTCCAAACTATGGGAGACTTTAATGCTAACTTTGGAAGAGATTTCATTTAACTTCAGTCTGAGAATACGTTAAGGCTTGAGCTTTAACCATGGTGAGCTCCATTCCTGCCAGCCACCCAGCCCCACTCACTGGCTTTGGAGGAAAAAATCTCTGCCTGCAAAATACAGTTTTGTTTGTTTCCTTTTTCTGAAGGCTGGGACAAAAGTCAGTCACAAGGGCTATGGAGAAACAATTTGCTTAGGGAAAGGGTTTCCCAGTTTCTGCAAGCCCAGCGTTCCCATTCCACCCACTTACATTCCTCTAGTAAGAGAAAATAAAATCACATCCGCAGGGCGGTCATCGGTGACACAGGTCGACAGTCAGGCAACGAGGATCCCAGGATCCCAGCATGGCAGGCCTTGGAAGGGACCTCTGGAGATCACCCAGTCCAACCCAAGCAGGGGCACCCACAGCAGCTTGCCTAGGATCATAAGGTCCAGTTAGGTTTGGAAGCACTCCAGACCAGGAGACTCCCAAAACCTCTCTGGGCAGCCTGTGCCAGACCTCCAGCACCCTCACACCAAGAAAGCTTTCTCCTTGTTTTCAGATGGAAGCTCCTGGGTTCCAGCTTGTGCCTATTGTCCCTTCAACAGTGTTCTGTCACTGGGCACCACTGACAAGAGTCTGGCCCCATCCTCTTGTCCCCCCCCCACCCTTTAGCTCTTGCTCAGCATTGAGCAGATCTCCTCCAGGGTTGCTCTTCTCCAGGCTCAGCAGCCCCAGGGCTCTCAGCC
Organism: Eubucco bourcierii; assembly: GCA_013396675.1. NCBI lineage: Eukaryota > Metazoa > Chordata > Aves > Piciformes > Ramphastidae > Eubucco > Eubucco bourcierii. The sequence goes on along the minus strand of VWZE01015443.1, from coordinate 165,749 downwards.
TTTGCTGCTCACAGAGCTGCTCCAGGCTCCCCCCATCTTCACAGCCTCCACCGGACTCTCACCAGTAGTTCTCTGTCTCTCTTGAACTGGGGAGCCCAGAGTACTCCAACTGTGGTGTCACCAGAGCAGGGCAGAGGTGGAACCCTCCCTTGACCTGCTGGTCAGCAAAACAACAATGACTCCCATGGAAAGATCTTGTTTGAAGAAGCTCTGTGCTCATTCCAGCACCACCATTTCGATCAGTCCTTGTTAAGAAGTATTCCATCCCTTAAGATCATTTGCATAATTGCTGCAATCAAAGGCACTACTTTACAGTAATAACTTTAATGGCAGATTTCTCCTTAAACATCCTTCTTCAAAACTACCTCCCCAGGTTGGTGCATCCATATGCCAGGGAAAACAAAGGCAGGAGGTGACACTCATGAAACACATGGGGTGGAGAGGGACCAGTTTGTGCTTTGTTTATGCTTTATGATGCTCGAAGCGTCCCCCAGAACCTAAGGCTTTGTGACTTCAATGAGAGTCCAGTTGGCACACTGGAACCTCCTTGGTTTTTTCCTCTATTCATTCTGATATTTCTTGTCTATATTTCTTATTATGGAGGAGCTGGCTTCTTTCCAGAGCCCATGTCTGGACCTTCAGCTACCACACCAAAACCTAGCTGAAGGAGTACTGGAAGTCCCTTCACCCAAGAGTCATAGAATCAGTCAGGGTTGGAAGGGACCACAAGGATCATCTAGGTGAGGGACACCTCACACTAGATCAGGCTGTCCACAGCCTCATCCAGCCTGGCCTTTAACACCTACAGTCCAGGGATGGGGCTTACACCGCCTCTCTGGGCAACCCCTTCCAGGGTCTCACCACCCATGTGGTGAAGAGTTTCTTCCTAACATTCAGCCTGAATCTCTCCATTTCTAGTTTTGTTCCATTCCCCCCAGTCCTATCACTACCTGACAGCCTAAAAAGTCCCTCCCCAGCTCTCTTGCAGGCTCCTTAGGATACTGAAAGGCCACAATAAGGTCAGTTCAGAGCCTTCTCCTCTCCAGACTGAACAGCCCCAATTCCTCCCATCTCTCCTCACAGGAGAACAGCTTCAGCCCTCTGATCATCCTTGTGGCCCTTCTCCGTACATTTTCCAGCACATCCATAGCCCTCCTGTACCAGGGGCTCCAGAACTGGATGCAGTGCTCCAGGTGGGGTCTCACCAGTGCAGAGTAGAGGGGGAGGATCACCTCCCTTGACCTGCTGCCCACACTTCTCTTGATGCAGTCCAGGCTCATGTTGAGCTTCTCATCCACCAGCACCCCCAAGTCCCTCTCCTCAGGGTTGCTCTCAGGTCAGTCACTGCTCAGCCTATATTGGTACTTGAGCTTGCCTTGACCCAGCCACATGACCTCCCACTTCTTGAACTTCATGAGGTTGGCTTGCTCCCACCTCTCCAGCCTGTCAAGGTCCCTGTAGATGGCATCTCTGCCCTCCAGTCTGTCATCCACACTACACATATTGTAGATTCAGAGGGAGACTTAATAGGAAGCCTGGACAAGCAGCCAGGCACATGGATGAAGAAGGAACACATATAAATCTGAGAGTGCCTCAGCACTTCTGGGGCCTGCAACATGGTACAGCAATTCTCTTCACAAGTAAGAGCTCCAGCCTGTTTCTCTCAGCTGCATGAACAAAAGAACACAAAGATCCCTTCTACAATTACCTGGAAGGCAAATATTGAGAGGTGGGTGCTGGTTGCTTCCCACAAGTGACAGAACAAGAGAGAATGGTCCCAAGTTGCACCAGGGTAGGTTTAGACTGCACATTAGGAAACATTTTTTCACTGCAAGTATGGTGAAGTACTGGGACAGGCTGCTGGGGGAGGTGGTGGAGTCACCATCCCTGGAGTTGTTTAAAGGCCATCCAGATGTGACACTTAGCAATATGGTTTAGTGGAACTTGGCAGAGTGGGGCTAATGGTTGGACCTCGTGATTTCAAGGGTCTTTTCCAAACTGAATGATCCTGGGCTGCATCAAGAGCAGTGTGGGCAGCAGGGCAAGGGAGGAGATTCTGCTCCTTTACTCTGCTCTCCTCAGACCCCACCCAGAGTCCTGTGTGCAGTTCCGGAGCCCCCAGCACAGGAAGGACAGTTGGGATTTCTAACATCCAGCTACTGCATGTTATTCTGAGGTCTGTGTCCTCCAGTATCTAAAATTGGAGGGGATCACTGAGGATTACTAAGCCAAATTCCCTGCCCCTTGAAGACTACTTAAAAATAAATCATAGAATCATTAAGGTTGGGAAAGACCTCTAAGTTCATCATATGACTATGAGCATCATCCAGGCACACCTTCAAACCCTGGGGTGTTCCCCCAAGGCAGTTGCATCACAGAATCATTTTGGTTGGAAAAGACCTTTTAAAATCATCAAGACAAACCATTCTCTAACTCTGCCAAGTCTGATGCTAAACCATGTCCCTCAGCACCACATCTCTGCATCTTTTAAACACCTCCAGGGATGGAGATTAAAACCTCTCCCCTGGCAGCCTCTTCCAGTGTTTTGAGAATCCTTTCACTGATGATTCTTCTTCTAATACCCAACCACCTCCCCCAGTGCACCTTCAGATCATTTTCTCTTATCCTGCCACTTGTGACTGGGAGAAGAGACCAACGCCCACCTTGCTACAACCAGCTCCTCCCAGGAAGCTTAATCTTAGGAGCATCACAGCTTTGTGCACCTCATCTGCAGGGCACATCCTTCACCATCTAGCATCAGCAGAGAACTTTGGGAGAAGGTTTCCACCTCACTGAGGCTCCAGCTCATCTGCAGGGCACATTCTTCATCATCTAGCATCAGCAGAGAACTTTGGGAGAATATTTCCACTTCACTGAGGCTCCAGTTTATCTGCAGGGCACATTCTTCACCATCTAGCATCAACAGGGAACTTGTGACTGGAAGAAGTTACCAATCCCCACCTTGCTACAACCAGCTCCTTCTAGGAAGCTTAACCTCAGGAGCATCACAGTTTTGTGCACCTCATCTGCAGGGCACATCCTTCACCATCTAGCATCAGCAGAGAACTTTGGGAGAAGGTTTCCACTTCACTGAGGCTCCAGCTCATCTGCAGGGCAAATCCTTCACCATCTAGCATCAGCAGAGAACTTTGGGAGCAGGCTTCCACTTCACTGAGGCTCTCAGACGAGTGAGGGCCAAAGGAAGGCACACTGCCTTTTAATGCAGGCCTAATTATATTAAAACACAACGCTCTCGTGAACATGGAGAAAGGCTGGGGAGAGAATCAGACAAGCCATAAATTCAAGCAGAGGATATGAATACCATGCAAGCTGCAGTGTTAGGGTTAACGTGGGTCTGGAAACAGTTTAGAGCAAACCTGGCGTGGCTAGGGGCCAGCTCTGAGTTTAGTTGCTTTTGGGCTAATCGTTTCCTTCAGGCAGGCTACTCCAGCACACTAATAGGTTTTAATAAAAACTTCCAATTGGGCCAGTAAACCCCTCATTAAGCTGTTTTTAAAGCATGAATTTAAGAGCGGCGAGGGTAAAAGGTCAGGAGGAGTATTTAATTCACAACGGCTGGCAAAAGGTGCTGTTGTGATTGAAAACACCAGAGTTCAAGTGTCCAGGGCCACATAAACATCCGACTCTGTCACTAGACCTGGTTAAGTGACAGCTTGAAAAATAGATTTAATAAGACAGAGAGAAAAGTTTCCCACTCTTACACGAGAAACAGGAACAGCAGATCACAATATTAGCCAGGACCAGTCAGTGAGCAGCCCTGGCCCTTCCTCTGTCCCCCCACAGTGAGACGGAATAAGCAGCAGCCTGTGGCCAGCTGGGTGTTCACCACCCCCACCCCACCCCGGCCCTTCCCAGAGGCTCCCTGGTCTCCTGCTGTGAACAGAACAAAGTTCTGCAGGAATACCACAGACCAAGCTGCCCCCCGCCTTCTGCTACCAGTGTCTCTCCCACACGCCATCTGTGCAGCAAGCCACCAGAGTGACAAGTGCCACCCAGTGCTGGCATGATGCTTATGTGTTGCCATGTGAAAAACCAAACCTCTACCAAGGGATTCTCTTGTGCTTGGGCAACCTCACACCCACCACACAGCCCCGGCAGATGGGTCTGCAGGAATCAAGGGGTCAGCTCTGGGCACCGTTCAGCACAGACATCCTCATCTCAGGATCACAGAATGCACTGGCTTGGAAGGGACCCTCAAAGGTCATCCAGTCCAATCCAAGCTCTGCTCACTGCGGGGCAGCTGCACTGCATGACCTTTGAGGGTCCCTCCCAACCCAGGCCATCCTATGATTCTATCACCCACCAGTTAACCAGGTTGTCTAAGTTAAACCAAGCTTTGGACCTGCACTGGTGAAGTCTGACTTTGATCATTTCAACTTACTCTCACTTTCTTTCATGAGCACAATGCTGTTTACCAATATAGAGTCACAGAATGGTGTTGGTTGGAAGAGACCTTTAAGATCATCAAGTCCAACCATTTTCTAACTCTACCAAGTCTAGTGCTCAATCATGTCCCTCAGCACCACATCTCTGTGTCTTTAAAACACCTCCAGAGATTCAACCACCTCCCTGGGTACTCTGTTCCAGTATCTGAGAATCCTTGCAGTGAAGTAATTTGCTGTAATATCCAAACTAAACTCCCTCTGGTGCAACTTGAAGCCATTTCTTCTTCTCCTATCACTTGTTACTAGGGAGGAGACATCAACCTTCACCTCACTACAACCTTCTTTCAGGTAGTTATAGAGACCTACTAATAGGAAAACTTTGCTCCTTCCTTGGAAACACAGGCTCACAAAAGGAGAAACGTCTCCATCTCATCCAGCAAGAGCCAGAACCCCAGCTGTGCACTCTAACATTTAATTTTATGTCAAGGCACATCTAAAATTCACGATCCCTGAAGACCTTTTAAAAGAAAATCCTCCTTGGAACAATTTGCATTGAAGTCAAGAGCGAGGATTTAGCAAGTAATGGCGAATTACGTACATTCGGCTCTCAACTTTCTATTCTCCTCCTAATCAAAACACACTTCATCTGAAATTCTGAGCTAAGAGGAGCTCAGAATTGGGGGCAGGCATGGGTATGAACTAAATAATTTACTTCTTCCATGTTTAGAGATAAAGGGAGAAACATGGAGTTGAATTCAGGCTTTGGTGATTTGACTTCTCTCCTCATTGAAATTAAGAAAGTTTACAGTAAAAAAAAAAGGAGGGCGTGAGGAGGTGAAAGCTCTTTTTAACTATGCCTCTAATTCCAGGCCATACAGTTGGCTTGCAAAGAGTGCTGAAGCAAGGCTCTCTGGAAACATCCCCGAGGAAACATTTGCTTTGGCTCCAGACAGGACACTTTTGTGCATCAAGTATCAGAATAAGATCAGCTGCTTCTCAATCCTTTCTGTTTAATAATCCCATTGATAGTCACAAGGTGAACAGAAACATCTCTGTCCTTTCTGTCTCTTCCTTGCTAGGAAACCAACCCCCAAGAGGGATCTGGTAGCCATGAAGGTGATGTGGAGTCAGGATCTCTCCAGACAGTTACATCAGCCTTCCAGTGTTTGAAGGAGGCTTCAGGAGAGCTGCAGGGAGACTTTGGAGAAAGGCATGAAGTGACAGGATGAGGAGTGATGGTTTCAAACTAGAAGCAGCCCAATTTACATGAGGCATCACGAAGCAATTCTTCCCTAAGGAGGAGTGGTGAGGCACTGGAACAGGTCATCCAGAGAAGCTGTGAAGACTCCAAGCCTGGAGGTATTGAAAATCAGGTTGTATGGAGCCTCGAGCAACCTAGTCCAGTAGGAGGTGTCCCTGCCCATGGGGCAGGAGGATTTGGTACTAGATGGTCTTCAAGGTCTCTTCCAACCCAAACCGTCCTATGATCATTTTCCCCATACCACACCTGGATTTTTCCTCTACAGAAGGGTATGGTTGTTCGTTACAACTCATGGGATCTTTGCAGCTTCGCTGCAGCTCTGCTTAGCTTCCCACTCCTTTGGCCAATATCTCAGGACAGACTTAGGGTCACCAGACTGCCTTCTGAACACCATACTTAACACTACTTAACACAATAAGAAGACAGAAGAGAAGAAAGAGGAAAAGAAAGGTTTTAAGACAGCATCATCTCCTTGAAAGTCTGTTAGAACAGAGATCACTGTATTAAATTGGACTTCCATTGGGGAAAGAAAAAAAAAGGTCCTTGAGGGTATCTGAGACAGAAGCATCATCAGAACTACTGCTCAAGAAGTGCACCTTTGCTCAGAAAGCAATAGAAACAGTACAGTTGTCAACATCACAAGCCTCCTGAAGGTACTCTTGTAATTAAGGGGCAGCCTGCTCCAGGGCTCCAACACCCTCACACCAAACAAGCTTCTTCTCTTCTTCAGATGCAACCTCCTGGCTTCCAGTTTGTGCTCAGTGCCCCTTGTCCTGCTGATGGACACCACTGACAAGACTCTGGCCCCCTTCTCTTGCCCCTCACCCTTTAGCTCTTGCTGAGCATTGAACAGATCCCTCCTCAGACTGCTCAAAGTAGTTTTTCCTCATGTTTAGGGCAGCTGCTCCTGTCTCCCAGCCAGGAGCTACACCCACTTGAGCGGTGCCTACCCACTGGGAGAGACCCAACATAAAACCACCTCATGCTCCCCAAAATACATCACACGACTTCTAAAGCCAAATCTGTACCCAAACAACAATTAATAAAGCTGAGAAGTTATTACAGCTCAGCTCATTTCAGAAGAGCCCTAAGCCTGGGGTTGACAATCACTCCAGGATTTGCATCATGGAGCACCTCTCCACCTTTCAAAAATAAGTAGTCTGAGGTGGCTGGTGCTGTGCACTCTGAAAGCTCCTGCATGGCTCTTTCACAGTTCATTCCCTCAAGTGAAGAGTGGTTTTAATAACTGTTACCTGACAGAAGCAAGAGCAAAGAGCAAAACCTGTGGCAATACTGCTTGATCCCATTTGGCCTAACAGCTTGTTGTTATTTCCAGACTCTGGAGTTCTTTAAAATTCATAGGGACAGCCTGGAGTTTTAACAGAGGCTACCAAAATCCAGCCTAAGATGCATCAAAAAAGCACATTTCCTGGAGGAGAAGAGGAAACAGTCAGCATTTATAGAGATCTCTCCAGGAATTGTAAGATCTTGCTTTGATGTAGGTGCTCCCAAAGAATAAGGCTTCCAGAGCTCAGCAATATTTAATGTACTTCTTACAGCCATGGATGACAATGTTGTTGTTTCAGCTATATTATAACAAAAATATTGTGGTTTTCCTGTATTCTAACAAAAGTAACTCAAGATTTACATCTCATTCATCTTATTCAGAAGTAGCCCTTAAGCCAAGAACAAGGAAGGGAGAGACCCTACTGCGTACAAAGGACTTCAGTAATCCTCATAGGATGGCTATCCAGTTGGGACATAAAGAAAGGCCAAGGAAAGATAAAACACCACATGCAAGAAGCAGTTTTTCTACAGCCATCAGTGAGAGCAGAAAACACACACAGCGTCCGGCTCCAGAGCCCTCAACACAGGAAGGACATGGACCTGAGGGAATGGGTCCAGAAGAGGGCCACAGAAATGAACAGGGGGCTGAAGCAAGGACAAGGACAAGGGGTTGCTCAGCCTGGAGAAGAGAAGGTTCCAGGGAGACCTCAGAGTAGCCTGCCAGTACCTGAAGGGGGCTACAAGAAGGCTGCAGAGGGACTGTCTGCAAAGGTCTGCAGGGATGGGATGAGAGGCAATGGTTTGAAATGAGAGCAAAGCTAATTTGGATTGGAGCAGAGTAGATTTAAATTGGATGTGAGGAACAAGTTCTGCACCATAAGGCTGCTGAAACACTGCAACAGGTTGCCCAGGAAGGGAGTTGAGGCCCCATCCCTGGAGCTATTGAAGGTGAGACTGGACAAGGCTCTGAGCAAGCTGCTCTAGTGGAGGATGTCCCTGCTGCCTGCAGGGGGGTTGGACTGGATGCCCTTTGGAGGTCATAGAATCATAGAATGGTAAGATTGGAAGGGACCTCAAGGATCACCTAGTTCCAACCCCCTGCCATAGGCAGGGACACCTCCCACTAGTACAGCTCACTCAAGGCTTCATCCGACCTGGCCTTGAACACCTCCAGGGAGGGAGTAGCCACAACCTCCCTGGGCAACCTGTGCCAGTGCCTCACCACCCTCACTGGAAAGAACTTCCTCCTGACATCCAGTCTAAATCTCCCCTCTGCCAGTTCAAACCCATTGCCCCTTGTCCTGGCATTGCAAGACCTTGTCAATAGTCCCTCACCAGCCTTCCTGCAGGCTCCCTTCAGATACTGGAAGGCTACTATCAGGTCCCCTCGAAGGTTTCTCTTCTCCAGGCTGAAGAGCCCAAACTCTCTCAGACTGTCCTCATAGCAGAGCTGCTGCAGCCCTCTGAGCATCTTCATGGCCTCCTCTGGACCCCCTCCAACACCTTCATGTCCTTCCTGGGCTGAGGGCTCCAGAACTGGACACAGTACTCCAGGTGGTGTCTGATAAGAGCAGAATAAAGGGGCAGAATCCCCTCCCTTGCCTGCTGCCCACACTGCTCTTGATGCAGCCTAGGACTCGGTTGCTGTCTGGGTTGCATGTGCACACTGCAGGCTCATGTTGAGGTTTTCATCAACCCAGACTCCAAGGTCCTTGTCCTCAGGGCTGCTCTCCAACCGTTCACCACCCAATCCAAGCTTCTTTCCAATCCAAACCATTCCATGATTCTAAGATGAGTAACTTGAGTGAAAATGAAGATAGGTCCTCACTGACCCCACAGAACTCTGGATTCCCATTGTAAAGTCCAGCTGGTTAGAACATCCAATGTGAACCATGTTCTAAACAACACAGGAGTGGTAACAGTTCTCCACGCTCTTCTCCACCTGGTACCATCCCAATAATCCCACACACTGAAATTGTTCACTTGAAACTGATTGGAACAGTCCAACCATAGCACTTCAGGGTATGGTTTTGTGGCCAGATTGGTGTTGGATTAATAGCTGGGGCTTGATCTTATGAGGATTTTTCCAACCTCAATGATTCTGTGATTCCCTGATGGAGAAGTTGAGCCATCCTCAGTCATGACTTATGCAAGTCTTCATAGAACACAGATACAAATAGACTTTAACCATTCTTGTGGCTTATACAGAACAAACACATTTCTTTTTGTGACAACCTGGGACCACAAATCCACTTCCCATTCACACAGTGATGCAGTATCCTTCTGCACCCACCCATCCAACAGCATAACCCCCAGGTTGAAGAGATAAGGCATGACCAAACAAGTTGGTATAAGGCATTAGGTCATGGTAGCAGATACTAGGAAACCAGAAGTACACTTAGAGCATTCCTAATATTTCCACAGAGAAAAAAAGGAATTTTCTACCAATGTTCCTAACTTTCTTTTTAATATTCCAGTTGTGGGTTGGGACACTTGATGCTGAACAAATGCTAACCTGTGAAAAGCACACAACCTTCCAGACCTTCAAGGGAGTAGTCACTGAATCAAAGAATACTTTATGTTGGAAGGAATCTTTAAAAGCCATCTAATCCAACCCCCCTGCAGTCAGCAGGGACATCTACAACTGGAGCAGTTTGCTCAGAGCCCAGAACAACTTGACTTGGAATGGTTCCAGAGATAAAGTTCCTACTACCTCTCTGGGAAACCTGGTCTAGGGTCTCAGCATCCTCAGTGGAAATTTCTTCCTTCTCTCCTGTCTTAATCTTTTAGTCCAAGCCATCAGCCCTTGTTTTATCACAACAAGCCCAACTCAAAAGTCTGTCCTCAGCTTTCTGACAGGCCCCTTGAAGTCCTGAAAGGCCACCAGAAGGTCTCCCTGGAGCGTTCTATACACCAAGCTGAACACCCCCAACTGTCTTGACCTGGCCTCACAGCTGAGGGCTTCCAGCTCACCCATCATTGCTGTGGCATCCTCTGGCCCTCCTCCAAGAGGTCCACATCTTTCTCGTGCTGAATATCTGCACTTCACACTAGTAGGAAAGGAAATGATATGAGTAAGAGCTTCTTGATGTTCACACAAATCACAAGCGTAAAAGGTACTGGAACTTGGGAGGACCATGTTCCCTCAGGTGATGTCCTTCAGACTTCATTTTGGTTGGTTGCCTCAGGCTTACTTCATTATCCACCTTCCAAACCACGCTGTTGGTACTCACACAACCCTTCCACCAGTCCCATTAATCTCATTTTACAGACTTTACACCAGTTTTCCTCTCCCTAAGGGCAGAGGAGCAGAAAGAAATTCAGTGAAAGATAGAGGATAAAGTTGAGTGGAAACTTCAAACAGGAACACAACAAAAGCAAGCTAGAGTAATGCAAGAGCTACATACCCACAAAGGCACCAAGAAATTCTAACTGCAGAGTTTTTTCCTCATTTTATTCACTTACCAAAGGAATACCTGCAAAACAAAAAGAAGTACAGGGAAAAAAAAAAATCATTAAAACCTTGGTCAATGAAGTGTAGGAACCTATTAAGCCTAACACTTTTGTTTCAAACTTCACAGGTTTTCAGTTTCAAATGCATCTGAAAAATGTCTGGACCATGGAACATAGAATGGTTTAGGGTGGAAGGCACCTTAAAGATCATCCCCTGTCATGGGCAGGGACACCCACTACTAAACCAGGTTGCTCAAGGCCTCATCCAACCTACCTGTTCTAGGGAGGGGGCATCAACAGCCACCCAGGGCAGCCTGTTCCAGTCTCACCAGCCTCTCCATAAATATCATAGAATGGTAAGGTTGGAAGGGACCTCAAGGATCATCCAGTTCCAACGTCCTGCATAGGCAGGGACACCTCCCACTAGCACATGTCACTGAAGGCCTCATCCAACCTGGCCTTAAACAACTCCAGGGAGGGAGCAGCCACAACCTCCCTGGGCAACCTGTGCCAGTGTCTCACCACCCAAACAACTTCCTCCTAACATCCAGTCTAAATCTCCCCTCTGCCAGTTTAAACCCATTGCCCCTTGCCCTGGCATTACAAGACCTTGTCAATAGTGCCTCCCCAGCCTTCCTGTAGGACTCCTCCAGATCCTGGAAGGCTACTCTAAGGTCTCCTGGCAGCCTTCTCTTCTGCAGGTTGCAGAGCCCCAACTCTCTCAGCCTGTCCTCACAGCAGAGCTGCTGCAGCCCTCTGAGCATCTTCATGGTCTCCTCTGGACCCACTCCAACAGTTCCATGTCCTTCCTGTGCTGAGGGCTCCAGAACTGCACACAGTACTCCAGGTGGGGGCTGACAAGAGCAGAGTAAAGGGGCAGAATCCCCTCCCTTGCTCTTCTGGAATAATTTCTTCCCAATCTCCAGTCTAAATCCCCTCGCTTCCACCTAAAATCCATTGCCCTTCATCACTACAACCCCTCATAAAAAAAATCCCTCTCCAGCTTTTCTGTAGGTCCCCTTGACACAGTCTATTGCCACACAGAAGACAACAACTTTAAAATCCACACCAAGTTTTCACTTCCTTAATAGAAGGGTCTCTTTATGAAGATATCTGTCATTAAGGGCAACCTAAATTTGCTGTTCTCCACCCCAGTTGTGGTGCAGTTAAATATAAGAACAGTTCCTACAAGTTTATTTCTTGGCAGAAGTTAAGAACCCCCTGAGGCTCATTTAAAACACACACACACACACCCCCATCCCAAATGAGGAATTAATAAAATATTGTATTCTTCTGAACCACATGAAGTTTTCTGACGTGTGTCTGTTGCTGATTACATCAATCTAGGCTCCCCAACTTGTCATGTGATGACAGGCAAACACTTGTGAATTTATTTCTCCGAAGAAGCCTGCGATGCAAATGCCAAGGAAACCAAACCAAACAGCCCACTCCAAATATATAAAAGCAGCAGGGCTTCTTGTAGGGATTTTAGGGGCTTGTTTAACAGGTACAAACAGGCAAGGACCCAATTGCCCCAGACTTCAGGTTGTTGTTTGGAATCCAATGACTGGAACAGCTCTGCTATGAGGACAGGCTACAAGAGTAGGGGCTCTGCAGCCTGGAGAAGAGAAGGTTTCCAGGAGACCTTAGAGTAGCCTTCCAGTACCTGAAGGGGGCCTACAGGAAGGCAGGGGAAGGAATATTTACAAGGTCTTGCAATGACAGGACAAGGGGCAATGGGTTTGAACTGGCAGAGGGGAGATTTAGACTGGATGTTAGGAGGAAGTTCTTTGCAGGGAGGGTGGTGAGGCACTGGCACAGGTTGCCCAGGGAGGTTGTGGTTGCTCCCTCCCTGGAGGTGTTGAAGTCCAGGTTGGAGGAGGCCTTGAGTAACCTGTGCTAGTGGGAGGTGTCCCTGCCTATGGCAGGGGGTTGGAACTAGATGATCCTTGAGGTCCCTTCCAACCTTACCATTCTATGAGCCTATGACTGTTTCCCAGCTTCAAGCTCCTCTTCCTCATCTCTATGGACCAGTCTTTAAGTCTGAGAAACTTGGGGATGTTCAGCCCTGAAAAGAGAAGGTTGAGAGGGGACCTTCTCAGTAGTTATAAAAATCTGAGGGGTGGGTGTCAGGATGAAGGTGCCAGGCTCTTTTCAGTGCTGCCCAGTGACAGGACAAGGAACAATGGGTACAAGTTGCAACCCAGAGAAGTTTTGCTTCAACACAGGGAGAGAAGGACATTGTGGAGAGGCTGCTGCTGGTCTCTTCTCACAGGTTAGCAGTGATAGAACAAGAGGGAACGGCCTCAAGCTGCCACTGAGTGGGTTTAGGCTGGACATTGGGAAACATTTTTATCCCAGCAAGAGCAGTCAGGCATTGGAATGGGCTGCCCAGGGAGGTGGTGGAGTCACCAACCCTGGGTATGTTTAAAAGTCATTTGCATGTGGTGCTTGGGGATATGGTTTAAGGGTGAACTTTATAGAGTAGAGTTAGAGGTTGGACTTGGTGATCCTGGGGGGTCTTTTCCAGCCAGAATATTTCTGTGATTCTGGGACTCCTTTACCCTGAGGGTGCTGGAGAACTGGAGCAGGCTACCCAGAAAGGTTGAGGAGTTTCCTTCTCTGGAGATTTTGAAAACCCACCTGGATGTGTTCCTGCATGACCTTCCCTGAGTCTTCCTGCTCTGGCAAGGGGATTGGACTCGATCCCTGGAGGTCCCTTTCAAACCCTAACATTCTGTGAGTCTGTGATTTATATTTACTAAAAATAATTACTTTTCTTCCCTACTGGTTGCCCTGGTACTTGAGAGATTAGATAGATAAAAACAGGTACTGAATTTTGTAGGATTGAAGATTATTTTTTTTTTAGCAAATTTTGACAGAGTAACTTTTGATCTGCACATTGTCAAAGCCAGAAATTCCACAAAGTAGATTCCATTTGGATTTTCAAACTCAAATTGAGAGGTGATGTCTTTCCTGTCTTCTGGGTGGAGAAGCAATGTAATTAGCTGGGACTCATCATTAGAGACAAACCAGATCACACTTACAAAGGCTCTAAGTATCAGTTGGGAGTCATAAGCATCATCAAATATTTGGATTAAATTGTTTTCAACACATTGTCTTGCTGATTGGTCTGGAAAAGAGCACTCCCAGAGATCTTCTCAAGGTTCAGTAAGAGCTAAAGGGTGGGGAGCAAATAAACAGGGCCAGACTCTTCTCAGTGGGCAACAATGGGCAACAGACACAAACTGGAACCCAGGAGATTCCATCTGAACAGGAGGAGAAACTTCTTTGCTGTGAGGATGATGCTGGAGCTGCCCAAAGAGGTTGTGGAGTCTCCTCCTCTGGAGAGATTCCAAGCCTGTCTGGATGTTGTGATCCTCGGCAAGCTGCAGGCGAGCCTGTTTTATCAGCGGGGTCAGACTGGATGATCCCAACAATATCCCAGCCAAATTAATGCTCTAACCACCTCAAGACACAAAAAGCATCTTCTCAGTGCAGGTCTGTGTGAAGTACATGGGCACCTGGAGACCCAAGTTCCTCAGTAGCCTCAACCTCAAAACAAAGCAGCTTGTTGGGCAATGCCACTTGCAAGAGATGGAGAGTCCATCAAAACGAGGTGACAGAAGTAGCCTCATGCACCATTAATTTCAGAACATCATTAGCTGGAAAGTGTGGGGGCAAGAAGCATTTTTGACAGCTGGTTTCAGTTGCTGCCAAGCCTTTAGAACTGCACAGTGGTGGCAGGGCAGAGGAAATAAGCTAGAATGGGAGTAAATGAAACCATTCGTCTGGTTTCTGGATTCACTTTATTGTGGTCACAGATCCCTAAAAACTAGGATTTTGTGCTCTGTAATTACAACATCCACATTTACATGCAAGGAGCAGGGATAACATTAAAGAAAGTGCTCAAGGATGAGGTTTACCCTTGGGTTTGCACATGGTGCTGGGAAAGATGCCTGAGCAGAGCAGAAGGAGGATTGGGCTGATGTTCCTCCTGGAGTCACAGCCATGTTCCACCCCATGCAGCCATGACTTGGTCAGGAAATGCTCTGCCCATACTTGGTCAGCCATGACTTGGTCAGGAAATGGGTGGCTCTGCCTATATTTGAGCAAGCAGAAGCTCCCAGGTGTGACTGCAGGAGCACTGTATGTTCCCCTCACAAAGCAGGCAACCAGCCTAGGTTGAGAAACCATAGATGAATTTCTGGGGCACTCACTTCAAGAACGATGAGGTGCTGAAGAGTGTTGTGGACACAACAAAGACAGTGAAAGGTCCTCAAGTCGTGTGAGGAACAACTGAGGAACTGGAGGTGTTCAGCCTGGAGAAGGGGAGGCTCCAGGGAGACCTAATAGCAGCCTTCCAGTACCTGAAGGGGGCTGCAAGAAGGCTGCAGAGAGACTGTTTGCTAAAGGCACGGAGTGATAGGACAAGTACCTGAAGGATCACAATGTCCAGGTGGGTCTGGAATCTCTCCAGAGAAGGAGACTCCACAACTTCTCTGGGCAGCCTGCTCCAGGGCTCCAGCACTTTCACAACAAAGAAGTTTCCCCGCTTCAGACAGAATCTCCTGGGTTCCATTTTGTGCCTGTTGCCCCTTGTCCTGTCACTGGGCACCACTGACAAGAGTCTGGCCCCATCCCCTTGCCCTCAGCCTTTAGCTCTTGCTGAGCATTGATCAGAGCCCCTCTGGGGTTGCTCTTCTCCAGGCTCAACAGTCCCAGAGTTCTCAGCCTTTCTTCCTCACAGAGATGCTCCTCAGCATCTTGATATCCTCTACTGGAATCTCTCCAGCAGCTCCCATTCTGCTGTCTGGGGGAAATCCCCATTAAATGAAGAAGTCTGCAGAACAAGGCTCTGGGTTTCAGTGAGCATTTCCACTATGGTACATTCCTAAAGCCATGAGTTATTCTAATGCAGGCTTCCACCTACTTTCTACTTCATCCCCTTTCCACAGAGAACTTGTTTTTGCAGTCACTTGCCTCCCTTCACCAGGCCAGAGCACTGCAGTGGCTCTGACTGGGGAACAGCACTTCTGTAACATGGCTCAGCCCTGCAGTAACTCTGGTTGTGCAGTAAAACCCCAGCCCAGCCAAAAGCCATCCCTGCTGGTAGCAAGTCCTCTTCTCAAGGCTCAATTTCTGGATTAAGATCCTTAGGGAAGTTAGTAAACACAGATCCCACCACAGCTTGGCCCCTTCTCTAACCCCTGCTCACTTTTCAGTGGTACCAGGCACTGCATTAACATTCTTTCCAACCACAGCTGTTTGAGAAGTTAGATGAGTTAAACACCATGAACGTGTGCTGGAGCAGACTGGGTGCATGAAGCTATTTGGCAAGTCACAGTCCACAATAAAAAAGGAATCATGAAAAAACCATTATTCATTCTTTGCCTCAATTGCTCAGCTGTGGACTCAATACCCAAGTCCACATACTGGATACAGCTGGCAATTAGATGTGCCAGACAAGAAGCAATTAAAAAAAAAAAACAAAGCCCAAAACTATTTGCCTGGTTCTCTGGCAGAGCCCTGTGGTCCATCAGACACTGCACAGCCACACCACTGACTACATCTTAAGGCTCTGATGAGACCTTAATAAGTAGCCTTCCAGTATCTGAAGGGGGCCTACAGGAAGGCTGGGGAGGGACTATTGACAAGGTCTTGCAATGACAGGACAAGGGGCAATGGGTTTGAACTGGCAGAGGGGAGATTTAGACTGGATGTGAGGAGGAAGTTGTTTGCAGTGAGGGTGGTGAGACACTGGCACAGGTTGCCCAGGGAGGTTGTGGCTGCTCCCTCCCTGGAGGTGTTCAAGGCCAGGTTGGAGGAGGCCTTGAGTGAGCTGTACTAGTGGGAGGTGTCCCTGCCTATGGCAGGGGGTTGGAACTAGATGATCCTTGAGGTCCCTTCCAATCTTACCATTCTGTGATCTTCTGATTATCTCTTTGCTCTCGTTTTCCCAGCAGCCATGATTTGCAAAAGTGATTGGAGTCTAGGGGTGTGCCATGGGTCAAGCTGAATCTGCTCTGTCTAGGTGGGTTTGGAATCACTCCAGAAGACTCCACCACCCTCTCTGGGCAGCCAGTGCTGTCCCCCTTGTTTTTCCATCTGCATTTGAACTTCCTCATCCAAAAGGAGTCACCTCACACCGCATGGCACACACTTCCATGTCTCAAAGACTGAGGAGGCTCATCCAGACACAGCATCACTCTCCTCCCTCCCTGCCATGCTGGATACCAGGTAAGGAGATGATAAAGGGCTGGCCCCTCTCAAGGACCCCTGCTAACCCAAAACCCAGCCTAGGGCAGGGAGGGGAAACCCTCTCAGGCAGGGCTGGATAAGGTGAGTGTGGGAGAAATGCTAAGTGTTTTGTTCCTGACATCAGCCACGATTAACTTCTAATCTCTCCAATGAAAAGATGATTCTCATTAGCCTCATTAGTTCCCAGTGACACTGCAAGGCAAGAGTGTCACCGGGCACTCCTCTTTGTTTTCATTGATGTGTCCTATCAACCGCTCAGAGCGTTCTTTGAAACTGATCCGCTCCCTCTCTTCTCTGTGAGGAGGAAGCGCCAAAAGAGCAGCTTCCTCCACAGGAAGGATGACCCCCTGAGATCCTTCAGCTCTGGGTTTATGTTTCTAGAGATAATCTTTTCTTTCTGGGCAAAGAGGGAGGGGAGTCAGGGAGGAAAAGGGATGTGAGGCTGCTATCCACTGGAACAAAAGAAAACTCCTGAGGTTTATTGCCAAGAGCCAGATAAAGGAATAAGATATTCCAAGTTTTCTTCTCCTTCTTGTTGTCACTGGGATATTTTGGAGAGCTAGAAAAATAAAAGCCAAGGTTGCAAAAAAGGTTCTTTGGAGTCATTTGCAATTTGCTACAAGCTCTGTAGTTTGGCAGCAAGGTAAGACTTGTTCACGTGGACTTGGTAGAGTTAGACAACGGCTGGAATTGACCTTCAAGGCCTTCCCCAACTGGAATGATTCTAATCTAAAATCTGAGATTCTTTAATACACAGAATTGTACACTGGAAGCAGACACAGCATTAATCTTTGCTTACACTTCACACTTTAATGACTGCAGAATTGTTTCAGTTGGAAAAGACCTCCAAAATCGACTCCAACCATCAACCCAACATCACCATGGCCATTAAACCAAATTGCTATGCTCACAGGTTTCTTGACACCTCCAGTAATGGTGACTCCATCACCTCCCTGGGCAGCCTGTTCCAATGCCTGACCACTCTTGCAGCAAAGTAATTTTTCCTAATCTCCAACCTAACCCTCTCAACCCATTTCCTCTCATTCCATCACCTAATAGCAGGGAGAAAAGACCGCCTCATGTAACTTCCAGATGAACAGCTAAATCAGGATAAAAACTGAAAGACCTTGCCAAGGTCACACACATAGGTACAGTCCACTCCATTCATTCCTGCTTCTACAATGAGGTCACAGGAAACATCCCCAAGAGAACTGAGTTTACTGATGAAACCCAGGACACACAAGTTCATGAATTCAGAGAATGGTTTGGGGTTGGGAGGGACCTTAAAGATCATCTAGTTCTGACTCCCCTGTCATGGGCAGGAACACCTCCCACTGGATCAGGTTGAAGTAGATGGTCTCTAAGGTCCCTTCCAACCTCCCCACCACAGGCAGGGAATATCTCTCAACTAGACTCAGCTGCCCAAGGCCTCATCCAACCACAATTCACACATCTCTTGTTTTACAGTTAGAATAAGAAATTCAGAAGAGATTCAGTTCTAACCTGTAGTAGATGACACAAGGCAAAGCCCCAAGTGTCTCAGGCTGCAAAACCAAAGCTCTTAAGTACATAAGAGGAAAGTGGGGAAGAGGTCCATTTAATGCCTACTAATGCCCTCCTGGATAGCAAAAACATAGCCCTGAGTATCTCATCAGCACCCACCAGCATTTAATGGAGTTCAACTTTGAGCAGCCACCAGCTCATCCACTAGCACACAAGACTGTGATTGAAATCCTGCATAAGTCAAGTGGGTTTTAATGAGACACATAAGTCACAAAGCCTCCACAACATACAAGCCTTTCTTCTTTCTCCCTTGTAAAGGAACTTCTGAGGATGGCAGTTTCACTGCAATTAAATTACATGACTTGGAGACAGCCTGTCCTGACCTGCTGCATATCTGTCCCCCTAGTAAGTCCTTAAAGCCTATCAACATGGCATTCAAACAGCTAAAGATAAGCAAACACCAGGCTTTGGGAACCAGACAGACAGAGGTAGGTCCTCCCCTCTGTGTTCTAGAGAAGTGTGGCAGCACTACTTGGGAGCCAGTTGAGCACACAGCTTCTAAGGAAGGGTCCATAAGTACAGCTCAGAAGACACTGCCCCACCACCAGTGGCCTTCTACAGCACACAGTTTCCTCTTCCTTGCTGTCCTACTTAAGTTTATTTTACCCTAAAAACCTGTTAGCAGGAGCTCCACCACCATGTTCCACAAGGGAAGAACATAGTGAAAAGCATGTTGTAGCCACCTCATCCAATAACATTTTATTTATTGGCTTGTTTAACCTATTCCCTTGAGCTCTTGTAACTCTACCAGAATCTTAGCCATGAGAAGGGGGGGGAAAAGGCAGTAGGATTTAAAATGCCATGATTCTAGTTTCTGTATCAAGTGTCTTACAAACTGTATTAGCAGTGGCCAATAGGCTTTGAAAATGAAACACAGTAAGCAAGGGAAAAGGTTTTCAGATGCCATTTGGAAATCCTAGGGAGGGTGGGGGGGTCAGTGGGGAAACAGCAAAATAAGAAAATAGAAGATCAGTGGCAGAACAGTGTAAGAGTTTGTTCACATAAAATGTAGGAACTCTCTGGAGACACCTTACTGTGGGCTCCAAATGACTGCTCCAGAATTACTGACTCACTTTGAAGTGTGCCAGTTGTTCTGGTGCAGAACTGATTTCAGTGGTTGAACCTGATACAAGCAGGACTTGCAGACTGCAAAATGATCACTGCACTGTGGTGAACTCCCACAAGACCTTTTTAAGCATCTTTAATTACATAGAATCACAAGGTTGGAGAAGGACCTTAAAGATAAGAGAGTCCAACCATTAACCACAGCTCAACCAAGCTCTACCACCACTGAGCCACAACCCCCAGCACCACATACACAAAGTTTTAAACCCCTTCAGGAGTGGTAACTCAATCACCACCCCCAGACAGCCTGTTTCAATGGCTGACAAAACTCCCAGTGAGCTGTTTTTTCCTAATGTCCAGCCTAACTTCTATCATGCTCAAACATGGGCCCATTTTTCACAGAATCACAGAATGCTTTAGGTTGAAAGGGACCTTCCAAGGTCTAGCCCAGCCCCATGCATTCAAGAGGGACAGCAGCAAGTAGGGCAGGTTCCAGGCATGGAGCAGTTGCTGACTCTTTGGGCAACCTGAGTCAGGGTCTCACTAACCTCAACTGTAAAAAGTTTCTTCCTTCTCTCCAGTCTGCACCTTTCTTAGTTTAAAACCATTACCCCTTGTCCTATTACAACAGGCCATGCTTTAGGCACTGAAAGGTCACCAGAAGGTCCCCCTGAAGCCCCCTCTCCAAGATGAACAACTTCAACTCTCTGCTTCTCCCCACAGGAGAGGGTTTCCAACCCTTCCATCAATGCTGTGGCCTCCTCTTCCCCACTTCAACAAGTCCATGTCTCTCCTGAACTGAGGATTGCAGAGTTGGCCCCAGCACTGCCCCAGCAGAGGGGTAGAATCCCCTCCCTCCACCTGATGTCCTGGGTTGATCCTCAGCACCATGGGCATGGTTGGCTCTGTGCTGGGTGTGCACAGTGCCAGCTCATGTCCATTTTTACACAGTTTTACTAAAACTGGGCATAGTCTGCAGTAATGACAAGGGAAAAAAAAAATAATCAAGGCTAAAGCTAACAAAATGATCAAGCACTTCACCCAGCCCTTGGGTCAGACATTAAATATCCTTTTGCACTGGCAGATTTTTGGATTCCTGACAGCCTCCTGCTACTTCAAAAGGGCAGAGGAAAAAGAACACCACAGTATTTTAAGACAGATAGACTGAGTTGCTGATGCAAGGGCAGCACCACTATGTGTATGCCCCATGACCCAGAGAAGCCATCCAGGTTTACACTGACTAGACCTCAGACTGCCACAAATGTTTTGGGAACAGAGCACCCAGAATTCCAAGAGATTCCCATTGCATTCCACTCAAATGTGATAAAGGCAACTTTGGCCTTCCATTTCACAGGCACCAGAATTAAAACTCTGTTCTCTAAAATCCAGCTTAGGTTTTGAGACCCATCAGGGCACATCTCCTCTCAGCTCACCTGCACTTTGGCAGAGGTAACAATAAACTGCCAAAAATCAAGAATCCAGGGCCAGGACAACATCCTGGCTCCACTCCTCAACATTTTAGGTTGCCAAAGTAATACTTATCCCACAAAATCCACCACAGTCTGTTTCTAGAGCAGCTTTCTTAAGGGTTGTTACACCCTCAAAGACCTTTAGCTGGTCCCTTGCTGGGCTGTCCCAGCAGGCTCAGCTGTCCCCAGGCACACAGTGTATTCCCCAGCTCACAGGTGGAAGTCAGCAGTACTGGGGCAGGCAGGCAACACGTCCTGCCTTTCAAAGGAGATGGTTTGCTCTTCTAAAGCTTCCTCTGACTCTGAGCCCAAGCCAGCTGGACAGCAGTTGAAAGAGTCTCTCCTTCAGCAGCACTCAGTATCTGGAGACTCCAACCCAAAACAAATAGAAGCATTTACAATTAAAATAGAAAAAAAGCGATAAAAGGAATAAATTGTTCCTCACTGGCCTAAAGAAGAGAACTCTCTCCCCTCCTTGTCATTCCCTGTCTTCCTCAAACTGCCTTCCCAGGCAGCTACTGCAAAGGATTTTGCTGGGTTGGGTCAGCCCATGGGTCCATGGCAGCTTCTAGGAGTCCACATCTGCCAGTTGCAGAAGAACACTAAGAAAGATCTTACAATATCTACAAAAAATGTGGTCACAGGAGGAATTTCTTCCTCATTTCAGGTGTGTCTTTGTTGAGGTTATCTCCTAACCCTGGTCAGGAATGTCTGACAACATTATTCTCCTTCTCTCTTCCTTAAAAGAACCTGCTATCTTCAGCAGTTGCTTTGGAGAACAAGCAGAAATCACCAAAACCTCTCAGTCTGTCCAAATTTGAGAGGAGAACAAAGTTATCAGACCATCTAACTCCACTCAACACAAACCAGTGTGAAAAGGCAGTTTCATAGCCAGCCTCACCAAGCCCTGAAACAGGCTGCACAGGGAAGTGGTTGACTCATCATCCCTGGAGGTATTTAAAAGCCATGTTCTGAGGGGCATGGTTTAGTGGTGACCTGGTAGTGCTGGGTTAAGGGCTGTGCTGTGCTCTGAAAGGTCTTTTCCAACCAAAACAAGTCTAGGATTCTTAGTTTTAAGGCCAATGTTGCCTCCCACTCACAACCAGCAGTAGACTTTATGCTACTTCAGATGCTCTCAAAGCTCATCCCTTGTCCCACCACAACATCCTGGAGGAAGACAAGAGATCACTTAAGCCCTCCTTTGCTCTCTCCAAGTTCACTTGCACTTTAAGTACCTAGCCACCCAGCATTCTCCTCTCCAGGAACTGAAGGTCACACTGTATGCACAATCATAATGTGGTTTTGACCACCCACTGACCCATTTCAGAGGATCTGAAGGAAAACATAACCACAAGTGAATGAACTGTGCTGCTGGGTTGCTTTGATTCTTTTCCCTCACCCTGCTACAAGAACCACCTAATTTCCTGTTCAACATACTCAATACCACAATTAAGAAGAGGTGAATTTGAAGCAGCACCTTCGGTTTCATAGAATTATAGCATGGTTTGGGTTGGAAGGAACCTCCAAAGGGCATCCAGTCCAACCCCCCTGCAGGCAGCAGGGACATCCTCCACTTGAGCAGCTTGCTCAGAGCCTTGTCCAGCCTCACCTTCAATAGCTCCAAGCATGGGGCCTCAACTCCCTCCCTGGGCGATCTGTTGCAGTGTTCTGCACCGTGAGGCTGTTGGAACTTGTTCCTCGCATCCAATGTAAATCTGCTCTGCTCTCATTTCAAACCATTGCCTCTCATCCTGTCACTGCAAACAGTCCCTCTGCAGCCTTCTTGGAGCCCCTTCAGGTACTAGCAGGCTGCTCTGAGGTCTCACTAGAGCCTTCTCCAGACTGAACAACCCCAGCCCCTTCAAGCTGCCCTCACAGGTGGAGCATTCCAGCCTCCTGCTCACCTTTGTGGCCTGGCTCCATCAGGTCCACATCCTTCCTGTGTTGAGGGCTCCACAGATGAACACAGCACTCTCTCCTCCTTTTCTCTCACACCCCTATCCCAGAAGAACCTGCCTCCTGTTTCCTTGGTGTGTTACTGCTCTACACCAGGAATCATCTGCCTGTGCCAGAATAACTTTTAAACTCTAAATCTGAAGTAGCAAAGAAGGAAAAGAAAAACACATCCTTATTTCAAACATCAAGAGTCAATTCCTTTAAGCCACAGCATCCACAAAAGGTGAACTCTGGGCTCCTCTTGCATTCCTGCTGGCCAGCTCACTGCCTTCAGAGCTGGAGAGACCTAACACTTGGCTGTGAGCTTCTAAACTTCAACTCAGGATAAGGCATTTGGACACAGTCTACTGGACACTTGTGGTGGTTCAGTTCAGCAGCAGCAGAAGCCTCCCCTCTCTATTCCCTGCTCTTCACCTCTCTCCACTAAGGGTCTGAATGATGACAAAAATGTGACCTTTCAGTATCTTAAGGGAGCCTACAGGAAAGTTGGGGAGGGACTTTTTTGTCTGTCAGGTAGTGATAGGACTTGGGGGAACAAAGCAAGAAATGGGGAGATTCAGACTGGATGTTAGGAAGGAGTTCTTCACCATGCCGGTGGTGAGAGCCTGAAATGGGTTGCCCAAGGAGGTGGTAGAAGTCTCATCTCTGGAGGTGTTTAAGATGGATGAGGTTGTGGACAGCCTGATCTAGTGTGAGGTGTCCCTGCCCATGGCAGGGGGGTTGGACCTAGATGATCCTTGTGGTCCCTTCCAACCCTGACTGATTCTATGAAAACAGTCACTCACTCAATGGGCACAAATGGATTTCTTTGGCAAAAGCTCAAAGAGTTCCCCAGATCTGTCACTCCTGCATTCAGTGGCAGAGAAGACATCACCCCTTTGCTTCCAGTCTGCCAGCACCAGGGAGCAGAGGACCAGCACAGAACAACTGCCCAGTAAGGCACTGAGCACATATTCCAGCCAGGAGTTTTCACAACCACAGCACCAGCACACTGAGCATTCCAGAACACCTTGTGGACAGCAACAAAGGAAGTCTGGTATGTTAGTGTCTTAGCCAGCCCAGATGCATCCAGGTCAAGCCTTCAGCCTCAGGAGTCACTGCAGGTCCAGTTTTAAAGCCACAAGACCCTTTCAGCTTGAGAGGGAGGTTGTTAGGCTTTTTTTTTCCCCTCTCCACAAACAGAAACACAAAGATAAAGAAGGAACTTGTCCAGATTTTGCTGTTACAGTGACACAAGCTCCTCCATCTCTGGAAGTGAGAGCAGGATGATGCTTGAATTCTTACTCTGTAACACAGAGCATCTAGAAAAACAGAAGAGTGATTTTGGGATAAAGTAGGAAATGGGCAAAGGAAAATTATCCACTAAGTTATTTTTCCAATGTCATGGACTTCTTCCAGTCTGAAGTTCATGCTGAGTTAAGAGCTGAAAGAACAGAGCTTTTCAGAAAGCTGAGGCTGTTATCCTTCACCCACTTACATACCAGCTGGAGTAGGATGGGAATGAATGGGCCAAGACAAGACAAATGGCTGCCCAGGCACATGCAAACCCTTAAAATTGCATTCACTGAGCCCATCCATAGCAAAAGTGTCCTGTCATGTGTTGTACAGGTAGATTTGGGAAGAATGTCCCAGGGATGAGCTGTATGGGGTCCACAGTTCGGGAATCTCTTCATGGCATAGCCTTTTACCTCCTCAAAGTCAAACATCATCTCTGCTACAGGCAGAGACAGAGAGGTGAACTAATAAAATGTGAGGTTCTAAGGGGCCATCCTCTTTTAATCTATGTACTCGGAGCCTTAACAAGTGTGAGGGTAGCCTAAAGCCTTTCCTTTTGCAACACAACCCCTCCCTGCAGCAAGATCAATATGCAGAGTCACTATTTCTGCTGTACTTCTTTTCCACCACAGGCTTCATGTCCTTATTTTGAGTGTCCCAGCTGTCTTTTGGCTAGAACTCAAAACTGAGAAGTCATTTCAAAAAGGTAATTATGAAAGTAGTTCTCTCACACCAGTTACGAGAGGAAGTTTTCCACACCATTTTGTACACCCAGTTTGCCCCTCACAAAATCACATAGAAACACCCAGGCTGGCAAAGCCTCTCAGGATCACCAAGTCCAACCTAGAACCCTACTCTACAAGATTCACCTTAAACCATATCCCTAAGCACCACATCCAAACGACCCTTAAATACATCCAGGGTTGGTGACTCTACCACCTCCCTGGGCAGCTCATTTCAGTCCCTGACCCCTCTCTCAGTGAAAGTTTTTCCTAATGTCCAATCTAAACCTACTCAGGTTCAGCCTGAGGCCATCCCCCCCTTGTTGTGTCTCCAATTACCTGAGAAGAGAGGCAGCAGCCTCTCCACAATGCCCTTTCAGATAGCTGTAGATAGTGATGAGGTCTCCCCTCAGCCTCCTCTTTTTCAAACTAACAATTCCCAGCTCCCTCCATCACTCCTCATCAGATTTATTCTCCAGGCCCTTCCCCAGCTTTGTTGCCCTCCTCTGGACCCACTCCTGCACCTCCACAACTTTCCTTTATTGCAATGTCCAGAACTGAATACAATACTCCAGGTGTTGCCTCACCAAAGCCAAGTCCAAGGGGACAATCACCTCCCTACTCCTGCTGGCCACAGTATTTTTAATACAGGATTTAAGCCAGGATGCCATCGGCTTTCTTGGTCACCTGGGCCACTGCTGGCTCATATTCAGTTGCCTGACTAGCACAACCCCCAGATCCCTTTCTGCCAGG
Organism: Eubucco bourcierii; assembly: GCA_013396675.1. Classification (NCBI taxonomy): domain Eukaryota; kingdom Metazoa; phylum Chordata; class Aves; order Piciformes; family Ramphastidae; genus Eubucco; species Eubucco bourcierii. Next base: position 140,278 of record VWZE01015443.1, on the reverse strand, counting down.
CAGCTCTCCAGCCACATTGCCCTAAATCTCCCACTCCTACATCACTCCTCAGCAGGTGACCAACCTCAGATGCTAATAGAAAGTCACTGTCTGCAACAAACAGCAAGAGATTTCAGAGCAATACAAAGCTGAGAGGTTGTGAACCTACCAGATCTGTCCAACATTGACCAAGGAGAGGTAGAGCAGCCACAGAAGAGCCATGAGGACCATGTTTGCACATCCAGAGATCAAGACAAAAGCTGAAGTTGCCAGGCCAAACAGGGAGAGGTAGTCCAAGATGCTGTCCATGTCTGACCAGTCCAGAAACCAGATGATTGTTGGTGCATAGCTCAGAGCATCCAGGTTTATCTTCCCTTTGAAATACTTTTTGACATTCTGCAGGTAGAGTTTACAAGGGAGCAGTCCCTTCTCTCCTATCAGCTGCTTATTTTGATGATAAGCCACCAAGAAGGCCACAACTGGAAGAAAACAAAGAAAGTGGGGGGGGAACCCCCACAAAACAGTATTAGCAATCATCCAGGTTGGAGTTACAGAATTGCATTTGTGCCTTTTGGGAAGGAATTTTTGCACATGTCCTCATCCCCATTAAAACACAACACACTCATTTCTGTGAGAGCCACGATGGAGAAGGCAGAGGAATTCTATAAATACTCACACCAGGAAATAGCACAGGGTCTGTTTTGAGATAATTTTCTCCTCAACAGCTGTAAGGGACATGCCACTTGCTTCAGGCAAACTCAAGAGTGCCCTTCTGGGAAAAGCTGTCTGTAACTGAGCGACCTGACCCAGGGTAGAACCAGGAGGCTCAGCCCTGCTCTGTTAGACTCTGTGTGACCCTACGTTAGTCACAAGCACTATTCATCTCCTTGTGCTGATGAGGGAAAGAGCCTAATTGCACTGCAGAGAGCAACTAATGCATTAATTTCAAGCCTTTCAGGTGGAATTTCCTTTCTACACAAAGGATTTGGAAAGGAAACATTGAGAACCCCTCAGTCCATGCATGGATTTTGGGGAGCATGGTTGATGGAGCCACAAGAGCCCATGCAGCTCCCTCCAGCTCTGCAGCAGCACAGGCAAAGCAGGGGCTTCCAAAGCCCTCCTATTTCAGATTCACAAACCATTTTGCAGTGTAAATGGTCAACAGCTCCAGCATGGGGTCTGCTGCTGACAGTGATGATGATTTACAGTATCTGCAGCTCCTGAGACAAATAACTCAGGGCAGGCTGAGGGCAGATTGTGCCTTCAAAGTTATGCTTTGACTTCAGAGGACAACACATCTCCATTTCCACATCACATGGCCTGTGCATTCATCAACTATTGGATTCTTTTCTTACGTGAAACACACTTAATACTTCAAAATATTGCTAATGAGACAGTTTAAGTTCATACACCACCCAGGTGGTGTCCAAAGGACACCTTCATTCTTTTGGCAGCACAACAGTTAATGGTTACCCAACACAACTGCAAGACACAGTAGTATGGTTGACCTTCTGGATCCTCTCACAGCCTGCTAAGTTGGAAATACCAAGTCTTAATATTTTCCCCTCCTCTAAATTGCTACTTTTCACATGCTGCTACAGCTCTCTCATTTATAGTGTCTATGCTCTTGAGCTGGACAATCTTAGAACAGCCAGATGCTTTTTTTAACAGCACATAAGCAATTTAATTACAGATACTAGACCTAAAATTTGATGTTCTACAGAGAGAGTCGGTCAGCTTCTAGGGATTATCTCATATTTTAGGAATCTCCTCCAGTTACCAATTTGCAGTTCATAACTGCAGCCATCTCCATTTCTCAGAAACAACTTGATGAAGGCCAACATTTCCTGATTAGGCTCCATACATTTTGCTCCCAGCAGCTAACTTACCCATCCTTCAAACACTATCCAAACACCAGCCACGTCACACGCAGCAACAGCAGAGCTCCTGAAAAAGGTCAGTTTGTTTCTCATCCCCAACCCCCTTCCAATTCTCCTTAGTTAATGATCAAATCTCTTTCCTTCCTTATCTGCATACTGTCATTCTGCAAACATGAATTCTGGTGCTCAGCTGGTTGGTGTCTCTCACTGGGAAAACTGGTGGGAAGTCTCTGTGAAATTATACCCCCGAGTTTAAACCCAGATTATCATTTCTTTGAAGTTCAACTAGCAAATCAAAGTCTGCAGCCCCAGGGAATCAAAATAAATGTCCCATTTCCCCCAGACACACACAAAGGTCTCCAATGGATTTCAGTTAATCCACTTAGCACTTACTCCAGCTCTTTGGACACGCTGTGTATTTTGTTCTCATTTCAAAACTCACCAAAAAGCAATCCAACGTGTATCTGAGGTCACTGGGAGGGTCCCATTGATTTCAACAGATCCTGAATCACAGCCCTGACACAATAAAGTTGGGAGTTTAATTGGTTGTGCCTCTTTCCATCTGCCTTTCATACGCAGAGGAGGATTTTCAGTGCTTTAAGGGACCCGTAAAAAAGATGAGTAGAGACTTCTGCACAGGGCCTGTNAAAAAAAAAAAAAAAAAAAAAAAAAAAAAAGAGGGAGATTCAGACTAGAGAGAAGAAATTTTTGCACCAAAGGTGGTGAGACACTGACCCAGGTTGCCCAGAGAGTTGGGAGATGCCTCGTCCCTGAAACAATTCCAGGTTAGGTTGGTTGAGGTTCTGAGCAACCTGCTCTAGTTGTAGATTCCCCTGCTGATTGCAGGAGGGGGTGGATTAGATCACAGTATCACAGTATCACCAGGGTTGGAAGAGACCTCAAAGCTCATCAAGTCCAACCTGTCACCACAGACCTCAAGACTAGATCATGGCACCAAGTGCCACGCCCAAACGCGCCTTGAACACCTCCAGGGACGGTGACTCCACCACCTCCCTGGGCAGCCCATTGCAGTAGCCAAGATGAGTTTGAAAGGTCCCTCCCCACCCAAACCATTCCATGATTTCACCAACTAATAAAAAAAAAAAAAAAAATCATCACATAATATTTTACTTGATTATGGACACAGAGGGATAAAACCAATTGCAACACTAAAAGAATCAGTTTTGGATCAGCAAATTAAGGGGTTTATATTATATTCATCTTTTTCTACCAACACTGGTCAGCACAACGGTGAAATCAGAAAGCCTGACAGAGAAAATAGGCAGATATGTAATGCTTCACACAATATCTTCAGTTTTGGTTTTAAAAAAAAAAAAAAAGCAGCCAAAATTTAAGTCTCCATGGGTTGATCTCCCTTGATTAGCACAGCAATTTGCTGCAGTTTTCCAAAAGTGCTAAATCAAACCCACTTCTAAATGCTGCAGAAATTGCTGCCCCAACCCATAACTGCTAAGCAGAGCTTTTTTATTTTTTCCCTCTTTAAAAAAAAAAGGAAAAAAAATCCAAATTAGGCCCCTGCATGGTATGCAAGATAAACAAGGAAAGGGCAAATTAGGAAAAACAAAACTATAGCATTTGCAGAAAAGTACACACTGGATGTACAAAATACTGCAGAGCCTTTAAGTCTAAAAGCAGTGAAGGTTGCATTATAGGTTGGCAGGAGCTGCACATCTAAAGACTGCCCAGTTTGGGCTTCAAAGTGGTTTCCTCCCAGAGCACCAACTTCTCACAAGATGCTGAACTGCTGATAATTCACATATTGCAGTTTTACAACTAAATCAGATCAGCAACAGTCCTAACTTGATGAAAATCCCTCCTAACCCAAACCAAACTCTGACTGTTCCACCTACACTTTGATGCATCACCTCCCAAGCTACCGGGGCCAGCATCCAGCAATCATTGTTTATTGCTCCCACACTTCATTTCCTAGATGTGCTGCTCCATCCTGGATCCAGCTCCCTCTCCTGGACACTCCCCAAGCTGAACAGTTGTCTCACTGTGCTCCCCCTCCACTCATCTCCAGCATCTTTTGGAGCACCTTTGAAGGGTACTTCCTTAGGCAGGATCTACTTCTCAAAACCCCAGCACCAAAACCATCTAGACCCAAGTGCCAGGTAAGTCTTCAAGGAGCTTCACCCTGTACAAAGCGGTACCCAAGTTACCAGACACGTGTAACAGTTGAAACTAAAGACAGAGTCTGCAAAGGATTTCAGCAACACAGGAGATGTACAGATCATGGAGGGGGTGAGGGGGGAAGGAGAAAGTTGTTTAATCAGCTTGTCACAACTTCCTCTTCCTGAGCTCATCTCCAGAACCTGCATCCTTACACTGACTGTAACAGACCCTGCTCCCTTCTCCAGGAACCGTCCCTTTGACCTTGGCTTAGTCACGGAGGGGGGAAAAAGTCCCTATTGCACCCAAAGCCTGTGCTTTTCTTCCTCTTCCCTAACCCCTGTTTTGAAACCTCCCTCCCACTGGCCTTAAATTTGGGGATTTTCCACTCTCCACCGTCCCACTCCCTCCAGGTAAAGATGGTCAAACAATTTTGTTTCCACTTCAGGCACTGGTTGGCACATTCTCTGCACTGCCAGGGCACGGGGCAAGGTTAACTGCTCCTCTGGTTTGTTCTGTAGCTTCTTCCTGGGCAAGAAAGCGGCAGAGTTCTGTTCCATAAACCAGAACCCACCAGTTGGTAAATCACCAGACAATGAGTTGGGTGTTTCCAAGCCAGGTCAGTCTCCTCTGTTCCACCTGAAGCACTTTTCCATTCTCCTTCAGAGTATTTGCTCCTTTATGGATTGAAAACAGCCTGGGTGACTCCCATGCTCCCTCCCACTCCAGAGGCAGATGGAGCCTTTGACAGCTCACATGGGAGCACGCTCCCCTACCTGCTGCCAGCTGATCTTTACATAAGTAATACATCTAAATTGTCATCAACTGCTAATAGGCCTTCACTTCCTATTCTCACCTCAGAAGATGCTTCACTGTACTTTTCCATTAACTCCCCTCCCTCTCCCAGCCTCCTCTCTCCCCCCCTAAAACTGAACGTGTTCCTTGTTCAAACCCACATGCTACCAATAAACACAACCCAAGCATGCAAAACAAGAGTTGCCCATCTGAAATGATTTGGTCTCTCCATGTTGCCCTGTCACCTCAGTTCCTTCCCCCCAGCACAGGCCCAGCCTGTCATGGTAGGAGAAGGAGAGAATCCTATTCTTCATGCTCTGTAAAGATTTAAAGATGTGAAATCCAAACCTTTCCGGTCATATGGGTTTTCTCCTCTCTCTCCTCCACCTCCTCCCCCCCCCCCATTAAAAGAAGTCTTAACTTTTACTCAAAGCCCAAACCACAAGAAGAAATGAAGCAAGAGCACAGAGCTTTGCATGAAAACCAAACTACATTTTGCACACATCGAAAAAATCTGCCTGGAGCCATATATCAAGTGTACCTTTGACCCAACAAAGCATTCAAAGAAGGTTGGATGCTGGCAAGCTGGGGTTGTAC
>VWZE01015443.1:110104-124992 GCA_013396675.1 Eubucco bourcierii | reverse complement strand
AAAAAAAAAAAAAACCCAACCACCAACCAACCCTACATAATGGTTCATTGTATAGGGAAAGAAAAATAAGCTGTTTGTTAAAGGGCCCTGAAATACTTCAGTTTTGCTCTGCCTTTAGATTAGCCATGAGATTTGGATAGATACATTTTGAAAGGTGTAAGCCAATGGGTTTCCTTTGTGGGGGTATTTATGAAACATCTACAGCAAATTCCCCATGAAATGGAAATGTCTGTAAAACAAACTGAGGAAATTACTGAGGAAGAGAGTTTAGGCTAAAGATTTAGAGACAGGGGGAATGGAATAGTTTGAACTAAGAAACAAACACTGAAGCAGGTTGATTTTCATTGCTGAGGATTGTTTTGAGGCCTGCCAGATGCACAGGTTGGGACAGCAGCGGGAGCAAACACCAAACTCAACTGACCCAAGCTCAGGAGACATCATGTGGCAGCAGCACTTTTTGACCAGACAGGTCTATTAGATGGCAAGAAGATACTGTTGTTCTAATGGACCGATCCAGCTCTCATGAAAAGAGATGGAATCCTTTGCCCCCAACACAAAAAGGACATCAAACTGTTCGAGCGGATGCACAAGAGGGCCACAAAGACGATCAGAGCACTGGGGCACCTCCCCTATGGGGATAGGCTGAGTTGTGTCTCTTCATGCTGGAGAGAAAAAGGCTCAGTGGAGACCTTAGAGCAGCCTTCCAGTACCTGGAAAGGCTACCAATTGATGGAGAGGGACTTTTTATATGGACTTGTAGTGGAGGGATGAGAGGCAGTGCCGTTGGGCTGGAAGAGGGGAGATGTAGTCTGGATTTTAGGACAAAATTCTTCACAGTGATGGTGGTGAAACAGTGGAACAGATCGCCCAGGAAGGTTGTGGATGCCCATTCCCTGAGATGTGTTCAAGGCCAGCCTGGATGGGGCCTTGAGCAATTTGGTGTAATGGAAGGTGCCCCTGCCCATGGCAGTGAGGTTTGAACTGGATTATCTTTCAGGTCACAAACCATTCTGTCATTCTTTAGCTTTATTGGAAGATAGATCAAGCTATAAAGGAGAATGTGTGATAAAAACATGTGTGTGCAGTTCTGTGCACACAGTTCTGTGCACACAGTCCTGTGTGCAGTTCTGGAGCCCCCAGCACAGGAAGGACATGGAACTGTTGGAGTGGGTCCAGAGGAGGCCACCAAGATGCTCAGAGGGCTGCAGCAGCTCTGCTGTGAGGACAGGCTGAGAGAGTTGGGGCTCTGCAACCTGGAGAAGAGAAGGCTTCCAGGAGACCTTAGAGTAGTCTTCCAGGATCTGAAGGGGGCTACAGGAAGGCTGGGGAGGGACTATTGACAAGGTCTTGCAATGTCAGGGCAAGGGGCAATGGGTTTGAACTGGCAGAGAGGAGATTTAGACTGGATGTTAGGAGGAAGTTGTTTGCAGTGAAGGTGGTGAGACACTGGCACAGGTTGCCCAGGGAGGTTGTGGCTGCTCCCTGCCTGGAGGTGTTCAAGGCCAGGTTGGAGGAGGCCTTGAGTGAGCTGTGCTAGTGGGAGCTGTCCCTGCCTATGGCAGGGGTTTGGGACTAGATGATCCTTGCGGTCCCTTCCAACCTTACCATTCTATGATTCTATGAAAAAAGAAGGTTAGAACCATGAGGTGACCTCCCCTCTGCCCTTAGCTCCTGCTGGTACAGAACTTGGTGTGGACCATCATCTGGGTCAGGTTTTCTGCTCACTTACCTACTCCCAGTCAGCTTTTATTCTCATATAGCGATTTCCCATCGCTTTCCCTCTTCTGACAAGAAAGAAAACAATGTCAAAACCAAGCTAGTAAGGCGACTGAGATATTGAAGAGTGAGGCTCTGAGCCTGAAAGCCTCCAAGGGAAAGCAATTCATAAATGTCAGGCGGGCAGGCAGGCGCTGAGGCATCATTGATGCTGATCTTCATTCAACAAAACCCGCTCCGCCACATCCCCCCCCCCGCCCGACCCTATTTTGCTGTGTTCCAAACAGCTGCAAAAGTGACAGAGAAACAAGCATTTACTGTCACAGCACCCAGCAGCTGTCCCCACCAGCACCTCAACCCTGCTGTCCCTGGCACCCTAAACTACTCTTGTATTCATTCAGGTCTAGTCTTTCGTCCCTCTTGGCTGCCAGGAATTGGGTTTAAAGAAAACAGGGCAAGTGAATGCGCGCTGCAATAACTATTTTGTAAAGAGGCATTAACATTTGGGGGCTCCTCTAAAGAAACCATACATTCAGTTATGTATAAAGCAGTTACACACCATCCTGCTGAGCCTTCAGCTGCACTCACTCAATGAGAGACAAGGATCTTGCAAAGAATTTGGGAGCTTCCTTCTACACATTTTAAGATTTTTCCAGCGGTGGTATTTTTTCTCCATTTAAATAAAACCTTAATTCTCCCCTGTGGAAATCTGATCTTTAGCTCCAGGGTTTGCAGGATTAAGGCTGAAAAGGATTTTCAGTGGAAGAATTACCTTTTTTTTTTTTTTTTTTTTTTTCCCCTCTCCTGTATTTGGACAGCATCTGTAATGAGGGGGTGCTGATTCAGAAGAGGAATTCCTAAGCAGTACTGAAGGATGTGAGTTGTATGCTGCTACCACAAAAATTTAAGGAAAAGCATGAGTTTTGAAGCCATGGCATTGCCATCTGCAGGAAATGAGCTCTTGGGAAACCTCAGGTGATGGAAAGCATTGGTCTTCAGCTGCTTGGGTCACCTAGAATCAGATGATAGAATGAGGAGAAATGACCTGAAAGTGTGCCAGGGGAGGCTTAGGTTGGGCATTAGGTAAAATTCCTTTCCTACAAGAATGGTCAGGCATTGGAACAGGCTGCCCAGAAAGGTGGTGGAGGCACCATCCCTGAAGCTGTTCAAGAAGTGTGTGGACGTGGCACTTAGAGACGTGGCTTAATGGCCATGGTGGTGTTGGGTTGATGGTTGGACTCACTGATGATCTTAGAGGTTTTTTCCAACCAAAACTGTCCTGTGATTCTGGAGAACAAACAATAATCACAGTAATTGTAATTAATAAGACTCTGCTTCTCCATTGTTTCAAGCAGATGCCATCCAGCCTGTGCTGTGCAGGAGTGAGAAGAGATCTTCTGCCAATGTCTCACCTGGCCTTTAAATTGTAACTGATACATATGAAATCATTAAGGTTGGAAAAGACCTCTAAGATCATCGAGTCCAACCATCAACCCAGCACTACCATGCCTGGTTTGGTTTTGTTGCTGGTATCTTTGAATGTTTGATCAGAAGTAACACCTCGATGCATCTTTTAATTTCCACTGGTCCTGGTCTTTATTCAAATAATCTGTGTACATTGAGACCAAAAGTGAAGGTCATCCCTGTTAGGTTTGTAATTGCTTTCACCTCCTTGGCTGCCTTGGTGGGCAGCATCAAGCTGGGAAAGATGCAAGAGGACAACACAGAACAAGCGAGCTGCTACTTCACAAAGTCACAGAATGTTAGAGATTGGAAGGGCCCTCAAACTGAGATACTAAAGAACTAATAATTATAGATCCAGGGCCTTCAAACTGAGATACTAAAGAACTAATAATTATAGATCCACTAGGACTATTTTGTTTGGCAGAAATTCCACAGCCAGCCCAATCTACCAAGATTTTCATGAAGCCCTTCCTGCCTTTGACTCACGCTGAAGTCAAAGCTTCCTAAAACTAAGTGTCCTTTTTTCTCTGCTCCCTGCTGCCATGAGGAAGCCTAGAAGAGGGCAAGAGAATCCACACACTCCTCCCCACTTGCATTTCTAGCAGGAGAGGTCAGTGGAGTCCTGCTTAGTGCAGGTGTGCAGAGTTTCTTGTATCAATGCCAGGTAAATGATCATGGCTTGGAAAGGAGCTGCTAGGGGGCACACGTTCCTCCATTTTTCACCCTGCAGCTGCCAAAGTATTTTTACCCAGAAAAAGGAGGTATGCCAGAGCTAAGCACCCCATTAACACAGTAAAAACTAATATTAAACTCATATTGAGCCTCTCATTTCCCCTCAATTCTCAGCAGACTGCAGCAGCTGTGCAAAGGGTGCCAGTCTACATCCACTCGCAGGGGTGGGAGCTTTGAGTTTCCCCAGCTCTTCCCAATCCATGGAAACACCTCTAATGACAGGTTTTGGGTGAGGCTGTGCAGTAAAAAACTTGTTCTTGCTTTAGTGAGAGCACACAATGGCTTTAATAACTTTTCACTTTTGCTGTGCAGAAGAGAACATGGATATCCAGAGCACAGCTAAGCACAGTGGGGTGGGAGAAGTGGAAATGCTGAGGACTAAACACCCCAAGAGTTAATGAAAACTTGCAAAAAGCTTCTGTCCTTCTTACTGCTGAATAGTTCAGATCATCAAGGCTTATTTTGTAAGAACAGAGAAATTTTGGACCTAAGCCATCCTACATAGCCTTATCAATTTAGTCTTAAAAATTGCACAAGCAGCCAGAAGTTGTGTGCAGGAGCCTTCACAAGCTCACAGTGTAGACCCATCTCTACTGTTCATCGTGAGAGCAAAGCTTTTCAGCTCTTCTGCTGCTTGGAATTAGTTGAAAGTTACCACCGATTTTTTTCCCCCCCCCCTCAGCTTTCCTGAAAAGGACTGAGCCTTGTTTCACAGCCATCCCTGAGCTGCCATATCCTCTGGGCAGAGCATTAATCGCAGAGATGTCAGAGGCTTATTTCAACATAATGCATAGGTTACCCTTATCTGATCAGGGCTTGTTTTCTCTTTCCTCTCCCTCAAGCCTCTTTCTATTTGCTCTTTGAAATTCCCATGTAAAATCTGCTCACAGTTCAAAGGTAGACAGTTTTTGAAGAACGATAACTTTTATCACTTGATCAGATGAAGTGATAGAGCCCAGCCTTGGGCAGAACCTCCACCCAGCCAGTCTAGGACTGAAGCACATGTGCATGTTGCAGAGGGATATCCCATCCTGGGCAGTCATTCCCACCTGGTGTCAAAACTCCTTCCCTGTCTTCTGCTGAAGATGAAATCATAGAATCATAGAATCATAGAATGGTAAGGTTGGAGGGGATCTCAAGGATCATCTAGTTCCAACCCCCTGCCATAGGCAGGGACACCTCCCACTAACTAGTACAGCTCACTCAAGGCCTCCTCCAACCTGGCCTTCAACACCTCCAGGGAGGGAGCAGCCACAACCTCCCTGGGCAACCTGTGCCAATGCCTCACCACCCTCACTGTAAAGAACTTCCTCCTAACATCCAGTCTAAATCTCCCCTCTGCCAGTTTAAACCCATTGCCCCTTGTCCTGTCGTTGCAGGACCTTGTAAATAATCCTTCCCCAGCCTTCCTGTAGGCCCTCTTCAGATACTGGAAGGCTACTATCAGGTCCCCTCGAAGCCTTCTCTTCTCCAGGCTGCAGATCCCCAACTCTCTCAGCCTGTCCTCATAAATCTCTCCTCCCCTGTATCAGTGGGGTTCTGACTGCTCTGAGGCTAATGCACACACACACACACACACTCCTGCATAAGTAACATGTATGGCAGAGAGGAGTCAAGATTGGAGGTCAAGCCACCTCCATCCCATCAGGATTCTGAAGGTGACAAATGAACGATGTGATGGAGCCAAGGATGCAGAGCTTTCATTTTGTGCATGATAGAATCATAAAACTGGTTTGGTTGGAAAAGACCTTTAAGATCATCATAGAATTGCCTGGCTGAAAAGGACCTTGGGATCATTGAGCCCAACCATTATCTAACTCTGCCAGGGCTGATGCTAAACCATGTCCCTCAATACCACATCTTCTAAACACCTCTAGGGACAGGGATTCAACCATCTCCCCTAGCAACCTGTTCCAGTGTTTGAGAACTCTTTCAGTGAAGAAGTTTCTTCTAATATCCAGCCTAAATTTCCCCTGGTGCATCTTGAAATATTTTTTTTTTCTCATCCTATCACTCATTACTAGGGAGAAGAGACCAACACCCACCTTGCTACAATCTCAACGCTGGTGTGAACTGGCTAGAAATTGGAGTTCTGTCTCAGCCTTTAAGGAAAATTAGTTGCTAATACTGTTAGGCGGCTGGAGAACCTCTGCTCTGCCCACTCTGTTAGGAACAGCCAGCTCTCTTACACCAAATCTTTCTCAGTGGACCCCACTTGGGGTCTTTAAAGCTCCACTGGGCAATGGGAATCTTCCCTCCCAGATCTGCACTCTGTTTTTGTTTTTTTTTTTAATTCTGATGTCAGCAGGCTGGGTCAAGACAGAGAAGTGTTCGGCCAGGTCTAGAGGATGCATCATGTGAGATCACTGCAATACCTGCCCTGCAGCTCCATCACATGCCCATCCCTGTGCAAACATCGCTGCTACTTTGTCATACAACATTTGAACATGAGACCACATAAAACAAACACCACCACTTGAACCCACTTATCACAGCATAATCTCTTTCCATTGCATGGATGAGTGAACTTCTCCGGAAATGGGAGCTATTGAAGCTTCCCAGGTGCTCCAGCTCCCTCCCTCCTCTTTTTGTGTCATCTCAGCTTCTTGCAGACTTGCCCGGCTCAGGTGAGTTTGTGAGGCACTGTTGCTCCCCAGCTCAGCTGAGAACCGGCACTCAGGGACCTCACAAAACCAGACATGAAGCACTATGCTGCCTTCCAGCGCTACCTCTTCCCTGTCACCATGTCTGGAGTAAGAGGAAGCAGTCTGAAATTTGTCCTCCTCCTTTTACCTGCATTGGAGAAAGAGGAATTGAAGTAGTGGGCTGTGAAATGCAGTTTGCTGCCTGGGGCAGAGCGGGGAAGCTGTCTGCAGCGGGGGGAGAAACCCAATGTCTGCAAATCTTGCTGTTCTGCGGGGCAACTCGGGCAGGGATTTGACTTGTAGTTGTAAGCAGGGATCAGAAAATTTGGGCTTCTTTCCATTCCTAATTTCGTGGGCTCGCCCCAAAGCTGTGAGTATCCCACAAATCCCTTCCCAGCCTCGGCCACGCAACGAGGTTCAAAGCAGCTGCTCGGCATGAGAGGCTTTGGAAAGAGAGACTGAAAATACAGATTATTGCCACCTCTAAGTCAAATAAATCACAATTTCCCTTACTCACAGAATTTTAGCGAGTAGCTTAAAGATCTATGAGGACCTAAAGGCAGAAATGTACATTTATTATATGTCTGGGTTTTTTTTAACCTCACATGAGGAAAAATAAACCAAAGCAACATTTTGCCAAGTGTCCACAGCACTGCAAAGCCACCAGGGCAACAGAAACTCTTCCACAACTTCTTCAAGCTTTGGATTGGGCCCTGGAACAAAAATTCAGCTATTCTTCACAAGATCAACAGAGAAAACACACCGTGTGCTTTCAAGGCTTTTTTTTTGGTGTTTTTTTTTTTCCCTTCTAAACAGACACTTCACAAAGTCTTATTTCCAAGAGCTTTGTCCAACGGTAACTCACTTTGTGACTCTGCAAACTGCGAGCTGAAATCTTGAGAAGCTACTAATAAGGAAATGAGAGAATTTTAAACTCAAATCCAATCCAGTCCCTGCTTTAGGCTTTAATGTAATGTTTTCATTTTCACTGTGAAGGTGTTAGGACGTTGAGGCATACTCAAAGAGTGCTTAAATTCGAATTAAATTTCAATTCAAAGCAAATACTTTATTTCAAGGTGATTATTCATCGAAGTAATTCAATAAACTGCTCTCATCCCCACCCACCCCTTTTCCTTTCTTGCTACTTTTTACATGCTGAAATACTTGAAGTACTCCTACAATTTCTATTTCACTTTTTTTTCTTTTCCGTAAAAATCTTGTACTTGACTTTTTTTTTTTTTTTCCTTTGAGTTAGGGAGAAGCAGCGGCTAAAACTTTGGGGAGTTGCTTTTTTCTTTCTAGTCGCAATTAGAAGGCTGGATTCCGCCGGTAATTAAAATCAAATGCTCCAAAGAGTCGCTGCGAAGCCAGAGAAAGATTAAGAGGGGCAGCAAGCAGGGAGAGCTTTTAAACAGGGGCCGAAAAGGGGCCGAGATTTTGGAGGTAACCCCCCACCGAAGCCCAGACCCGAAAGCTCACCCCGAGGTGCCGCATCCTCCTCCGGACGCTGCAAAGACGCCGGCGCCGGGCAAGACTCGGCCGGGGTAGCCCCGGCGCTACATTCCCGACTGTCCGGGACTGCGCCCAGAGGCGGGAAGGCTGCGGGGAGAGTCGGGGAGAGACGGGGCGAGGGGACTGGAGAAGATCGTTTTGGTTCTTCACATCGATCCGCTGCTTTTCCTCCGTTCTTTAGCCGTTTGAAAGAGTGGGTAGCGCACGGCGGCAGCGGGAACATCGGGGCTCGGCAAACGGAGGATTGAGGGGATTAAACGGGCAGCTCCAACTAATCTTAAAACCCGGGCGCACCGGTGCTTCTGTCTAAAAACCCGCTCGCAAAAGGAGCGTAAAAAGTCACCGGCCGTACCCAGAGCACGAACCGCTGCCGCTGCACCGGAGCCCCGGGGAGGCGTCGGCTGCCTTATCCCAGTGGCACCCTACAACTCTTCGCCGCGCCTGCCTCATCCCACAAGGCTTAGAATAGGGCTGGGGAAGGGGCTCAGCATCCCGCCGCCGAGCCTGGCAGGCGCCCCGCACTCGTTCTCCGGTACCACCGGCCAAGCCTGGGAGGGACCCTCCGCGCACTGGGAATATGAAACACACCGGGGCTATAAAACACACCGCTGGTGGGAGGGAGGCCTTCCGGACAATCTGCAGTAGGGAGAGGAAAACTCCACACACCCCAAAAGACGGCCCGGAGCAGCAGGACCCCTCAGCGGCGGCAGCAGCAACACCGGCGGCTCCAGTCGGCGGAGCGGCGGGAGCGCAATGGGCGGGCAGGGGGCGATTCCCCGCCCGTTATGCAAATAAGCCATCAATTTTCACCAATGGGTAGCTGGGAGGGAGGCGGGGCCTCCTCCTCTCCCATTAAAATCACTTGTTGCCAGGGGCCGCGTTTCGCACCGGACCTGCAGCGCGGGCGCGGAGCGGGGCAGCGCGGAGCGGGACGGCGGCAGGACTGCGCCTGGTTCTGGTTGTTTTCTGCTTTTTCTGCTGATTTTTAAAGTTATTTTCCCATTTTTTGAGCTTTTTATTTTTTATTTTTCTAAAGTTTTTTTTTTCTTTTTCAGTCTTTTTTTTTTTTTTCCTTGCTTTTCGGGCACCCGCGGAGGGGTGCGCAGCCCCCCACTACTTAACTCCGGGCACATCTTCGCCCCTTTTGGGGGCGGCTTAGCCCCTTCGTCTCCTTTTTTTTTACCCCCCACCCCTTCACGGCCACCCCAATGCTCAACATGACTGAGGAGCATGACAAAGCGCTGGAGGCTCCGTGCAGCCCCACCGGCACCACCAGTTCCATGTCCCACGTGGACTCGGATTCCGACTCGCCACTTTCCCCCGCCGGTTCCGAGGGTCTGGGCTGCGCCCCAGCAGCCGCTCCGCGTCCTCCCGGGGCCGCTCCGTTGGGCTCTAAAGTGGACGCGGCCGAGGTTGATGAGCGCTTTCCCGCCTGCATCCGCGACGCCGTCTCGCAGGTGCTGAAGGGCTACGACTGGAGCCTGGTGCCTATGCCTGTCCGAGGCAACGGATCGCTCAAGGCCAAGCCGCACGTTAAACGGCCCATGAACGCCTTCATGGTTTGGGCGCAGGCCGCCCGCAGGAAACTGGCCGACCAGTATCCGCATCTGCACAACGCCGAGCTCAGCAAGACCCTGGGCAAGCTCTGGCGGTGAGTTCTATGCTGCGCATCTGCGCATTTCCCCTTCTGCGGGGTTACCGCTCCCGCGGCCGCGCGTCTCCCTTTCAGCAGAGTAGTGCACGGCTGCCGGCAGCGCATCGTCCTCCGCGGACACGCTCCGCAGGGCACCGCTCCCGGCGGTACATCACGCTCCTTGAACGGTACAGCCTCGCGCATCTCCTTCCCCGCGGGACACGGCTCTATGCATCTCCCCTTCTGCAGGGCACCGCTCCGGCCATCCCCCGCGGGTCTCCACGCAGGACTGAGCTGCACACAGACACCCTCCCCCCGCCTCCAATCTCTTAGCGGGACTGGACCGGCGGGACACCCGCGGGCTGCCCGGGAAGGCAACGGGGGCTTTACCTAGGGGTACGAGGCTGGATTCTGCCTCCCACCGCTTATTTTTTATTTATTTTTTTAAAACCTCGATTTAATTTTTTGGCCGTGGGGGAACCTTGCAGCGTTTGAAGCTGACGTGCACAAACAGCCCCTGGGCTTTGCGGGCTATGAAGGACGCCTTGGTCCTTGCCCTGACAAAACCCCCTGTGTTCAGGGTCCTGCCCCACGCGTGGGTTTTCCCCTTCTCCATCGTCGATGTGTGCAGCCTAAGCCCTTTCCTCTCTTCTTTTCCCACATCCCGTCCCCAGGAGGCTGAGATTTTTGTTTGATTGCTTCTTTTACAAAAACTTTTTGCAACTTTTTCTCCCTCTGCTGCTTTGTGGCTTAACAAGCCCTGAACCGAAAGAAGCTGACTTTTAGGGCTTATTTTAATCAACTTTCTAATTTCTCTTCATATCTGTGGGCTCAGAGCTGCCCACTTACGCAAACCTCTTTGGTTTTTTGCTGGGTGGCCTCTGAGTGTTCTCAGATCTCCAGTGCTCTGCTATAAGCCGTTTTTTACCGTGTGCTATACTCAGTCATGACTAGCTCCACCGAAGTTGTGTCTTCTGCCTCTTTGGGCCAGTGGTGCTCCCGCTGCTATTTGAGACTATCCAAGACTTTCCAAAGAGAGATCTAGGGCAGGGAAAAGTTTTGAAGGGAATAATCCTGTCAATATTGCCTTCTTTGTAAGCACTGGACAAAGCTGGGAATGGTCAATGTTGTTTATCCTGGTAAGAGGATGGTATTTGTAGGCCAAATATCAGAATAATATTTGGCAGAGGTATTGAAAATGGGACAGGAGGCTTTTGTTTTGCCTTGTTGTCATCGTCCCTTAGTGGTCAGTGTCTTCTGCACCTCTAGGAAAAAAAATACACATTTTTTCAATATAGTTTAGCTGTGTTTTGCCAAATTAATTCTCATAGAATTGCTTTGATTGGCAAATACCCTTAGTTGCCTTTTTGGTTGCTCAAATCAGTGTGTGAGAAATGAGTCTGAAAATAAGCTGAAAACTTTCAAGGAAAATATGCTAATTTGGGATTTTTTTTTTCCCTCCTCTCTTCTTTCAAATGAACAAAATCCAGCTTGTTAAGTGAAAATGAGAAACGTCCCTTTGTGGAAGAAGCTGAGAGGCTCAGGGTCCAGCACAAAAAGGATCACCCGGATTATAAATACCAGCCCCGGAGGAGGAAAAGCGTGAAAGCCGGGCAGAGCGACTCCGACTCGGGGGCTGAGCTGAGCCACCACGCCAGCACGCAGATCTACAAAGCAGACAGTGGGCTGGGAGGCATAGCTGATTCCCACCATCATGGAGATCACACAGGTAAAGGACCACCATGGGCAAAAAAAAATTCTTGCAAATTCCACATATACTCCTTTGGGATGTGAACCTGTTGGTGGGCATAGGTTCATCTGCCCCTCTAGATGAATATTGGTGGGACTGAGGCCACCCAAAAGCAGGAGTCATTGCCCCAAGAGCTGTGGTTTTGCACCGAGTTGTGAACGTGGCCACAATTTTCTTTACTAAATATTTATAGAGCAAACTGTGTGATGGGAAACTCCTCAAATACTGGGATCCCTGCTCCTCAGCTGGCTCAGGAGCAGGGAGAATTAATTGCCAGCTAATAAAGGTTACTAATCCCTTGGTCCTGTGCTGGGGGAGCAGGTCCTGGAGATGCAGCTTCCCCCCAAAGCTCCCCGCTTCTCAGCGGCGCTGCGAATTGGCACGGGGCGTGTGTTGACAGATTCCAGGAGGATTGCGAACGTCCTGCAGCTTCAGACGTGTCTGCACTCTCTCCCAGCCTGGCTGGGGATCCCGGCCCCAGCTCACACTGCCCGGATGGCTTCACTGCCTCCAGGAGAGCAGTGATGGCTTCAGGCTGCCTGTGAGGAGACGCGGAGAGGATCTCTCCAAACCCACCCCGTAGTTCTGCTTCCCAGGCAAGGGGGAATTTGTGCTGCTAAGGGTGTCCTGCCACGTTCCGGAGTGATTCTGATGGATCAGCGTGCTTTCAATCTCCTCCCCGCTGTGAAGCATCACCCATGCAGCTAGTTTACTCCACATGAGGATGTGGTCCCTGGTGTGGTTGCAGGGGGGACATCAGCCAGCTCCTACAATGGGGTCGTAGATTTAAATCCGTCTTCCTCTGTAGCAATTAAAAGGGGGCGAAATGAGCCGTTTCCTTTTTTCAGTTGTCCTTGATGGAGTTGGGTGTTTTGTGGACACTTCTTAAAGTCTTGCTATATTTTCCTTCCCAGGCCAGACCCATGGGCCACCCACCCCACCCACCACCCCCAAAACTGACCTCCATCACGGCAGCAAGCAGGAGCTGAAGCACGAGGGCCGCCGCCTCGTGGAAAGCGGTCGCCAGAACATCGACTTCAGCAACGTGGACATCTCAGAGCTGAGCAGCGAGGTCATCAACAACATGGAGACCTTTGATGTGCATGAGTTTGACCAGTACCTGCCACTCAATGGCCATGCCGCCATGCCGGCTGATCACGGCCCCAACGCCACCGCCGGCTCCTATGGTACCTCCTACTCCCACTCTGCCGCGGGCACCGGCGGGACCAACCAGGTGTGGACTCACAAAAGCCCGGCCTCAGGGTCGCCGTCGCCTGCCGACTCTGGCCAGCAAAGGCCACACATCAAAACGGAGCAGCTGAGCCCCAGCCACTACAGTGACCAGTCCCATGGCTCCCCCACTCACTCTGACTACGGCTCCTACAGCGCCCAGGCTTGCGCCACCACCGCCTCCACTGCCACAGCCGCCACCTCCTTCTCCAGCTCCCAGTGTGACTACACGGACCTCCAGAGCTCCAACTACTACAACCCCTACCCTGGCTACCCCTCCAGCATTTACCAGTACCCCTATTTCCACTCCTCCCGCCGACCCTATGCGACACCCATCCTCAACGGCTTGTCCATCCCACCGGCCCACAGCCCCACTGCTAATTGGGACCAGCCGGTCTATACGACCCTGACTAGGCCTTAAAGGACACATGGAGCTCTCCTGAGGGCTTCCCCAACATATGCACTAATGAAGGAATGAAGAGGAAGAGCGTGGAGTGCCGCGATAGTTTCCGAAGTGCCTCCTGAGCCACTGGGAACTCTGCTCCTTGCGACTGGATGTCTCCTTGCTTCAAAACTCTCCAAAAGGACAGAGCTCTATTTTTCTTTAATGAATAAGATTTTAAAAGAGGGGAAAAAAAAAAACCAAAAAACAAAACAAACCCACCCAAGAAAATCACCATTAAAAGCTAATTAAGGAAAAAAATAAAAAGGAAAAGTTAAAAAGAGACCAGCAATTCCTTTTGAATAAATGAAGGACAAAACTATTTGACTCCTCTGTGAGGACTGAACTTACTCCTCGTGAAAGTTGACAAGTGCAAAAGTGGAGCAGGGAAGGGTGGGGGAAGGGGAGAGCGGGGGAAAGAAACAAAACAAACAAACAAAAAAGGCTGTTTTGAGACTTTGAGGGTCTGTTGCAATGTGAGGAACTGGACCAACCTTGAGGGCAAGAACTCACTGGGACCAACACGGAGGAAACCCCAAAAAACTCGGCTGACTCCATGTAACGACCTTGTGGGAACAAAAAAAAAAGTGTGGTGGGACCAACCGATTCAGTGTCTGAAGTATTTGTTGTTTTGTTGTGACTTTGTTTTCTTTTTTTTTTTTTGTTTTCCTAGCCAGGAGTTCTTCTAAGCAAGGTTTGGCTGTAATTAACATTTTGTTCCTTTTTGGTGGTGTTTGGTTTTTTGGTTTGTTGGGGGTTTTTTTTTGTTTTTTTTTTTTTAAAGTTTAAAATGTCTTTGGTTGGTTGTTTTGGGTTTGTTGGTTTGGTTCTAATTTTTTTTTCCTTTAAATCTGTTAAATATTTATGTTCTGTATTTTTGTCTTTTAATTAATGAAGTAATTTTGTGCAAAATTTTAAAAAAAAAATTAAGGTAGAATTTTAAAATATTTTTAAGAGAAGGGGTCGGGAGGGAGCCTAAAAATAGTGGAGTTGATACAATAAAGTGGTGTTATGAGCTGATAGATTTAATATTTTTTTGGGGGGTTGTGGTTTTTTTTTTGGAGGGTGGGGAGGGAGGGTTTGTTAGTCTCTTCATTTGGAACCGCTGCAGCAGTTGCTTGAGAATGGGACTGACTGAATCTGCCCATCACAGACCTGGTCACCAACAGGGAATGGAAAAAGAGTTGGGAAGGGGGTGGAAAAGTTACTAGTTAAATTGAGAGGCTAAATGGTTGCAGGAAGGAGCAGGAGTTTCTTTTTCCTGGCTGTTCAAATTGGCTTGAAGGCATCACAGGATCTTTGTACACCTCCAGCACCAGGACTGCTTTGTAGGATGATGGGGCTTAATGAGGAATTATCAATGTGTGCTTTACTTTTTGGCTTCTCTAGGGACCAGATATCATCCATCAAGCTGTGAAACTAAAATCTTCTCCACTAAGGAAAAAAAAAAGTGTTTAAAAAAAAATTAGGTACTTTTAGTTTTAGACTAATATTTTGTTGGTATATTTCTACTTCTTCCATTGTATGCTGAGCATATAATAACCACCTATTTTATGGTAACTTGTGCCTTTAAAAAAAAAACCACCCAACTTTGTAAATCTAAACCCACATTTCAGAGGTTTTCACCTTTTTACCTTTTCTATGTTTCCTACTCTCTCTCTTTTTTTGTTGTTTTGCCTTTTTTGTTGGTTTTTTTGTCTAAAACAAAAGATATTTTTGGCATATTTCCTTTTGGGGTGGGAGGGCTGACGTGGGGCCTGGGGC